>CM035101.1:6864191-7471691 GCA_020205505.1 Panax japonicus
AGTACGAGTGCGATATTGTCAACGCAAGGGCCCATTTTGCGTGACTTGCAAAGGATGGGGATAGAGTTAAAGACTCCAGGGACGCATGTGACGATGGCGAATATACGAGTAGAACGACTTTAATCGATAAAGTTAAAGCTGCTCAAGCTACAGACCTGGAGCTGATGCGTATGAGGAAGAAAGTGCAAGAAGGTGCTATGCCGGAAGCAAGAATCGATGAAGAGGGAATACTTCGAGTCAACTCCAGACTTTGTGTTCCTAACGACCCTGATTTAAAGTATAAAATCATGATGGAGGCGCACAATACACCGTTTGCAATCCATCCTGGGAGTACCAAAATGTATCATGATATTCGTCATACATTTTGGTGGAGCAATATGAAGAGAGAGATAGCGTTGTTTATCTCAAGGTGTCTAACTTGTCAACGAGTTAAAGCGGAGCATCAAGTACCAAAAGGTCCATTGCAACCACTTGAAATTCCAGAATGGAAGTGGGAGCACATTACCATGGATTTCGTTACCGGTCTTCATAAGGTTTCTCAAGGCATAGATGCGATTTGGGTTATTGTTGATAGATTGACCAAGTCTGCTCATTTCTTACCGATACGAGAAACTTATACACTTGAACGTCTTGCTCGTATGTACATAAACGAGATTGTAAGACTACATGGTATGCCGGTATCCATAGTTTCTGATCGAGACCCAAGATTTACTTCACGATTTTGGGTTAGTTTGCAAAAAGCTATGGGCACAGACTTACGATTTAGCTCGGCATATCATCCTCAGACGGACGGACAGTCGGAGAGGACTATTCAAACTCTTGAAGATCTATTAAGACTCTGTGTCCTTGATTTTAAGGGAAGTTGGGACAAGTTCTTACCATTGGTGGAGTTTTCCTACAACAACAGTTATCAAGCAAGTATTGGCATGGCTCCATTCGAAGCGTTGTATGGAAGAAAGTGTCGTTCTCCAGTATGCTGGGATGAGGTGGGTGAAGCAACGTTGTTGGGACCGGAGTTGGTACGTATGACTACGGAAAAGATTCAAACGATCCGACAACGTATAAAAACTTCACAAAGTCGACAAAAGAGTTATGTTGATCTTCATCGAAAGGACGTGGAATTCAATATAGGAGATCATGTGTTGTTACGTGTTACTCCATGGAAAGGAGTTACAAGATTTGGAAAGAGAGGAAAACTCAATCCTCGATTCATCGGTCCATTTTTAATCCTCGATCGAATAGGAACTGTGGCCTATAGACTCGCTTTACCGCCAAGTATGTCTCGTGTTCATAACGTTTTTCACATATCCATGTTACGAAAATATGTGAAAGACCCGAACCACATTATTGAGTTAGAACCGGACGAAATAGCGGAAGATCTGACATATGAAGAGGTTCCTGTTCAAATCTTGGATAAGAAGGAACATATTCTACGCTCTAAGGTTATACCTCAAGTCAAAGTTTTGTGGAGAAACCACGATGTTGAGGAAATGACTTGGGAGTTAGAATCTGAAATGAAATCAAGGTATCCTTACCTCTTTGACATACCAGGTACGTACCCGAATTTCGAGGGCGAAATTTCATAAGAAGGGGAGGTTGTAAGACCCCAGTTTTTATAAATAAAGATGAATTTTCTATAATTATTATTTTTGAATATTATGGAATAAATTGGATATAATGTTATAGTTGTGGGTAATATTTATAATTTTGCAAAGTACGCAAGTTGTTATAAAATATTCGTTTGGTCGGGGAATATTCTTTTTGTCGGGGAATATTCGTACGACGGCACAATCATTGGTGGACCCCACAACGGAAGTATTGTCATAGTTAGAAAACGACAAAATTATCTTTCTATAAAATAACGGCGGAGGTGTTACCGTTAAAACTGTTGAACTACTCGGTAGTAAAAGTACAGTAATACGCGTTGTTACATAGTAGCACACGGTATTGATTATTGATGCTTACGTAAGAAGTCACTCAACTATACTCAATTATTGCTACAGTAATTGCTGCATCATATCTCTTATATTATTGATTCAATTATTATCACAGTATCATCTGTATAATATGTTATATTATTTAAACAATAATTGAGACGACAAGTTATAAATGATTAATAATTGTTGAAAGATTAAATATGTGCTGATTAAAAATAAAATGATTTCTGGTAATTTTTATTTAATCCTTGATGTATATAAAGAGTCTATTATTAGACGTTTGTGGTAAGTTGAATTATTTATGGGGGGCCATATGTCATCATCTAAGAGTCTTTTTCATAAATAGTAATTACTTTCGTAAATAGTAATAAATCTTCTATAAATAGAGGCCTCAGCGTCTTTAACTTTATCAATTAAAGTCAATTTTACTCGTATATTCGTTATCTTCACGTGGGTCCCTAGAGTCTTTAACTCTATCTTCATCATTTGCAAGTTATACGAAATGAGTCTTTATGTTAACAACATCGCACTTGTAAACGCATACAATCTTCTACTCAACACGTTAGCTACCACGTTCGCTCTTTCACGATGATATTGAATAGTACGATCGTAATCTTCAACAGCTCGAGTCAACGTCTTTGGTGCATGTTACTTTCGTTTTAGTTGAAAAAATTATTTTGAGGGTTTAAGAAATGGGTTTTGTACTGGTGTCAATACCAAATTCGATTTCACGCTCTGGGGTAGGCTAAGAAGTCTTCAGGAATACGTCAAGAGATTTATTAATGATAAAAATATCATTCAAAACTATTACTCACATCCAAGACTTGGATAGTACGTCACATTGATACCAACTGTGACTTCTATCCCTTAACCTAGATAGCACCTCACAATGATACCTATCAACTTGTTATCATTATTCATGACGTCGTCTACAGAAAGTCTGGCCTCGGTGCATTCCACACAAGAACAAAAGGATCGGGGCTCTTTACTTATGGCTTGATATGACAATGATTGAATTTAGTGGTTTGGTTGCTTGAATTCGCATAATAAGTTGGTTAGGAATATGAAAGCTAACAACCTTACGAAAAACATGATGAGTAGTTAACCAATCGTTTCCTAAAATCGCTTCAAAGGCAAGTATTTTCAAAGAGACAAGATCAACACGTAATGTGAAAGTGTCGATTTGAATCAAATAAGATTTATAAACAGTGGAGGTAACGAAGGTTTCTCCCAATGGAGTTTCAATAGATAAATCAACGTTTAACTTCTCCGGAGTTAAGTACAAACATTGAACACAACTAGGTGAAATAAAAGAGTGAGTAGAACCGGTATCTAACACGGTATAGACTTCGTAAAAGCTTATGATTAACTTACCCGTGATAATTTTATTCAGGTTCCTCATCACGAGAAAAAAAAACCCTCTCTCTTAACCTACCGACTTTGGCTTTTCTGGGACAACCTTTGGTGCCTCCATCCAAGTTGAATTTATCTTCGGTGAATGAAAAAATCGGGCTAAGTGGCCTTCTCTTCCACAATTATAACATGCTTTGGACGGCATCACGCAATTTGGATTGATGTGTCCCCCCCTCCGTATTTGAAGCATATGATAAGCGGTCTTTCTCCTTCCTTAACAACGGTTGCTGGTGCTGACGTCTTTTCATCATTGTTGAATCTCCTCTTCTTGAAATGTCCATTTCTATTATCTTGGCCATGATTACCACCGAAGTGGTTACCATTCTTGGCATGATAATTTCCCCCGCGATAGTTATCATTTTTCCGATGGCCATTGCCACCGGTATGATTATTATCGTGTTGCTGGTCATTACCTTTTGGTTGTGATGACTCATTATTGCGCTCCACTAACTGAGCCCTATTCACAATATCTTAATATAAACAAAGTTTGTGAGAAATGAGGTATTGACGCATATCAGGTTTCAAACCTCGCAAAAACATTCGCGTCATTCGCTCCTCATTATCGACCAAATGGGATGCAAACCGGGATAACTCCGCAAACTTAGCCTCGTACTGTGACACGGTCATATTGTTTTGCTCCAGCTTGATGAATTTTACCTCCTTCATGTGACGAATACTTTTAGGAAAGTACTTGTCATTGAATAATTCTTGGAACTTCTCCCAAGACATCTTGAGTGCGTCAGGCTGGGTACGTTTTACAGATTCCCACCAATGATCTCCTTCTTCACGCAACATAAAGGTGGCAAATGGAACCTTTTGCTCCTCTGAGCATCCCAAGACATCAAATATCTTGGTGATCTGCTTTAACCACATCTCCGCCTTAAGTGGTTCTGGCTTTCCCAAAAACTCTGGTGGTCCCAGCTCCTTGAATTGCTTAGCGGTGACCAACCATGGGTTGCCATTGTTTTCTCCTGCATTATGAACAGGAGCCGCCTTCTCCCGTTGTTGCATGAATTGCTCCTTAAACTACTTAGCGGTGACCGTCCGAGAGTTATCAGTATTTCTACCTGCATTTTGGACAGGAGCTGCCTTAGCCTGTTGTTGCATGAATTGCATAAAGTCTCTGACCATCCCATCATTCACCATTTCATCGGTGTTATTATTTTCATGAGGAGTATTGTCCTCTAGTTGCACATTATCCTGATTATTGATCTGTGGAGACTCAACGGTCTCATGTGCTCCGTTGATAATCTCAATATTCTCGGATGCCATTTTCAAACACTGCCACAAAACAAAGATTAATTGACATGTAACATAATATCTCTATACTTTGACCAACCAATTTAAATACAAAATAAATTTAAGTAGGTCATACTAGCGAAGGAATTCCCCGTCTCTCCCCTCCTAGTTCTAGTCTCACATCTTAGCCAGGGATCATATCCCTAAGCTTTGATACCAACTGTGATGCCCCCAAAATTAGGTATACATCACCCATCTTGGGTCGTCAGATACATGGTACAAAATTCACATACAACTTACTAATACAACTGTCGTGTATAATACGACAAAACATAACTGTGAGCTTGAATACAATTATTGTCTACTAGAGATTATACAAACTCAAAAAGAGTTCTTATTACAATTATTAATACACTATTTCACAGAATAGTGAGGACTACTAATGCTATCCTCTGGACTGTCACTCTGTTCCCCGACTAGTCCCTGCTATGTTCTCATTTCCTGAAGAGAACAGTGAAAGAAAGGGTGAGCTCAACTAGCCCAGTAAGAAATATTATGACTAAGATAATGCAGAATAAATTATCATTAGCCTTCAACAGTATTAAACTGATAAAATATAACAACATCAAGTTTAACAGCAGCGGATCAAGCAATCCATTAAAAGAGTCAAGTAGAGAATAGAATCTACTATCTTTTATGATTTAAAAAGTTTTTCATCATTTTTATCGCTGAGACTCAGGTTAATAAATAAACCACATCATCCTTGCACTACGGCCAAGGATATTCATTAGGGTCACGACCACAAATTCCATGCACTACGGGCCAACGACATTTGTGTATTCATCAATGGTCATGATCATGCCAACAACTGTCCATCAATGCACTACGGGCCAATGAGGACTTTTACTGCATCATTTGTAACATTACGGTCATGATTACACCGAATAATCCCTGGTCATAATCATACCAAGTCCATCCATGCACTACAGGCCACAGATGACTTTCAAAAAATATAAACATGAGGATGATGACAATGATATAAGAATTCAATAAAACAAGTTCAAGAATTAATTTGTCCAAGAACTACTAACGTCCAAATTGTCAACATGATACTGCTTTGTAGAGTAACACTCAAGAATGCTCAGAAGAATATTTCCATGAAAAGATACTGGATGAAGCACAAATATCAAGGATATTTTACTAATTTCATGGAGTATAGAAGTCAAAACTTTAACCAACTGAGTATAATAAAGAATGGAATAACAAAAGAAATCACCATGCATGCGGTACTTCGCATCGACAGGTTATTCCAACAGAATAATAATAACGGAACCAGGTTAGGCAAAATTTGCACCGACAGGATGTTCCAACAGAATAATAAAGAAGGAACCAGGTCCGGTGTAAAACACACAGACAGGATGTTCCAACGGAATAATAATAAAGACGGAACCAGGTCCGGTGTAAACACACAGACAGGATGTTCCAACGGAATAGTAATAAAGACGGAACCAGGTCCGGTGTAAAACACACAGACAGGATGTTCCAACGGAATAATAATAAAGACGGAACCAGGTCCGGTGTAAACACACAGACAGGATGTTCCAACGGAATAGTAATAAAGACGGAACCAGGTCCGGTGTAAAACACACAAACAAGATGTTCCAACGGAATAATAATAAAGACAGAACCAGGTCCGGTGTAAACACACAGACAGGATGTTCCAACGGAATAATAGAAGAATGTCACCAAGTATAGGGTAGACTGCATATACAGGTTATTCCAACAGAATAATAAGAAATGGAATAACAACAGTTCTCTTCATGAATAAGAAAGAATAACACCCCTTACCGTAACAGAAACTGGATATAGGAGAAGAAAAGTTAAGTAGCAAAAGCTTTTCTTCTATCTCTCTATAGTTTCTCTCTCTAGAGTTCAGTGAATTCGTAAGAAAATAATGAAGGAATGAGCTTCTATTTATAGGAAAATGGAATGCATAGTAACTAATCCATGAACGGTCCAGATTGATTTACTTTAATCTTACGGTTCATATTTAAAGAAAAATCTTTTAAATAAAATATAATATATTCTATTTATATAAAAAGATTTTTACTATGCAAACACTATGCAACACTATGCAAAACACTATGCAACACTATGCATAATAAAATAAAATATATTTTATTTATAGAATAACTTTAATAAAGTATTCTGTTTTATATAAAAAGATGTTTCTGTTTTATTACGTTAATAATACGAATAAAACAAAATGTCATCATCGCTATAATAATTCATATTATTAATCGACAATAATTAAATCAAACTGAGCGACTTCTCACATAAATATTAATAATCAATACCGTGTGCTACTATGCAACAACGCGTATTACTGTACTTTTACTACTCAGTAGTTCAACAGTATAAACGGTAAAAATTCCGCCGTTATTTTCAATAAAATATTTTTGTCGTTTTCTCAATCCGACAATATTTCCGTTGTGGGGTCCACCAATAATTGTACCGTCGTACGAATATTTTCCGACACAAAGAATATTCCCTGACCAATCGAATATAATATAACAACTTGCATACTTTGCAAAATTTATAAATACTACTCAAAAC
The DNA here is from genome assembly GCA_020205505.1 of Panax japonicus. Lineage (NCBI taxonomy): Eukaryota > Viridiplantae > Streptophyta > Magnoliopsida > Apiales > Araliaceae > Panax > Panax japonicus. The sequence continues at coordinate 6,871,397 of CM035101.1, forward strand.
TATAATATTATCTCAAATTCACACCATAATATAAAAAAATTATTTCGAGAAAATTAATTCTTTATTCATAAAATCTGGGGTTTCACATACTATAGAATTTTCGTTTGAGGGGATTGTTTCAGCTTTATTATTAGAAGATATGCGACGACAGAGTATAAAGAGTTCAACCAAGGAGGCTCTGTTAGTTCGGGGGAGAATTTATGATAGAAATTCAAAGAGGTCTGGAAATAAGTTACACTCACGAGGAAGATCTAAAAGTACTTACATGTCAAAAATTAAATGCTGGAAGTGTAATGAATTTGGGCATATGAAAAAGGACTGCAAGAACAAGGGTGGTAAATCTGCGAATGAGAAGAATGATTCGGGGAATAAGAATGAAGCCACTGGAGACTTGTATATAGCAGCTGCTTATGTAGCCCAAACAGATGATTATGTCTGGTTTATTGATACAGGAACTTCGTATCATATGACAACTCACAAGGATTGGTTGTGTCAGTATAAAGCATTTGACGAAGGTAATGTTATGATGGGTAATAACACAACAGTGAAAATTGTTGGTCGTGGAAATATGAAGCTCAGGATGCATGATGGTACTGTTAAAACACTTCCGAGAGTTATGCATGTCCCTGCCCTTAGCAGGAACTTGATATCGGTTAGTACGATGATAGATGGAGGTGTCAATTTTAGTTGTGACAAATATTTATTTAATATGACTCATGGGTAAATTGTAATATCGCGTGCTAGAAGACATGGAACCTTATACAAGTTGTTGGTAAGTACAATAAAGGGGCGGTTTGTTGGCTCTTTTTTTGAGAAAGAAGAAAGTGCAGAGAATAGTTCGTCTATGTTGTGGCATCAACGGTTGGGGTATATTAGTGAGAAGGGGTTGTCCACTATAGCATCAAAGAAACTGGTGGAAGGGGTTCCAGATTGCTTCATGGGATTCTGATTCTGTGAGAATTATTTATATGGAAAACATAATAGAGCCAAGTTTAAGTCTACTGCCACTAGAGCGACCGGAGTATTGGATTTGATACACAATGATTTGTTTGGGGAAACTCTAGAAGAATCTCTTGGAAAATCAAGGTATTATGTGTCTTCTATAGATGATTTTATCAAGATATACTTAGGTTTATTTTATTAGAAGAAAGTATGAAGCACTTGACAAATTTCTGGAGTTTAAGGCACTAGTTGAAAATCAATTCAATAGGAAGATAAAGGTTCTTAGAACTGATAATGGTAGAGAGTATTTTGTTGTTGATCAATTTTCTGTTGAGCAGGGCATTGCAAGGCAGGATACAAATCGGATGACACCTCAACAGAATGGTGTGGATGAGAGATTAAATCAGACACTCATGGAGAAGGCAATGTGTATGCAGAGTTGGGCAGGCTTGGAGCCTGAATTCTGGGCAGAGGCAGTTGCTACAACATGTTATTTGAACAATCGAACACCTACATCTGCATTAAAGGATCAAACTCCTTTTGCGGTAATTTTCGAGAGGAAGCATAATATGTCTCATGTTCGAGTGTTTGGTTGTGATGCGTATATGCATGTGCCGAAGGAAAAAAGGAACAAACTTGACTTCAAGTCTGAGAAGTGCAAGTTTATTAGCTACAAGGAAGGTGTCAAGGGATACAAGCTGTGGAATCTAGATACTAGAACTATTTTGTGTAGCAGGGATGTGGTGTTTAGAGAAACATCGAATGAGCCAGTTATGGATAAGTCTTCTGAAGAACTTGATCGTGTGCAAATTGATGTGAGCATGGGAAAGCAGGTGGAGACTGTGAATTCATAGTTTGAAACATATTTTATAAATGATGAACTAGTTGAGTCAGAACATATTTTGCATAATCAGGAAGATGGGGATGATTAAGATGTTGAGGAAGATGCTGATGTGGAGGCTGAGGAAGAAGTCGAGTCTACATTAAGGAGGTCCATATGGGTTCGAAGGCAACCAAACAAGTATTCACTTAGTGCGTATCATGCCTTACATGTCACTAGTAATAAACCATGTATAGTTAAAGAGGTGAGGGCCTCGGGGGAGTCGAATCAGTAGGAGCTTGCTACGAATGAGGATATGAAATCGCTTGATAAGAATTAGATATGGAGTCTTGTTAAAATTCCTAAGGATTAAAAGACGATTGGATGGAAATGGATGTTTAAGAAGAAGACAAATGCTGTAGAAATATAGAAAAGTACAAAGCGCTATTAGTGGCAATAGGGCATTCTCAAATAGAGGGAATCAACTATGATGAGATCTTTTCTCTAGTAGCAAAGTTGACATCCATCCTGATAGTTCTATCTATAACAACTATTTATGATCTAGAGGTTGAGCAACTAGATGTCAAAACAGCGTTCCTTCATAGTGACTTGGAGGAAGAGATTTACATGAATCAACCGGATGGTTTTGAAATCAAAGGCAAGAAGAATCTAGTATGTAAATTGAAGAAGTCCTTGTATGGCTTAAGCAATCTCTGAGAATGTGGCATCACAATTTTGATTCATACGCTTTACAACTTGGATTCTTGCGGTGTTAGGCTGATAATTGTGTTTATGAGAAAAGGTTGGGTGATTATTTTGTTATTCTAACCTTGTATGTTAATGATATGTTATTGATTGGAAATAACAGGAAAATGATCAATTATGTGAAAGATTTGTTGGCACAACAGTTTGATATGAAGGATCTTAGGCTAGACCATTTCATCTTGGGTATTCATATACACAGGGATCGTAAGAATTGGAAATTGGTGTTAGGGCAGAAGAAGTACATTGAAGGGGTGTTGAAGAAATTTAACATGATTGACTGTAAATCGGTTGGAACCCCTATGGCTACAAGAACTAAATTATCTGCAGAAAAATGTCCTAAGACCAAAGAAGAAGAAGAGGAGATGGCGCACATTCCATATGTAAGTGCAGTCGGAAGCTTAATATATGCAATGGTATGTACGAAACCAGATATTGCCCAAGTAGTGGGAGTATTGAGAAGATATATGTTAAACCCCGGGAAGGAGCATTGGACCGCGATTAAAAGAGTTTTCAGGTATCTTTGTAGTACCTCTGATTTTGCATTGCGTTTTGGAGGTAAAGAAGATGGGAGGAACTTTGAGGTGGTAGGATCTATGGATGCTGATTGGGGGTGGAGATGTTGATAGCAGGAAATCAACAAGTGATTATGTATTTAAATTGTTTGATGGTCCTGTGAGTTGGATGAGCAAGAAGAAAGGTGTTGTTACTTTATCATCTACTGATGCAGAATACATGGCGCTTACTCATACAAGTAAGGAAGCAATATGGATTTGCAAGTTGTGTGTTGAGCTTGGTTTTAAACAGAAAATAGTGAAGTTAAAGTGTGGCAGTCAGAGTGATGTTCACTTAGCAAAGAATCCTGCATTCCACTCATGGTCGAAGAATATTGATATCCAGTATCACTTCATTAGAGAAAAGGTTGATGAGAAACTGATTCTTTTGGAGAAGGTTGACATGGTAGTGAATGACAAAGATTTCTTAACTAAAGTAGTTAGTTTGGCGAAGTTTGAGTGGTGTACATCTGAGGTGGGTATCAAGAAGTATTCATCAAGTGGGAGAATGTTGGGATTGACTCATACTTCTGCAGTTTCGACGAATGGCAACTACGACTTCTGTGTAAATCATTGTAGAGCGTGTGAGGCATCTAATGAATACATCAGACAAGAAGTACTAGACAAATTAATGAACCTGAGTATATCGTGTGTTCTTATTTTTTTGTCTTTCATATAATATTTATGTGATTACAATATTATTCGTTCTTAAATTCTAACATTTAGTATTCAACAAACTAAATTTGCCTAGGCAGTGTTGAAACTTTTGCCCTAGGACGTTGAAAAAATTCTGAATAATAATAATAATAGTACCGCCTAAATTGATTTGAAGAGCACTCTCTCCTTAAGACAATATATACTGTATTAACCTGTATTAAATACTATGTGCAGAATAATATTTATTCAAAATTATAATTTGAGAGAAAAAATAATAATACAAAAATTCTTTTTCTAAAAAAATTATGGATTCATTTCTTATGAATGAATTGTTATCCCAAATGAGAGTTTTATAATCCATTTATAGGATTCCAAACACTCCTTTGAAAATGCACCTTTTCAATTTAAAAATATATGAATCAAATACACCGGTCGCACCAGTTCAAAGTAGTGACTTAAATCGAACCATTGCGCCGATTCAATGTTACTTCCGTTCAAACTAACAACCACAATGGTTCAAACTAGTGACTCGCCAATAAATTTTGAAAATATCAACAAGTAGTAACTAACATCATGAATTCATTGATATCAGAAAAAAGTAAAGTGCACAAAATAGACCCCCAAAACATGAAAACCTTAAAATATCATGAAAGAACTAATAAACCATGTAAAAGTAGAGAAGACACATTTTGAGGGTGATAACAATACTCCTTTTTTTATTTTTTATAAGTTAAAAGTTATAACAATAATATGTCATCATTTCATATATAAAATAGTCAAAAACACTAATAACTAGCTCAGAGGATTAGGAAGGGAAAGAGAAATACATCGACAGTCGAGACCTAAGATTTGGAAGGAAACCATTTTGGTGTCAAACCTAGTTATATTTAAGAAGTTCAACTATCTAAAACAATGAGTTAACAACTTGAGATTGTTAAAAAAATGCATATTTGATTTAATGATGATATAATGTATTTTTAAGAACCAGTAGATTTTGTAAAGTCCTTATAAAGAAATTGATGGGATATGACTTAGATTAGAAGATCAAACTTGTTAGGTTAATATATTTTGTAAGACCCCAAATTTTATGAAATAAAAGTATTCAATTTTCTTATAATTATTATTTTATTTCGTAAATGGTTAAATTGATAAAAGTTTAAAGTTAAGGATGATATGTGAAAATTTTGCAAAGTAAGCAAGTTGTTATATAATATTTGATTGGTCGGGGAATATTCGTTTTAACATAGAATATTTGTACAACGGCACAATGGTGGACCCCACAATAAAATTATTGTCGGAGTTAGAAAACGACAAAATTATCTTTTTATAAAAATAACGGCGAAAGTTTTACCATTAACTGTTGAAACACCCGGTGTTAAAAGTACACTAATACGCATGGTTGCATAGTAACACACGATATTGATTATTGATGCTTATGTGAGAAGTCACTCAGTTTTGTTCAATTATTTCTACAGTAATTGCTGTATAGTGTTTGTATAGTAAAATCTTTTTATATAAAATAGAATACTTTTATAAATTTATTTTTTATTAGATTTTAAATAAAATATATTATGTTTTATTATGCATAGTGTTTGCATAGTGCCTGCATAGTAAAAAACTTTTTATATAAAACAGAATACTTTTTATAAAGTTTTGTTTTATTTGATTATAAATAGAATATATTATATTTTATTGCATAATACATTATAGTATCCTTTCTATACTCCTATAAATAGGATGCTTAGTTAGAATTGAAAATCACACTAGAAGTTCAGAGAATTTTTCTTCTATAATCTTGAGTGTATTTCTTTAGAGTTTAATAAAGCTTTGAGCGTAGAAAATAGAGCAAGTTTTCTTCAAGTATATCCCCACCCAACCCGTCGGAATACACTTCTTTTTAAGGTAAGAATATTATTATTATAGTAAGGGGTATTATTATTTCATATTCATGAAGAGAACTATTGTTATTCCATTTCTTATTATTCTGTTGGATTAACTTGTATACACGAACTACCGTATACATGGTAAAATTCTTATGTTATTCCATTCTTAATTATTCTGTTGGAATAACCTGTCTGTGCGGTCTATCGCATGCCTGGTGAATTCTATTGTTATTCCATTCTTTATTATTCTGTTAGAATATCATATCTGTGCAGATTACGCATGAACTGGTTGCATTCTTTATTATTCTGTTGGAACATCCTGTCTGTGCGGATTACGCATGACCTGGTTCCATTTTTTATTATGCGGGCGTCACATCCTGTCTGTGCGGATTACGCATGACCTGGTTCCATTTTTTATTACACTGTTGGAATAAACTGTCTATGTGGATTACTGCATGCATGGTGAATTCTTATGTTATTCCATTCTTTATTATTCTGTTGAAATAATCTGTCTACGTGGATTACCGCATGGCGGGCAAAAATCTATTTGTAGTTTTGTAATTTTTCTGACCCTCAAAAATTGTGGAAAAATTTGAAATGATAATTTGATGAGTTTTCTATATTGTGTCCAAAAATGACGATTTTTAGATGTATAGATTAAGAGTTATGAATTTTACGGGAAAAGACTATTTTAAAAGTAAACTCTTATAACTCTTTGTGGTTAACTCCAAAATTGGTGAAATTGTTAATGGGAGTACATGTATATAACAGGAGTATACCCTGTAAATTTCAAAATGTTTGGACAAAAATACAATTTATGATAAATGTCTAACTATTCGGCAGTTTTGGCCATATGAAAATATGTAAATGAATTTTAAAAATTCCGATAAAAATATATATTCAATATAGGACTATATTCTGCTAAATCCCAGAAAAGAAAAATGTTTGGGACTGATTTGGTATTTTTTTAAAATGGTTTAGTTACGAACATATGAATTAATTATGTTATGTGAAGTTGAAAAATTGGTAAATAGGATTTTATGGCTTGAAAATCCTATATAAGGTATATGCAGATTTTTGATGAGGGATTTGATCATTGATGATGAAATCTTATGAGTATGGCATTTTTGAATGATTAAATGCATTATTTTGGTAAAGTGTAAACAATTAAAATAAATTTTTTATGAGTTTAAGAAGTGATTAAAATATTGTTATAATATTAATAATATTAGATTATGAGTTTATTAAGTGATTGATAATATTTGGATAAATTAAAAGTCTTTAATATTTATCCTTGGTTTCGTTTGATTAATGCTTATATTATTGTCAGCATCCTCATGTTTATATTGTATTGAATGTCATCTTTGGCCGTAGTGCATAGATGGACTTGGTATGATTATGACCAGGGATTATTCGGTATAATCATGACCTTAATGTTACAAATGACGTGGTAAAAGTCCTTATTAGCCCGTAGTGCATTGATGGACAGTTTTTGGTATGATTACGGCTGTGGATTTTCTTCGGCCAAGGGTGCAAAGACGAATTATTTTATGGCATGATCAGAACCGTTGATGAAAACACGATTATCTTTGGGCCGTAGTGCATGGATAATTCGTGGTCGTGATACTAATGAATATCTTGGGCCTGTAGTGCAGGGATGATTTGATGATGTGGATTAATTATTGAGCTGAGTCTCAGCGATGAATATTAATTCATGGATGTGATAATAATGAATATCCTTGGCCGTAGTGCATGGATAATTCATGGATGTGATACTAACGAATATCATTGGCCGTAGTGCATGGATAATTCGGCGATGTGGATTATTTATTGAGCTGAGTCTCAGCGATTAAATATTGATAATAGACTTTTAATTCGTAAAAGATAGTAGATATCATGCTCTACTTGACTCTTCTAAAATACAGTTGTATGTCTTTGGCCTATAGTGCAAGGATGAACTGTTAATGTATGTCTTTGGCCCGTAGTGGAAAGATGAATTTATTAGTATGATTATGGACAGTAATTGTGATTTGGTATAACTATGGTCTTTGATATTTCATGTGAAACCCCAGATTTTATGAATAAAGAATTAATTTTCTCGATGCCGTCCAAAGCATGTTATAATTGTGGAAGAGAAGGCCACTTAGCCCGATTTTGTCTTTCACCGAAGACAAATTCAACTAGGATGGAGGCACCAAAGGCAGTCCCAGAAAAGCCAAAGTCGGTAGGTTAAGAGAGAGGGTTTTTTTTTCTCGTGACGAGGAACCTGAATAAAATTATCACGGGTAAGTTAATCATAAGCTCTTACGAAGTCTATACCGTGTTAGATACCGGTTCTACTCACTCTTTTATTTCACCTAGTTGTGTTCAATGTTTGTACTTAACTCCGGAGAAGTTAAACGTTGATTTATCTATTGAAACTCCATTGGGAGAAACCTTCGTTACCTCCACTGTTTATAAATCTTATTTGATTCAAATCGACACTTTCACGTTACGTGTTGATCTTGTCTCTTTGAAAATACTTTCCTTTGATGCAATTTTAGGAAACGAATGGTTAACTACTCATAATGTTTTTCGTAAGGTTGTTAGCTTTCATATTCCTAACCAACCTATTATGCGAATTCAAGCAACCAAACCACTAAATTCAATCATTGTCATATCAAGCCATAAGTAAAGAGCCCCGATCCTTTTGTTGATGACTTCCTTGTGTGGAATGCACCGAGGCCAGACTTTCTGTAGGCGACGTCGTGAATAACGATAACAAGTTGATAGGTATCATTTTGAGGTGCTATCTAGGTTAAGGGATAGAAGTCACAGTTAGTATCAATGTGACGTACTATCCAAGTCTTGGATGTGAGTAATAGTTTTGAATGATATTTTTATCATTAATAAATCTCTTGACGTATTCCTGAAGACTTCTTAGCCTACCCCAGAGCGTGAAATCGAATTTGGTATTGACACCAGTACAAAACCCATTTCTTAAACCCTCAAAATAATTTTTTCAACTAAAACGAAAGTAACATGCACCAAAGACGTTGACTCGAGCTGTTGAAGATTACGATCGTACTATTCAATATCATCGTGGAAGAGCGAACGTGGTAGCTAACGTGTTGAGTAGAAGATTGTATGCGTTTTCAAGTGCGATGTTGTTAACATAATGACTCATTTCGTATAACTTGCAAATGATGAAGATAGAGTTAAAGACTCTAGGGACCCACGTGAAGATAACGAATATACGAGTAAAATTGACTTTAATTGATAAAGTTAAAGACGCTCAAGCTACATACTCGAATCTGATGAATGTGAAGAAGAAGGCTCAAGAGGGTGTTATTTTAGAAGCAAGAGTTGCTGAAGAGAGGAAATCTCAACCCTCGATTTAATTGGCCCATTTGAAATCCTCGATTGAGTAGGAACTGTGGCTTATAGACTCGTTTTACCTCCAAATATATTGCGTGTTCATAACGTTTTTTTTTCGTATCGATATTACGTAAATATGTGGACGACCCAAACAACATTATTAATTTAGAACCGGACGAGATAGCGGATGATTTAACGTTTGAAGAGATACGTGTTACAATCTTGGATAAGAAGAATCGTATTCAACACTCAAAGATTATATCTCAAGAGTTAGAATTTGAAGTGAAGTCAAGGTATCCTCACCTGTTTGGCATACCAGGTACGTACGTAAATTTCGAGGGCGAAATTCCATAAGGAGGGGAGATTGTGAAACCCCAGATTTTATGAATAAAAAATTAATTTTCTCGAAATAATTTTTTTATATTATGGTGTGAATTTGAGATAATATTATAGTTGTGGGTAGTATTTATAAATTTTGCAAAGTATGCAAGTTGTTATATTATATTCGATTGGTCAGGGAATATTCTTTGTGTCGGAAAATATTCGTACGACGGTACAATTATTGGTGGACACCACAACGGAATTATTGTCGGATTGAGAAAATGACAAAAATATTTTATTGAAAATAACGGCGGAAGTTTTACCGTTTATACTGTTGAACTACTGGGTAGTAAAAGTACAGTAATACGCGTTGTCGCATAGTAGCACACGGTATTGATTATTAATATTTATGTGAGAAGTCGCTCAGTTTGATTTAATTATTGTCGATTAATAATATGAATTATTATAGCGATGATGACGTTTTGTTTTATTCGTATCATTAACGTAATAAAACAGAAACATCTTTTTATATAAAACAGAATATTTTATTAAAGTTATTCTATAAATAGAATATATTATATTTTATTATGCATAGTGTTGCATAGCGTTTACATAGTGTTTGCATAGTAAAAATCTTTTTATATAAATAGAATATATTATATTTTATTTAAAAGATTTTTCTTTAAATATGGACCGTAAGATTAAAGTAAATCAATCTGGACTGTTCATGGATTAGTTACTATGCATTCCATTTTCCTATAAATAGAAGCTCATTCCTTCATTAGTTTCTTACGAATTCACTGAACTCTAGAGAGAGAAACTATAGAGAGATAGAAGAAAAGCTTTTGCTACTTAACTTTTCTTCTCCTATATCCAGTTTCTGTTACGGTAAGGGGTGTTATTCTTTCTTATTCATGAAGAGAACTGTTGTTATTCCATTTCTTATTATTCTGTTGGAATAACCTGTATACGCGGTCTACCCTATACTTGGTGACATTCTTCTATTATTCCGTTGGAACATCCTGTCTGTGTGTTTACACCGGACCTGGTTCCGTCTTTATTATTATTCCGTTGGAACATCCTGTCTGTGTGTTTTACATCAGACCTGGTTCCGTCTTTATTACTATTCCGTTGGAATATCCTGTCTGTGTGTTTACACCGGACCTGGTTCCGTCTTTATTATTATTCCGTTGGAACATCCTGTCTGTGTGTTTTACACCGGACCTGGTTCCGTCTTTATTATTCTGTTGGAACATCCCGTCGGTGCAAATTTTGTCTGACCTGGTTCCGTTATTATTATTCTGTTGGAATAACCTATCGATGCGAAGTACCGCATGCATGGTGATTTCTTTTTATATTCCATTCTTTATTATACACAGTTGGTTAAAGTTTTGACTTATATACTCCATGAAATTAGTAGAATATCATTAATATTTGTGCTTCATCTAGTATCTTTTCTTGGAAACATTCTTCTGATCATTCTTGAATTTTACTCTACAAAGCAGTATCATGTTGACAATTTGGACGTTAGTAGTTCTTGGACAAATTAATTCTTGAACTTGTTTTATTAAATTCTTATATCATTGTCATCATCCTCATGTTTATATTTTTTGAAAGTCATCTGTGGCTTGTAGTGCATGGATGGACTTGGTATGATTATGACCAGAGATTATTAGGTGTAATCATGACCGTAATGTTACAAATGATGCGGTAAAAGTCCTCATTGGCCCGTAGTGCATTGATGGATAGTTGTTGGCATGATCATGGCCATTGATGAATACACAAATGTCCTTGGCCCGTAGTACATGGAATTTGTGGTCGTGACCCTAATGAATATCCTTGGCCGTATTTCAAGGATGATTTGGTTTATTTATTAAGCTGAGTCTCAGCGATAAAAATGATTAAAAACTTTTTAAATCATAAAAGATAGTAGATTCTATTCTCTACTTGACTCTTTTAATGGATTGCTTGATCCGCTTCTGTTAAACTTGATGTTGTTATATTTTATCAGTTTAATACTGTTGAAGGCTAACGATAATTTATTCTGCATTATCTTAGTCATAATATTTCTTACTGGGCTAGTTGAGCTCACCCTTTCTTTCACTGTTTTCTTCAGGAAATGAGAACATAGCAGGGACTAGTCGGGGAACGGAGTGACGGTCCAGAGGATAGCATTAGTAGTCCTCACTATTCTGTGAAATAGTGTATTAATAATTGTAATAAGGACTCTTTTTGAGTTTGTATAATCTCTAGTAGACAATAATTGTATTCAAACTCACAGTTATGTTTTGTCGTATTATACACGACAGTTGTATTAGTAAGTTATATTTGAATTTTGTACCATGTATCTGACGACCCAAGATGGGTGATGTATACCTAATTTTGGGGGCGTCACAGTTGGTATCAAAGCTTAGGGATATGATCCCTGGCTAAGATGTGAGACTAGAACTAGGAGGGGAGAGACGGGGAATTCCTTCGCTAGTATGACCTACTTAAATTTATTTTGTATTTAAATTGGTTGGTCAAAGTTTAGAGATATTATGTTACATGTCAATTAATCTTTGTTTTGTGGCAGTGTTTGAAAATGGCATCCGAGAATATTGAGATTATCAATGGAGCACATGAGACCGTTGAGTCTCCACAGATCAATAATCAGGATAATGTGAAACAAGAGGACAATACTCCTCATGAAAATAATAACACCGATGAAATGGTGAATGATGGGATGGTCAGAGACTTTATGCAATTCATGCAACAACAGGCTAAGGCAGCTCCTGTCCAAAATGCAGGTAGAAATACTGATAACTCTCGGACGGTCACCGCTAAGCAGTTTAAGGAGCAATTCATGCAACAACGGGAGAGGCGGCTCCTGTTCATAATGCAGGAGAAAACAATGGCAACCCATGGTTGGTCACCGCTAAGCAATTCAAGGAGCTGGGACCACCAGAGTTTTTGGGAAAGCCAGAACCACTTAAGGCGGAGACGTGGTTAAAGCATATCACCAAGATATTTGATGTCTTGGGATGCTCAGAGGAGCAAAAGGTTCCATTCGCCACCTTTATGTTGCGTGAAGAAGGAGATCATTGGTGGGAATCTGTAAAACGTACCCAGCCTGACGCACTCAAGATGTCTTGGGAGAAGTTCCAAGAATTATTCAATGATAAGTACTTTCCTGAAAGTATTCGTCACATGAAGGAGGTAGAATTCATCAAGCTGGAGCAAAACAATATGACCGTGTCGCAGTACGAGGCTAAGTTTGCGGAGTTTTCCCGGTTTACATCCCATTTGGTTGATAATGAGGAGCGAATGACGCGAATGTTTTTGCGAGGTTTGAAACCTGATATACGTCAATACCTCATTTCTCACAAACTTTGTTTATATTCAGATATTGTGAATAGGGCTCAGTTAGTGGAGCACGATAATGAGTCATCACAACCAAAAGGTAATGACCAGCAACACGATAATAATCATACCGGTGGCAATGGCCATCGAAACAATGATAACTATCGCGGGGGAAATTATCATGCCAAGAATGGTAACCACTTCGGTGGTAATCATGGCCAAGATAATAGAAATGGACATTTCAAGAAGAGGAGATTCAACAATGATGGAAAGACGTCAGCATCAGCAACCGTTGTTAAGGAAGGAGAAAGACCACCTATCATATGCTTCAAATGCGGAGGGGAGGGACACATCAGTCCAAATTGCGCGATGCCGTCCAAAGCATGTTATAATTGTGGAAGAGAAGGCCACTTAGCCCGATTTTGTCATTCACCGAAGACAAATTCAATTAGGATGGAGGCACCAAAGGCTGTCCCAGAAAAGCCAAAGTCGGTAGGTTAAGAGAGAGGGTTTTTTTTTCTCGTGATGAGGAACCTGAATAAAATTATCACGGGTAAGTTAATCATAAGCTCTTACGAAGTCTATACCGTGTTAGATACCGGTTCTACTCACTCTTTTATTTCACCTAGTTGTGTTCAATGTTTGTACTTAACTCCGGAGAAGTTAAACGTTGATTTATCTATTGAAACTCCATTGGGAGAAACCTTCGTTACCTCCACTGTTTATAAATCTTATTTGATTCAAATCGACACTTTCACGTTACGTGTTGATCTTGTCTCTTTGAAAATACTTTCCTTTGATGCAATTTTAGGAAACGAATGGTTAACTACTCATAATGTTTTTCGTAAGGTTGTTAGCTTTCATATTCCTAACCAACCTATTATGCGAATTCAAGCAACCAAACCACTAAATTCAATCATTGTCATATCAAGCCATAAGTAAAGAGCCCCGATCCTTTTGTTGATGACTTCCTTGTGTGGAATGCACCGAGGCCAGACTTTCTGTAGGCGACGTCGTGAATAACGATAACAAGTTGATAGGTATCATTTTGAGGTGCTATCTAGGTTAAGGGATAGAAGTCACAGTTAGTATCAATGTGACGTACTATCCAAGTCTTGGATGTGAGTAATAGTTTTGAATGATATTTTTATCATTAATAAATCTCTTGACGTATTCCTGAAGACTTCTTAGCCTACCCCAGAGCGTGAAATCGAATTTGGTATTGACACCAGTACAAAACCCATTTCTTAAACCCTCAAAATAATTTTTTCAACTAAAACGAAAGTAACATGCACCAAAGACGTTGACTCGAGCTGTTGAAGATTACGATCGTACTATTCAATATCATCGTGGAAGAGCGAACGTGGTAGCTAACGTGTTGAGTAGAAGATTGTATGCGTTTTCAAGTACGATGTTGTTAACATAATGACTCATTTCGTATAACTTACAAATGATGAAGATAGAGTTAAAGACTCTAGGGACCCACGTGAAGATAACGAATATACGAGTAAAATTGACTTTAATTGATAAAATTAAATACGCTCAAGCTACATACTCGAATATGATAAATGTGAAGAAGAAGGCTCAAGAGGGTGTTATTTTAGAAGCAAGAGTTGCTGAAGAGAGGAAATCTCAACCCTCGATTTAATTGGCCCATTTGAAATCCTCGATTGAGTAGGAACTGTGGCTTATAGACTCGTTTTACCGCCAAATATATTTCGTGTTCATAACATTTTTTTTCGTATCGATATTACGTAAATATGTGGACGACCCGAACCACATTATTAATTTAAACCGGACGAGATAGCGGATGATTTAACGTTTGAAGAGATACGTGTTACAATCTTGGATAAGAAGAATCGTATTCAACACTCAAAGATTATATCTCAAGAGTTAGAATTTGAAGTGAAGTCAAGGTATCCTCACCTGTTTGGCATACCAGGTACGTACGTAAATTTCGAGGGCGAAATTCCATAAGGAGGGGAGATTGTGAAACCCCAGATTTTATGAATAAAGAATTAATTTTCTCGAAATAATTTTTTTATATTATGGTGTGAATTTGAGATAATATTATAGTTGTGGGTAGTATTTATAAATTTTGCAAAGTATGCAAGTTGTTATATTATATTCGATTGGTCAGGGAATATTCTTTGTGTCGGAAAATATTCGTACGACGGTACAATTATTGGTGGACCCCACAACGGAATTATTGTCGGATTGAGAAAATGAAAAAAATATTTTATTGAAAATAACGGCGGAAGTTTTACCGTTTATACTGTTGAACTACTGGGTAGTAAAAGTACAGTAATACGCGTTGTCGCATAGTAGCACACGGTATTGATTATTAATATTTATGTGAGAAGTCGCTTAGTTTGATTTAATTATTGTCGATTAATAATATGAATTATTATAGCGATGTTGACATTTTGTTTTATTCATATTATTAACGTAATAAAACAGAAACATCTTTTTATATAAAACAGAATACTTTATTAAAGTTATTCTATAAATAGAATATATTATATTTTATTATGCATAGTGTTGCATAGCGTTTATATAGTGTTTGCATAGTAAAAATCTTTTTATATAAATAGAATATATTATATTTTATTTAAAAGATTTTTCTTTAAATATGGACCGTAAGATTAAAGTAAATCAATCTGGACTGTTCATGGATTAGTTACTATGCATTCCATTTTCCTATAAATAGAAGCTCATTCCTTCATTATTTTCTTACGAATTCACTGAACTCTAGAGAGAGAAACTATAGAGAGATAGAAGAAAAGCTTTTGCTACTTAACTTTTCTTCTCCTATATCCAGTTTCTGTTACGGTAAGGGGTGTTATTCTTTCTTATTCATGAAGAGAACTGTTGTTATTCCATTTCTTATTATTTTGTTGGAATAACCTGTATACGCGGTCTACCCTATACTTGGTGACATTCTTCTATTATTCCGTTGGAACATCCTGTCTGTGTGTTTACACCGGACCTGGTTCCGTCTTTATTATTATTCCGTTGGAACATTCTGTCTGTGTGTTTTACACCGGACCTGGTTCCGTCTTTATTACTATTCCGTTGGAATATCCTGTCTGTGTGTTTACACCGGACCTAGTTCCGTCTTTATTATTATTCCGTTGGAACATCCTGTCTGTGTGTTTTACACTGGACCTGGTTCCGGCTTTATTATTCTGTTGGAACATCCTGTCGGTGCAAATTTTGCCTGACCTGGTTCCGTTATTATTATTCTGTTGGAATAACCTATCGATGCGAAGTACCGCATGCATGGTGATTTCTTTTTATATTCCATTCTTTATTATACACAGTTGGTTAAAGTTTTGACTTATATACTCCATGAAATTAGTAGAATATCATTAATATTTGTGCTTCATCTAGTATCTTTTCTTGGAAATATTCTTCTGATCATTCTTGAATTTTACTCTACAAAGCAGTATCATGTTAACAATTTGGACGTTAGTAGTTCTTGGACAAATTAATTCTTGAACTTGTTTTATTAAATTCTTATATCATTGTCATCATCCTCATGTTTATATTTTTTGAAAGTCATCTGTGGCCTGTAGTTCATGGATGGACTTGGTATGATTATGACCAGAGATTATTCGGTGTAATCATGACCGTAATATTACAAATGATGCGGTAAAAGTCCTCATTGGCCCGTAGTGCATTGATGGACAGTTTTTGGTATGATCATGACCATTGATGAATACACAAATGTCCTTGGCCCGTAGTGCATTGAATTTGTGGTCGTGACCCTAATGAATATCCTTGGCCGTAGTGCAAGCATGATTTGGTTTATTTATTAAGCTGAGTCTCAGCGATAAAAATGATCTTTGTCCTGGGTGCGACGAGGAAGTTAGAACCACACTTATGGTTATGAGTTATTCACCTGATTATGGACAGGAATTATTGATTGATGTTACATGGATAAACCATTGTTGGTGGATTTTTAACGTGAAGAAGATAATAGACTTTATGGTCTATTTGACTCTTCTAATGGATTGCTCGTTCTGCTGCAACTATGATTGAAAAGTTTTATCATCTGCCATATGTTCTATATCTCTAATTCATTACTGACGAAGGCTATTGATAATTTAATTATCTTTAGTCATGATATTATTTACTGGGCTAGTTGTGCTCACCCTTCTGCTTCACAATTCCTTTCAGGTAATAAGAGTGTAGCTGGGTCGAGCGGGGGTAACAAGAGAACAAAACGGTGGTCTCTAGCTGTGGAGGTTCTCCCTAAATAGTATAGAAAAGTGTGTTGTATTCTATACATCATTTAGTAGTTATATTTGGTGAATCAAATTGGGTGCGGCGAACCCAACGTTGGAAGGGTGTTTTTTCCACTATCATACAAGATGTCAAAAGACATATAACC
Source organism: Panax japonicus (assembly GCA_020205505.1). Classification (NCBI taxonomy): domain Eukaryota; kingdom Viridiplantae; phylum Streptophyta; class Magnoliopsida; order Apiales; family Araliaceae; genus Panax; species Panax japonicus. Next base: position 6,888,431 of record CM035101.1, read on the forward strand.
TCGTGTTATCATAAGACATGGTTGTTGTGGCGACCCCAAATCCGGGTACTTGCAACCCGAACTCGGTTCTCCACGATACCATTTCTTTAAGCTGAATAATACTAAATGATAATATAATTCGAACTTAATTTACATACATCAAAGTTTACTTCCTCAGGTACGTGACCTTCAAATACATTTCTTACAATACATGAATAGAAACCAATACAACTATAACCATTAACTCATAATACAACTTATTCAAACAGTCTTCCTTTCCCCTTGTTCGTGCCTGAGCCTTCAGGTTGCTCATACATAACTGAAAATGTTTAATTTAAGCAAGGGTGAGCATTTGAGTGCCCATCAAGTAATAGCAATTATATATATAAGCTGAAAGAATATAAGTATTCTCTTTGCATAACACATCTACAACGAAGCAAAAGTTGTGAAGTAATCTGTACTGATAAAAAATTCACATAACAACTCTCTTTCAAATTCTTGAAATTAGGCTCTACCCATGAATAGGGTTTAAGAAACATACCATGAACATTATTTTTCATTTTTGAAAAGGTTTAGCAGAAATTCATCCGAAAACCATTCTAGCTTACGGGTACGGAGGGTGATCAGCCCCATTGTACCCTGTATTGATCAATACTACATAACTTGAACGAAATTCATCGCTCACTCTATCCGCCTTGGGCGCAAAAAGTTTCCCATATAGGGATGTTTATACATGCCTGGTTCCAAACCAGAAGGTTTTTAATCTTGCACAACAATAATATGTAATTCAACATATATGTTTACGGGTAATTGAAAAAGTGTATCAACATGTGAATAAATGCCATGATTTTCTAAGTGGGGACACTTGTATAACCATTTAGAAATCAATGAAAAGAATATATATCTGAGCTAACATGTTGATAATCAAAGCATACATAATCTGTACAGGAATAGAAAAGAATTCTGAAACTCTCTTACTCATGTCCATTGCATAAAGGAAATGCAAAGGTAAGATACTTGCCTGATTTGCTGATTACAAATTTCAACTTAGGTTTTATCTCTTTATCACAACCTATCAATAATCAGATCATTCGTTCGATTAGAACAATATATCATAACACATAGTACTGTCTATTACAGTCAGCACATAGTCTAATCATGTCATCACATAGTCGTAGTGATCATACTTTTAGTTCATATTCTATACTTGAAATATTTTTATACATTTTTCAAATATCTCATCCATGTTCTTACAGTAGTCTTTTCTTTCTTTTATAAGGTCTGACATTTGTCGGCGTACCGACGGCATTATCGGGTAAATACTGAGTCTAAGACTCTTATTATGTACTTCAACATCTATAAATATCAGACAGTTTATTTTTAATCATTTTTGGAATTTTCCAGAAATTGAAAAATTTAAAATAATTCAAATCTATCTCTAAAAGGATCTATAGTGACATAACTGTCATTATGGTTGTTCTTTATCAAGTCATGAACTTCATAACCGGTTCTCAAGTCAGCTAGTTTGATTGGATAAAACTTTCAAACATCGGAATCATAATTAAATGATTTAAACATTAACAATTCCATTATCATTAATAATTAATTTATATTAAACTATTAATGAAACCATTGCCAAAATATAAAAGTTATTTATAATAACTCAAACTATTTTTAAAACATTTATATTACCCTTAAATGATTTTTAAAATAATTAAAATCATTTTTAAATAATTACCATTAATATTTAAATATTAATGTACTATTTATCCAAATATTAAAAGTCATTAATTATAACTTAAAATATTTTTAAATCCTTAATATCCTTTTTAAATGATTTTTAAATAAATAAAACCATTTTAAACTATTAATTTAATAATAATTATTAAATAAACTAAATATCATTAATATTATCTTAATATCATTAATATTAAATTATTAATGAAATTATCCTTTAAATATTAAAAGTTATATTTTATAACTTAAAATATCTTATTTTCATTTAAAATGATTTTTATAATACTAAAATCATTTTTAAACTAAATTATTTAATATAATCATTAAATAAATTTAATATCATTAATATTAATTAATTAATGAAATTCATCATAAAATATTAAAAGTCATGGAAAATAACTTAAAATATTTTCTTATACCATAAAATAATTTTTCATGATTTTTCATGAATTAAAACTATTTTTAAATCATTTATTTAATATTATAATTAAATAAATAAATACCTTTTATATTCTAAAAATATTAAATATTTATGAAATATACTGAAAATAATTAAATATTATTTTTCGGACTTTAAAATAATTTTTCAGAATTTATTTGGTATTTTTAATAATTAAAATCTAATTTTTCTAATTTTTAAATTAATTTCTGGAAAATAATAATAATAACCGTCGCTAAAGGCCCCTATAGTGACAGAAGCGTCGCTATAGGTGTTCTTCACCAAGCCCAGAAATCCTAAGGCAGTTAGCGAGTAGGCTAGTTTGACCGAGTATAACTCTCTCATCTGAACGAATTTGGATAATCTTTAAATTGGGTCTTGTAGAGGAATTATCAGACTACAATTATCAACAATCGTAACCTCTAAAAAACATCAGATCTGGGAGAAAATGGCCATCAAAGTAGCTGTCAGAGTTGTTCTTCGTGAAGAACAGTTCGTGATGCCTACTTTGGACCTCTATATCTTGATGATCGTGTAACTTTTATGTGATCTATCAATTCCAGTGTGTAGACAATATGTAGTACTACAACTTCAAACCTTAACATCAACATATTAACATCGGATATAACCATAAATCTCCGGTTAAAGTACAACACGAAACTTGTTCATGAAAAATTTGGTTTCGCTAGTTTGGCAGATTTGGTCAACGGGGTTTTGACCGTTTATATCTTGTGATATATAATAGATATGGCTTTGATTCTTTTTGCATATTAAATACCACATATCAGGCTACATGTTACAAGTTTTAAACATAAAAAATCATGATCGAGAAAGGATCTATGGTCCCTGAAATTTGACTGTCAGACCATAGACATCTTTGATTTTGAGTACTTTGATGTTATGGGTCATGAATTTTACAATCCATAACATTAATAGACTCCCTATTACACAACTTTAAACAATCAATTTCACCAATTAACATCGAATTGAAGGATTTCTAGAATTTAAGGTTTCTTACCTTTTCAAGCTTGATTTTTGATTTTTGACTTCTTGATGCTTCTGATTTGTTGTTTGTGATGGCTGGGCTTTGATTATGAGGTTATGGGCAAGATATTTTCGTTGGCTAGAGGTTGAGAGAGTGTGTCTAGAGAGTTTAGAAAATATTAGAGTGTGTTTGCATTATTTCTCCTTCAATCTCTATATATAGACCTTTAGATTGCCTTGGATGCTGGTATGACTGGTAATTATAGAGCTCAAAGGATAATAATAGAGTGGTTGACCGGATTTTTGGGGATTGGTAGCATAATAATGCACAATTAATAAAAATAATGCATTTCCTCTCTTTAATTCACTTATATAATGTGTATAATAATTATAGATTGATATGATGGTCCATAGGATACCAATTTGCTGAGATTTAGTGTCTCCCACAATCACTAATAGCCAACTTGCAAGATTACATTGGATTCTCTACAAATAATTCACCAAATGGGACAAAAGGGTAAAATAGTAATTTCTCCTCCAATAATTGATTCCTTCCTTTAATAATGCACAAGGGCATTTTGGACTTCTCTCTTTCACTAGTAAGGGCATTATAGACATTACCCATAACCATTAGGATTTATTACTTTAGATTTTAAAATTCCATAAATAATATAACTAATAATACACTAAAAGGGTATTTTGGTAATTTCACATATAATTTCATGGGCATTTTTGTACATAGCAATTAAATGTAGTATTTAATCACTAGATGGTAATTCTTATCATTTACCAATTACTTTCTATCCTTTGGTAAATTAAAACATTTATACATTAACATCGTAATTAAACCCAATAATTTTAAATTAGGGTTTCTATAGAAAATTAGGGTTTTCTAATTAGGGTTTCTTAACGCCATCAATTAGGGTTTCTAATTGACCATTAGGGTTCTCTAATTATCTGTGTGTGTTCTAACACAGTCGTTACAGTCTCTATCTTCAACCGGTTAGGATTATAATAATTAGGGTTTGTCCTAATTATCGACAAACAACAGTAATTAGGGTTTTCTTCTAATTACCGACATCTTATACACAAAAACTTTATATACACAGTCACTACTCAGTCATTTCTCATAACTGAGTTTAATAATTAGGGTTTCATAGTACGGTAATATGCTATGACCTAATTGACCGTCATTGCACAATTTTATCTGTCCGCACATACACAGTACATAATCATGGTACTGTAAAATTATTATAACAATAATATAATATTATCATTCTCATCTCTTGATCACAATCCCAATCTAGAGTTTAGATCTCATATCTGACTTATTCTTCGTACACAGCATCAATAATCAAGTTAAAATAATTAACTTAAATATTCTGAACAAATAAAATATTTATTATATAAATCTAACTATCACTTCATATATTATTTCCAATCATGTTTTCATGGAAAATAATTAATAAAAAGCATTTCTGCTTACAGAAATTAATTACCATAAAAATATAATTTGTAGTAATTAATTATTCCAAAATTATTTCTAATTTTTCAAGTAATAAATATATTTGTATCTATCGTTCACATTACTAGACATTTATTCTCGTCATTAAATAAATAAAAAAAATTTATACGCAAATTTTTTTATTTATTTTATATAGAAAATCTCGGGTTATTACAGTTGTGCACATCCACTTGATGAGGATATCTACGAGCACTACCTATATGATCTTGGAGTATATTTGAAATATAATTTTCACTTGGAGATAACGAAGATAATTATATGTCAAGAGAAGACTCACCATTGGAAAGAAGATGATAGTAATCTTCTTGTTTTTCTTTGGGGACTTTTGGGTCAACCAAGGATAATTCTGTGGACATATGATATCTATCATAACCTAGACACATGGCCTCCCATGTACGAAGGTTTCCTTGAGTATTTTCCAAAGATTTTAATTTCTAATACAACTATTGACTGTACCTTTATGTAAAGTACCATTGTAAGGTCTTGTCGTCAAGGCACCACGAAAGTTATATATATTTGAATTAAAACTCACAGCTTATCTGTTGTCGTACTATGCACGACAGTTCAACAGTTGTATAAATGAAGTTTATATTTGATTTTTATAGTGCGATATCTAGCGACTCAGAATGGGTCGTGTGGACCTATTTTGGGGGCGTCACAAATGGTATCAGAGCTTAGATATATGGTCGCTGGCGGAGATATGAGTCTAGAACTAGGAGGGGAGAAACGAGTAATATACTTTGCTAGTGTGTGACTTACCTAAGCCAAATTTTTACTTTATAAGTTGACAATTTGTGATATATCAATTAACCTTTGTTTTGAAGATATATTCTAGAATGATATCTGAAATACAGGAGATGAGCAATGGAAAAATCATGATACAGAGGATATAACCGGGAAGGTACAATTCAAAAAGAAAGCAAGGTATTCTCATCTCTTCGAATACTAGGTACGTACGTAAATTTCGAGAGCGAAATTTCATAAGGAGGGGAGATTGTAAGACCTCAAATTTTAAGAATTAAAAGTATTCAATTTTCTTATAATTATTATTTTATTTCGTAAATGGTTAAATTGATAAAGGTTTAAAGTTAAGGGTGATATGTGAAATTTTTTGCAAAGTAAGCATGTTGTTGTATAATATTCGATTGGTCAGAGAATATTCGTTTTAACCGGGAATATTCGTACAACGGCACAATCATTGGTGGCACAACAGAATTATTGTCGGAGTTAGAAAACGACAAAATTATCTTTTTATAAAAATAACGGCGGAAGTTTTACCGTTAACTATTGAAACGCCCGGTGTTAAAAGTACAGTAATACGTGTGGTTGCATAGTAACACACAATATTGATTATTGATGCTTACGTGAGAAGTCACTCAATTTTGTTTAATTATTGCTACAGTAATTGATGCATAGTGTTTGCATAGTAAAATCTTTTTATATAAAATAGAATACTTTTATAAAGTTATTTGTTTTATTAGATTTTAAATAAAATATATTATGCTTTATTATGCATAGTGTTTGCATAGTGCCTGCATAGTAAAAAACTTTTTATATAAAACAGAATACTTTTTATAAAGTTTTATTTTATTTTATAAATAGAATATATTATATTTTATTGTATTGTACATTATAGTATCCTTTCCATACTCTTATAAATAAGATGCTTAGTTAGAATTGAAAATCACACCAGAAGTTCAGAGAATTCTTCTTCTATAATCTTGAGTGTATTTCTTTAGAGTTTAAGAAAGCTTTGAGCGTAGAAAATAGTGCAAGTTTTCTTCAAGTATATCCCCGCCCTACCCGTCGGAATACTCTTCTTTTTAAGGTAAGGAATATTATTATTATAGTAAGGGGTATTATTCTTTCATATTCATGAAGAGAACTATTGTTATTCCATTCCTTATTATTCTGTTGCAATAACTTGTATACGTGGACTACCGTATACATGGTGAAATTCGTCTGTTATTCCATTTTTTATTATTCTGTTGGAATAACCTGTCTGTGCGGTCTATCGCATGCCTGGTGAATTCTGTTGTTATTCCATTCTTTATTATTCTGTTGGAATATCATATCTGTGCGGATTACGCATGACCTGGTTGCATTCTTTATTATTCCGTTGGAATATCATGTCTGTGCGGATTACGCATAACCTGGTTCCATTTTTTATTATTCTATTGGAATATCCTTTGTGAGACCCCGAATTTTATGAAATAAAAGTATTCAATAAAAGTTTAAAGTTAAGGGTAATATATGAATTTTTTTTTCAAAGTAAGCAAGTTGATATAAAATATTCGTTGTGTCGGAGAATATTCTTTTTATCGGGGAATATCCGTAAACGGTACAATTATTGGTGGACCCCACAACGGAATTATTATAGGATTGAAAAAACGACAAAAATATTTTTATGAAAATAACGGCGGAAGTTTTACCGTTAACTGTTGAAACACCCGGTGTTAAAAGTACAGTAATACGCGTGGTTTCATAGTAGCACACGGTATTGATTATTGATACTTATGTGATAAGTCACTCAGTTTTGTTTTATTGGTATTATTAATGTAATAAAACAGAAAAGCTTTTTATATAAAACAGAATACTTTTATAAAGTTATTCGTTTTATTAGGCTAATAGTAAAATCATTTTATATAAAATAGAATACATTTATAAAGTTATCTGTTTTACTAGAAAATAATTAGAATATATTATATTTTATTATGCATAGTGTTTGCATAGTGCCTGCATAGTGTTTGCATAGTAAAATCTTTTATAAAGTTATTCGTTTTATTAGATTATAAATAGAATATATTATATTTTATTTAAAAGATTTTGCTTTAAATATGGACCGTCAGATTAAAGTAAATCAATCTGGACCGTTCATAAGTTAGTTACTATGCAGTCCATTTTTCTATAAATAGAAGCTCATTCCTTCATTATTTCTGACAAATTCACTGAAACTTTAGAGAGATAAACTATAGAGAGAAAGAAAAAAAATATTCTGCTACTTCACTACTCATATATTCAGTACTCTTCTTCTTAAGGTAATAAGAGTGTTGCCGTAAGAGTGTTGCCGGGTCGAACGAGGATAACAGGGGAATAAAACAGTGGTCTCTGGCTATGGAGGTTCTCCATAAACAGTATAGAAAAGTGTGTTGTATTCTATACATCATTTAGTAGTTATATTTGGTTAATCAAATAGGGTGAGGCGAACCCAACTTTGGAAGGGTGTTTTGCCACTATCATACAAGATGTCTAATGACATACAACCTCGTGTTCTCATAAGACATGGTTGTGTACATCTACTTGCTGAATATATCTACAAGCACTACCTATATAATCTTGGTGTTTACGTGAAATATAATTTTCACTTGGAGACAACAGAGATATTTATATGTCAAGAGAAGACTCACAATTGGAAAGAAGATGATAGCAATCTTCTTGTTTTTCTTTGTGGACTTTAGGTTCAACCAAGGATAATTTCGTGGACATATGATATCTATCATAACCTAGACGCATGGCCTCCCATGTACGAAGGTTTCCTTGAGCACTTCCCAAAGATTATAATTTTTAAAATAGTTTTTCACAATACTTTTATGTAAAGTATCATTGTAAGGTTGTGGTCGAGGTACCATGAGAGTTACATACATTTGTATTAAAACTCATAGTTAACTGTAGTCGTATTCTATACGACAGCTCAACAGTTGTATAAATGAAGTTGTATTTGAATTTTGTAACATGTATCTGGCGACTCAGAATGGGTGATGTATACCTAATTTTGGGGGCGTCACAGTTGGTATCAGAGCTTAGGGATATGGTCGCTGGCGGAGATAAGAGTCTAGAACTAGGAGGGGAGAGACGAGTCATATACTTCGCTAGTGTGTGACTTACCTAAGATGAAATTGTTTACTTGATAAGTTGACAAATTGTGATATATCAATTAACCTTTGTTTTGAAGATATATTCTAGAATGATATCTGAAATACAGGAGATGAGCAATGGAAAAATCATGATACAGAGGATATAACCAAGAAGGTACAATCCGAAAAGAAAGCAAGGTATTCTCATCTCTTCGAATATCAGGTACATACGTAAATTTTGAGGGCGAAATTTCATAAGGAAGGGTGATTGTGAGACCCCAAATTTTATGAAATAAAAGTATTCAATTTTTCTATTTTGGTAAATAGTTAAATTGATAAAAGTTTAAAGTTAAGGGTAATATGTGATTTTTTTTTCAAAATAATTAAGTTGATATAAAATATTCGTTGTGTCCGGAAATATTCTTTTTGTCGGGGAATATCCGTACGACGGTACAATTATTGGTGGACCCCACAACGGAATTATTGTCGGATTGAGAAAATGACAAAAATATTTTTATGAAAATAACGGCAAAAGTTTTACCGTTAACTGTTGAAACACCCGGTGTTAAAAGTACAGTAATACGCGTGGTTGCATAGTAGCATACGGTATTGATTATTGATGCTTATATGATAAGTTACTCAGTTTTGTTTTATTGGTATTATTAATGTAGTAAAATAGAAAAGCTTTTTATATAAAACAGAATACTTTTATAAAGTTATTCGTTTTATTAGGCTAATAGTAAAATCTTTTTATATAAAACAGAATACTTTTATAAAGTTATCTATTTTATTAGACAATAATTAGAATATATTATATTTTATTACGCATAGTATTTGCATAGTGCTTGTATAGTGTTTGCATAGTAAAATCTTTTATAAAGTTATTCGTTTTATTAGATTATAAATAGAATATATTATATTCTATTTAAAAGATTTTGTTTTAAATATAGACCGTCAGATTAAAGTAAATCAATCTGGACCGTTCATAAGTTAGTTACTATGCGGTCCATTTTTCTATAAATAGAAGCTCATTCCTTCATTATTTCTGACGAATTCACTGAAAATCTAGAGAGATAAACTATAGAGAGAAAGAAGAAAAGTATTCTACTACTTCACTACTCATATATTTAGTACTCTTCTTCTTAAGGTAATAAGAGTGTTGCCGTAAGAGTGTTGTCGAGTCGAACAGGGATAATAGGGGAATAGAACAGTGGTCTCTAGCTGTGGAGGTTCTTCCTATACAGTATAGAAAAGTGTGTAGAATTCTATATATCATTTAGTAGTTATATTTGGTGAATCAAATAGGGTGAGGCGAACCCAACTTTGGAAGGGTATTTTTCCACTATCATACAAGATGTCTAATGACATACAACCTCGTATTCTCATAAGACATAGTTGTGTACCTCCACTTGCTGAATATATCTACGAGCACTACCTATATGATCTTGGTGTTTACGTGAAATATAATTTTCACTTGGAGATAACAAAGATATTTATAAGTCAAGAGAAAACTCACCATTGGAAAGAAGATGATATTAATCTTCTTATTTTTCTTTGGGGACTTTTGGGTCAACCAATGGTAATTCTGTGGACATATGATATCTATCATAACCTAGACTCATGGCCTCCCATGTACGAAGGTTTCATTGAGCACTTCCCAAAGATTTTAATTTCTAAAACAGTTTTTGACTATACTTTTATGTAAAGTATCATTGTAAGGTTGTGGTCGTGGTACCATGATAGTTACATACATTTGTATTAAAACTCATAGTTAAATGTGGTCGTATTCTATACGACAGCTCAAAAGTTGTATAAATGAAGTTGTATTTGAATTTTGTATCATGTATCTGGCGACTCAGAATGGGTGATGTATACCTAATTTTGCGGGCGTCACATCCTGTCTGTGCGGATTACGCATGACCTAATTCCATTCTTTATTACTCTGTTAGAATAACCTGTCTATGTGGATTACCTCATGCATGGTGAATTCTTATATTATTCCATTCTTTATTACTCTGTTGAAATAATCTATCTACGTGGATTACCGCATGGCGGACAAAAATTTATTTGCAGTTTTGTAATTTTTCTGACCCTCAAAAATTCTAGAAAAAATTGAAATGATAATTTGATGAGTTTTCTATATTGTGTCTAAAAATGACGATTTTTAGATGTATAGATTAAGAGTTATGAATTTTACGGGAAAAGACTATTTTAAAAGTAAACCCTTATAACTCCTTGTGGTTAACTCTAAAATTGGTGAAATTGTTATTGGGAGTATATGTATATAACAGGAATATACCCTGTAAATTTTGGAATGTTTGGAGAAAAATACAATTTATGATAAATGTCTAAATATTCAGTAGTTTTGGCCATATGAAAATAAGTAAATGAATTTTAAAAATTCCGATAAAAATATATGTTCAATATGGGACTATATTCTGCTAAATCCCAGAAAAGAAAAATGTTTGGGACTGATTTGGTATTTTTTTTAAAATAGTGTAGTTACGAACATATGAATTAATTATGTTATGTGAAGTTGAAAAATTGGTAACTAGGATTTTATGGCTTGGAAATCCTATATAAGGTATATGCAGATTTTTGACGAGGGATTTGATCATTGGTGATGAAATCTTATGAGTATGGCAATTTTGAATGATTAAATGCATTATTTTGGTAAAAGTGTAAACAATTAAAATAAATTATTTATGAGTTTAAGAAGTGATTAAAATATTGTTATAATATTAATAATATTAGATTATGAGTTTATTAAGTGATTGATAATATTTGGATAAATTTAAAGTCTTTAATATTTATCCTTGATTTTGTTTGATTAATGCTTATATTACTGTCATCATCCTCATGTTTATATTGTGTTGAAAGTTATCTTTGGCCGTAGTGCATAGATGGACATGGTATGATTATGACCAGGGATTATTCGATATAATCACGACCTTAATATTACAAATGATGTGGTAAAAGTCATCATTGGCCCGTAGTACATTGATGGACAGTTTTTGGTATGATTATGGCTATGGATTTTCTTCGGCCAAGGGTGCAAAGACGAATTGTTTTATGGCATGATCAGAACCGTTGATGAAAACACGATTATCTTTGGGCCGTAGTGCATGGATAATTCATGGTCGTGATACTAATGAATATCCTTAGCCTGTAGTGCAGGGATGATTCGATGATGTGGATTAATTATTGAGCTGAGTCTCAATGATGAAATATTAATTCATGGATGTGATACTAATGAATATCTTTGGACTTAGTTCATGGATAATTCATGGATGTGATACTAACAAATATCATTGGCCGTAGTGCACGGATAATTCGGTGATGTGGATTATTTATTCAGCTGAGTCTCAGCGATAAAATATTAATAATAGACTTTTAATTCGTAAAAGATAGTAGATATCATGCTCTACTTGACTCTTCTAAAATACAGTTACATGTCTTTGGCCTGTAGTGCAAGGATGAACTGTTAATGAATATCTTTGGCCCGTAGTGCAAAGATGAATTATTAGTATGATTATGGACATGAATTGTGATTTGGTATTACCATGGTCTTTGATATTTCAGGTTTAGACAGGTGATGAAAATTATCTTTGTCCTGGGTGCAAAGAGGAAGTTAGAACCACAATTATGGTTATGAGTTATTCACCTGATTGTGGACAAGAATTGTTGACTGATGGTACAGGGATAAAACATTGTTGGTGGATTTTAACGTGGAGAAAATAATAGACTTTATGGTCTATTTGACTCTTCTAATGGATTTCTTGTTCCGCTGCAACTATGGTTGAAAAGTTTTATCATCTGCCATATATTCTAAATCTCTGATTCATTACTGACGAAGGCTATTTATAATTTAATTATCTTTAGTCATGATATTCTTTACTAGGCTAGTTGTGCTCACCCTTCTGCTTCACAATTCCTTTCAAGTAATAAGAGTGTAGCTGGGTCGAGCGGGGGTAACAGGAGAATAGAACGGTGGTCTCTAGCTGTGGAGGTTCTCCCTAAACAGTATAGAAAAGTGTATTGTATTCTATACATCATTTAGTAGTTATATTTGGTGAATCAAATTGGGTGTGGCGAACCCAACGTTGGAAGGGTGTTTTTGCCACTATCATACAAGATGTCAAATGACATATAATCTTGTGTAATCATAAGGCATGGTTGTGCACATCCACTTGTTGAGTATATCTACGAGCACTACCTATATGATCTTGGAATATATTTGAAATATAATTTTCACTTGGAGACAACGAAGATAATTATATGTTAAGAGAAGACTCACCATTGGAAAGAAGATGATAGTAATCTTCTTGTTTTTCTTTGGGGACTTTTGGGTCAACCAAAGATAATTCTGTGGACATATGATATCTATCATAACCTAGACGCATGACCTCCCATGTACAAAGATTTCCTTGAGTATTTTCCAAAGATTTTAATTCCAATACAATTATTGAATGTACCTTTATGTAAAGTACCATTGTAAGGTCTTGTGGTTAAGGCACCACGAAAGTTATATATATGTGTATTAAAACTCATAGCTTATCTGTTGTCTTACTCTGCACGACTGTTCAACAGTTGTATAAATGAAGTTTATATTTGATTTTTATAGTGTGATATCTGGCGACTCAGAATGGGTCGTGTGGAACTATTTTGGGGGCGTCACAAATGGTATCAGAGTTTAGATATATGGTCGCTGGCGGAGATATGAGTCTAGAACTAGGAGGGGAGAGACGAGTAATATACTTCGCTAGTGTGTGACTTACCTAAGCCGAAATTTTTACTTTATAAGTTGACAATTTGTGATATATCAATTGACCTTTGTTTTGAAGATATATTCTAGAATGATATCTGAAATACAGGAGATGAGCAATCAAAAAATCATGATACATAGGATATAATCGGAAAGATACAATCCAAAAAGAAAGCAAGGTATTCTCATCTCTTCGAATACTAGGTACGTACGTAAATTTCGAGAGCGAAATTTCATAAGGAGGGGAGATTGTAAGACCCCAAATTTTAAGAATTGAAAGTATTCAATTTTCTTTTAATTATTATTTTATTTCGTAAATGGTTAAATTGATAAAAGTTTAAAGTTAAGGGTGATATGTAAAATTTTTTGCAAAGTAAGCAAGTTGTTATTTAATATTCGATTGGTTGGGGAATATTCGTTTTAACAGAGAATATTCGTACAACGGCACAATCATTGGTGGAACCCACAATAGAATTATTATCGGAGTTAGAAAACGACAAAATTATCTTTTTATAAAAATAACGGCGGAAGTTTTACCATTAACTGTTGAAACACCCGGTGTTAAAAGTACAGTAATACGCGTGGGTGCATAGTAACACACGATATTGATTATTAATGCTTACGTGAGAAGTCACTCAATTTTGTTCAATTATTGCTACAGTAATTGCTGTATAGTGTTTGCATAGTAAAATCTTTTTATATAAAATAGAATACTTTTATAAAGTTATTTGTTTTATTAGATTTTAAATAAAATATATTATATTTTATTATGCATAGTGCCTGCATAGTGTTTGCATAGTAAAAAACTTTTTATATAAAACATAATATTTTTTATAAAGTTTTTTTTATTTGATTATAAATAGAATATATTATATTTTATTGTATAGTACAACATAGTATCCTTTCCATTCTCCTATAAATAGGATGCTTAGTTATAATTGAAAATCACACCAAAAGTTTAGAGAATTCTTCTTCTATAATCTTGAGCGTATTTCTTTAGAGTTTAAGTCCATTTCTATTAACACTAATAATCCCAACACAATGAAAATATCAATTTCATCTTTAATCAATACAAACTTATTCATCCTTAATATTATAACTAATAATATTTAACAACCAGATCATTCCCAGGAAAGAGGGGGCTTTCCGATAAGGATTTCTCCCTATTGGCGTACAATTAGGTGACCAAACCTCTCCTCAACAGAACTTTCTGGACATTGTCAATATTGCAAATAATAATATGAATAACTTTATGGTCTCAATTATTGATTTAATAATAATAAATATTATGCAGATGATTCTGTGATATTAATTGAATCAATAATATGAGAGATATTATGCAGTAATTACTGTAGCAATAATTGTGTATAACTGAGTGACTTCTCACGTAAGCATCAATAATCAATACCGTGTGCTACTATGCAACCACGCGTATTACTGTACTTTTATCACCGGGTAGTTCAACAGTTTAACGGTAAAACTTTCGCCGTTATTTATATAAAAATATAATTTTATCGTTTTCTAACTACGAAAATACTTCCGTTGTGGGGTCCACCAATAATTATGTCATTGTACGAATATTTTCTGTTAAAACGAATATTCCCTGACCAATCTAATATTATATAACCACTTGTTTACTTTACAAAATTTGTAAATAATACCCACAACTATAACATTATATCAAATCCACACCATAATATTCAAAAATATATTTCGAGAAAAATTAATCTTTATTCAAAAAAGTTGGGGTCTTACAACTTCCCCTTCTTATGAAATTTCATCCTCGAAATTAGGGTGCGTATCTGCTATGTCGAAGAGGTGAGGATACCTTGACTTCATTTCAGATTCTAACTCCCAGGTCATTTTCTCAACATCGTGTTTTCTCCACAAACCTTTGACTTGAGGTATAACCTTGGAGCGTGAAATACGATCCTTCTTATCCAAGATTTTAATAGGTACCTCCTCATACATTAAATCTTCCACTATCTCGTCCAATTCTAATTCAATAATGTGGTTCGGGTCTTTCACATATTTACGTAACATAGATATATGAAAAACGTTATTAACACGAGACATACTTGGTGGTAAGGCGAGTCTATAGGCCACAGTTCCTACTCAATCGAGGATTAAAAATGGGCCAATGAATCGAGGATTGAACTTTCCTCTCTTTCCAAATCTCATAATTCCTTTCCATGGAGCAACTCGTAACAACACATGATCTCCAATATTGAATTCCACGTCCTTTCGATGTAGATCAACATAACTCTTTTGTCGATCTTGTGAGGTTTTTATACGTTGTCGGATCATTTGAATCTTTTCAGTAGTCATACGTACCAACTCTGGCCCCAACAACGTTGCTTCACCCACCTCATCCCAGCATACTATAGAATGACACTTTCTTCCATACAACGCCTCAAATAGAGTCATGCCAATACTTGCTTGATAACTGTTATTGTATGAAAACTCCATTAATGGTAAGAACTTGTCCCAACTTCCTTTAAAGTCAAATACATAGAGTCTTAATAAATCTTCAAGAGTTTGAATAGTCCTCTCCAACTTCCCGTCCATTTGAGGATAATATGCCGAACTAAATTGTAAATCTGTGCCCATAGCTTTTTGCAAACTAACCCAAAATCGTGAAGTGAATCTTGGGTCTCGATCAGAAACTATAGGTACTGGCATACCATGCGATCTTACAATCTCATTTATATATATATGAGCAAGACGTTCAAGTGTATAAGTTTTTCGTATCGGTAAGAAATGAGCGGACTTGGTCAATCTATCAATAATGACCCAAATCGCATCAATGCCTTGAGAAACCTTGGTAAGACCAATAACGAAATCCATGGTAATGTGCTCCCACTTTCATTCTGGAATTTTAAGTGGTTGCAATCGACCTTTTGGCACTTGATGCTCTGCCTTGACTCGTTGACAAGTTAGACACCTTGAGATAATCCCCGCTATCTCTCTCTTCATATTGCTCCACCAAAATGTATGTCAAAGATCACGATACATTTTGGTACTCCTAGGATGGATTGCAAACGGTGTGTTGTGAGCCTCCATCATGATTTTATACTTCAAGTCAGAATCGTTAGGAACACAAAGTCTGGAATTGACTCGAAGTATGCTTTCTTCATCGATTCTTGCTTCCGGAATAGCACCTTCTTGCACTTCCTTCCTCATACGCATCAACTCCAGGTCTGTAGCTTGAGCATCTTTAACTTTATCGATTAAAGTCGGTCCTCCTTATATATTCGCCATCATCACATGGGTCCCTAGAGTTTTTAATTCTATCTCCATCCTTTTTCAGTCATACAAAATGGGACTTTGCGTTGACAATATTACACTCATGCCCGCATATGATCTTCTACTCAATGCGTCAGCTACTACATTCGCTTTTCCAGGATGGTATTGAATGGTATGATCGTAATCTTTCAATAGCTCAAGCCATCGTCGTTGTCGCATGTTGAGTTCCTTTTGAGTGAAGAAATATTTGAGGCTTTTATGATCCGTATAAATTTCTACATCTTTCAATAGTTGTTGTGAGGTATAGGCTATGACTTTCCCATGTTGCATGAGAACACACCCTAAACCTTTGCCTGAAGCATCGTTTTATATGACAAATTCCTCCGAACCAGCTGGTATTGTCAGAACAGGTGTTGAAATGAGCCTCTTCTTAAGTTCTTGAAAACTCTTATCACATTCCTTGCTCCAACCAAATTTTGTATCTTTTTGAGTCAGCTGAGTTAATGGAGTAGCGATTCGAGAAAATCCTTCCACGAACCTCTGATAATAACCAGCTAAGCCCAAAAAGCTACGTATTTCGGTCACTAACTTAGGTTTCTCCCAGCTTTGAATTGCTCTAATCTTTGTCGGGTCAACAGATATTCCGTGATTTGATATCACATACCCAAGGAATGCTACTTCCTCAAGCCAGAACTCACATTTCTTTAACTTGGCATATAACTTATTTTCACAAAGCTTTTGGAGTATCAGCCTCAAATGTTGCTCATGATCTTCACGGCTTTTGGAGTAAATGAGGATGTCATCAATAAAGACGACCACAAAGTGATCCAAATATTCCTTGAATACCCGGTTCATCATATCCATGAAGGCAGCAGGAGTATTAGTCAATCCAAAAAACATGACTAGGAATTCGTAATGCTCGTACTGAGTTCTGAAAGCAGTCTTTTGAATGTCATCAGTTTTAATCTTTAATTGATGATATCCGAAATGAAGATAAATATTTGAAAAGAATTTGGCGCCTTGCAACTGGTCAAACAGATCATCAATACGAGGCAACGGGTACCTATTTTTAATAGTGACATGATTCAACTCCCGATAATCAATATAAAGTCTCATACTTCCATCTTTCTTCTTCACGAATAGAAGAGGAGCACCACAAAGAGATGTACTAAGACGACTGAAATCGATGTCTAACAATTCTTGTAGTTGGGTTTTTAACTCCTGAAGTTCAATACGATCCATTCGAAATGAGGCTTTGGAAATGGATTTTGTACCGGATTCAAGGTCGATACAAAATTTAATTTCACGCTCTGGGGGTAGGCTAGGAAGTTCTTCAAGGAATACGTCAGAAAATTTATTAACAATAGAAATATCATTCAAATCTGACGTATTTCTGTTTAAATCCTTGACATGTGCTAAGAAAGCTTGAAATTCGATTTTCAATAAACGAATAGCTTTATGGCTTGGTATGATAGTGATTGACTTGAGTGTTTTGGTTGCTTGAATTCGCATAATAGGTTGGTTAGGAATATGAAAGCTAACAACCTTACGAAAACAATCGATTTTAGCATGATGAGTATTTAACCAATCAATTCCTAAAATCACATCAAATACAAGTATTTTCAAAGAGATAAGATCAACAGGTAACACGCGGTTACCAATTTGAATCAAACAAGATTTATAAACAGTGGATGTAATGAAGGTTTCTCCCAATGGAGTTTAAACAGATAAATCAAAGTCTAATTTCTCTGGAGTTTAATTTAAACGTTGAGCGCAAGTAGGAGAAAAAAAATAATGGGTAGAACCGGTATCAAATAATGTATAGACTTCGCTAGAGTTTATGAATAGCTTACCCGTGATCACCTCGTTTGGATTCCTCAATTTTTGGGAGGTTACGACAAACGCTCTCCCTTGAACTATCGATTTTGTCTTGTCTGGGACGGCCTTTGATGCCTCCATCCCAGTTGGACTTGACTTTGGTGCATGAAAAAATCGTGCTAGGTGACCTTCTCTTCCATAATTATAACATGCTTTGGACTACTGCGTGCAGTTTGGACTGATGTCTCTCTCCCCTCCGCATTTGTAACATACAACCGGTGGTCGTTCTCCTTCCTTAACAACAGGTGCTGGTACTGACGTCCTTCCATCATTATTGAATCTCCTCTTCTTGAAATTCCCATTTTTATTATCTTGGCCATGATTACCACCGAAGTGGTTACCATTTCTGGCATGTTGACTTTCACCGCGTTTGTTGTCACCGCTTCGATGACTGCTACCACTGTATTATCATTTTGCTGGCTGCTCTCTCTTGGTTGGGTTGACTCATTATCGTGCTCCAATAATTGAGCCCTATTTATAACATCTGAATACAAACATAGTTTGTGAGAAATTAGATATTGACGTATCTCAGGTTTCAAACCTCATAGAAACATCCGCGTCATTCTCTCCTCATTATCAACCAAGTGGGACGCAAACCGGGACAACTCGACAAACTTATTTTTTTATTGCGACATGGTCATATTGTTTTGCTCCAGCTTGATAAACTTTACCTCCTTCAAGTGATGAATACTTTCGGGAAAGTACTTGTAGTTGAATAGTTCTTGGAACTTCTCCCAAGACATCTTCAGTGCGGCAGGTTGAGTACGCTTTACCGATTCCCACCAGTAATCTGCCTCTCCTTATAATATAAAGGTGGAAAAGGGAACCTTTTGCTCCTCAGAGCATCCCAAGACATCAAATATCTTGGTGATCTGCTTTATCCACATCTCTGCCTTAAGTGGTTTTGGCTCTCCAATAAACTTCGGTGCTCCCAGCTCCTTGAACTGTTTAGCGGTGACCGTCTGAGAGTTAGCAGTGTTTCCACCTGCATTTTGAACAGGAGTCGTTCTCGCCTGATGTTTCATGAATTGCATAAAGCCTCTGAACATCCCATCGTTCATCATTTGGTCAGTGTTGTTGTTTTCCTGAGGATTATTGCCATCCTGATGCACATTATCCTGGGTATTGATCGTTGGTGACTCAACGGTTTCATGTGTTTCATTGCTTATCTCAACATTTTTGGATGCCATTTTCAAATACTGCCACAAAACAAGGGTTAATTGACATGTCACATATTATCCTTATACTCTGACCGACCAAATAAATATATAATAAACTTAGGTAGGTCATACTAGCGAAGGAATTCCCCGTTTCTCCCCTCCTAGTTCTTGTCTCACATCTCAGCTAGGGATCATATAACTTGGCTTTGATACCAACTGTTAGGGTTGTTCATTTGGATCGGTTTTTCCGGTTTTCCAGTTTTTGGAATCAGAACGAACCGGTCGATTCGGTATAAAAAAGAACCGATCCAGTTCGGTACAAAAAAACCGGTATATACCAGTTTTTCGGTACCGATTCTGGTTACTTATTTCAGAAATTTGGTATGTACCGAACCGAACCGATTGTACTTGTTCAATTCTTTTTTAAAAAAATATTTCACTTAGCTTTGTAAAATTGGATTAAAGTCTCCTCTATTTAAAAAGTAGAACTGTAGAACTAACACAAGAAAATACATAATAGAATATTTGGGACTTGAATAAAATTTGAAATGGTGGTCTACCCTATTTATAGAATAAAAGTAAGACATGAGAACACAAATTAGATAATGTGGGATATTGGTAAGACAAGAGAATAACATATAGTCAAGTCCCACATTGGTTAACTTGTAAAAGTCTAAGGAAGTTTTCCTTATAAAAAGACTTCAAAGTGAAACCTTAATAGTCAAGTCCCACATTGGTTCACTTTTAAAAGTCTAAGGAAGTTTTCTTTATAAAAAAAACCTTAATAGCCAAGTCCCACTTTTGTTATAAAATGAAACTTTAGTAGTGAATGCTTTGACTATCAAGTGAGACCTTAATAGCTAAAGTCCCACATTAGAAAGTCTAAGGAAGTTTTATTTTATAAAAAGACTATCAACTATTAATAGTTGGTGGTTTACAAGTTTTATATTGATTAAATTCGTAAAAGTAAAAGAAATTAGATAAAATTAAATACATTAATAGGGTGGTTTAGAAGTTCTAATTAATTGGATAGAATATGATTGTTTACAAGTCCCACATTGATTGGTTCACTTTAATAGTCAAGTCCCACATTGGTTCACTTTTAAAAGTCTAAGGAAGTTTTCTTTATAAAAAAACCTTAATAGCCAAGTCCCACTTTTGTTATAAAATGAAACCTTAGTAGTTAATGCTTTGACGATCAAGTGAGACCTTAATAGCCAAAGTCCCACATTGGAAAGTCTAAGGAAGTTTTGCTTTATAAAAAGACTATCAACTATTAATAGTTGGTGGTTTACAAGTTTTATATTTGATTAAATTGGTAAAAGTAAAAGAAATTAGATAAAATTAAATACATTAATAGGGTGGTTTAGAAGTTCTAATTAATTGGATAGAATATGATTGTTTACAAGTCCCACATTGATTGGTTAATTTATAAAAAGTCTTAGGAAATTTTCTTATAAAAAAATTACAAGTGAGATCTTAATAGTCAAGTCTCACATTGGTTATTTTATAAAAGACTATGGAAGTTTTCCAATAAAAAAACTACAAGTGAGACCTTAATAGTCAAGTCCCACATTGGTTATTTTATAAAAGACTAAGGAAGTTTTCCTATAAAAAAACTACAAGTGAGACCTTAATAGTCAAGTCCTACATTGGTTATTTTATAAAAGTCTAAGGAAGTTTTTCTTATAAAAATAAAACCAAGTAAGTTCTTAATAGCTAAGTCCCACATGGGCTTCTGTATAAAAGTCTAAGGAAGTTTTCCCTTTAAAAAGACATCTAAGTCTTTTATTTTTTATTGGGCCAAGTTTTGACTCAAAAAAGGCTGGGCCTTGTACAAGTTGCTAGACCTTGAGCCGAATTTTGACTTAAAAGCAAGTCTTGGGCAGCTCTTCTTGGGCTGGTTTTGGATTAAATTTGGGCCGAGTTTTGGTTTAAAATTGGGGCCGATTTTAGCAAGGTAATAATTGTTATCGAACCGGCTAATCGGTTTGGTATACCGGTTCAACCGGTTCCGATTTTGGTACCCTATTTTGGGTACTATCGGTATTCGTTCCAGTTTGGTTCGAACCGGTTCAGTCCGGTTTTTTTACTGATGGACACCCCTACCAACTGTGACGCCCCCAAAATAGGTATACATCACCCATCTTGAGTTGCCAAATACATGGTACAGAATTTAAATACAAACTTCTTTTATACAGTATGACAAAACGTAGCTAAGAGTTTCAACACGAAAAATGTCTCGTAGAGAGTATCCAAACTCAAATAAAGTCTTCATTATAATTATTACCACACTATTTCAATAAATAGTGAGGACTATTAATGCAAACATCTGGACCGTCACTCCGTTCCCCGACCAGACTCAGCTATATTCTCATTTTCTGAAGAGAACAATGAAAACAAAGGGTGAGCTCAACTAGCCCAGTAAGAAATATTATGACTAAGATAATGCATAATAAATTATCGTTAGCCTTCAACAGTGCTAAACTGATAAAATATAATAAACATCAAGTTTAACTGCAGTGGAACAAGCAATCCATTAGAAGAGTCAAGTAGAGCATGATATCTTATATCTTCTATGATTTAAAATGTTTATCATCAATTTTATCTCTGAGACTCAGCTTAATAAATAAACCACATCATCGAATCATCCCTGTACTACGGGCCAAGGATATTCATATAATCATCAATGGTCATGATTATACCGAATAATCCCTGGTCATAATCATATCAACAATTGTCCATCAATGCACTACAGGCCAATGAGGATTTTTACCATATCATTTGTAACATTATGGTCATGATTATACTGAATAATCCCTGGTCATAATCATACCAATCAATAGTACATCTATGCACGGAAGCCACAGATGACTTTTATCACAATATAAGCATGAGGATGATGACAATGATATAATAATTCAATTAAAAGAAAGCAATGGATAAATTTTTAAAGATTTATAGCTTAATTTATCCAGAATTCAATAATGTCTAAATTATCAACATGATACTGCTTTGTGGAGTAATATTCAAGAATAATATTGTATCAAAAATGATTTGGACAACAATGAAATCAATTTTTGTCATGAATAATTCCCCGGGTGAATAGTACCCGAGTGAATAGTACCTCGTGAATAGTACTTCAAAAATTATATCCCGTGAATAGTACTTTGTGAATAGTATTTTATGAATAGTACCCAGTGAATAGTATTTTGTGAATAGTACCGTAAAAATGAATACTACGCATGGACAGTACTCTGGCATTTAACAATAATGTGTAGAAAATATCCTTGTGAAACGATACTAGATGAAACGCAAATTTCAAGGATATTCTACTAATTTCACGGAGTATAAAAGCAATACTTTAACAAAATGAGGGTATAATCAAGAATACGAGACAAAATAATATTACTTATATACTACAGGGTATGGAAAAAAAATATTATTCCTATGAATACTGAACAAAATAATATCCCTTACCTCTGAAGAAGACTGGATACTGGAATAGCGAGGTAGCATATTTCTTTTCTTCTTTTTCTCTATAGCTTCTCTCTCTATAATTGCTCTTGTGAGTTTTAGTGAATTGGTGAGAATGAAATAAGAATTAGCTTCTATTTATAGGAAAATATAGTTTTGATAATTGCACGTTTTGGGGCTCGAAATATTACAGTATAATACCTTCATCTTTTCCTTCTTTTTTAATTTAGTCCTGCAAGTATTATCAAACTTGCACTACCTCCCTTAATATTACATCATGTGAATCAATAGTACATTCATGTGAATCAATAGTACACACATGTGAAAAAAATAGTTACGGTATAGTACTATCATCTATACATCTATTTTTAATTTAGTCATGCAAGTATTATCAATCTTGCACCACCTCTCCTAATAGTACATTCATGTGAATCAATAGTACATACATGTTAACAAATAGTTATAAGCATGTGAATTAATAGCAATTAATTGCTAATCATTTATCCGATTAATTACCCAATTGGTCAATATAGCCTCTAGACATCAATTATTATCGAAATAGATGTCCATTTCCATTAACACTAATAATCCCAACACAATGAAAATATCAATTTCATCTTTAATCAATACGAACTTATTCATCATTAATATTACAACTCACAATATTTAACAACCGGATCATTCCCAGGAAAAAGGGGGCTTTCCAATAAGGATTTCTCCCTATTGGCGCGCAATTAGGTGACCAAACCTCTCCTCGACAGAACTTTCTAGACATTATCAATATTAAAAATAATAATATGAATAACTTTGTCATCTCAATTATTGATTTAATAATAATAAATATTATGCAGATGATACTATGACAATAATTGAACCAATAATATGAGAGATATTATGCAGTAATTACTGTAGAAATAATTAAGTATAACTAAGTGACTTCTCACGTAAGCATCAATAATCAATACCGTGTACTACTATGCAACCACGCGTATTACAGTACTTTTACCACCTGGTAGTTCAACAGTTTAACGGTAAAACTTTTACCATTATTTTTATAAAATATAATTCTGTCGTTTTCTAACTACGACAATGCTTCTGTTGTGGAGTTCACCAATGATTGTGTTGTCGTACGAATATTCCCTGTTAAAACGAACATTCTCCGACCAATCAATATAATATAAGCACGTGCTTACTTTGCAAATTTTGTAAATAATACCCACAACTATAACATTATATCAAATCAACAACATAATATTTAAAAATATATTTCGAAAAAAATTAATCTTTATTCATAAAAGTTGGGGTCTTAGACCCTTAGGGTATATCAAAGGGTCTTAGACCCAGGAATCCTTCGCCAAGGTGAAATAAAATTAGAAAATAGTTTTTATTTTGCATTCATTAGGAGTTGTGTATTTAGGAATCAAAATACATATAATTAAATAAAATAAGATTTGACAGTAATTTCATGTCTTATATTTAGTTGGAACAATTTATGGTGGAAAGATTGAATTGTATGGTAACTATTTACTCAAAAGTTCTTTTATGATTAATGTTGAAATCTATATTATCTGAAAAGTCGTTGATCGCTAACGAGGCTTATCCTTATTGTAGAATAAATATTATTTAAATAAATTAATATTTTAATTTATTTATTTGAATAAGATTAGAATTGTTTTAATTGATTTATTCATAACCGGTTTAATATGGAGAACCTAAAGGGTCACACCATAAAAGGAAGAATAATTATTTAAGAAGTTAATGGCATAATTATAATAATATGTTAAGTGTATTTAATTTAATCTATGATGATAGAGTAAAATTAAATAGCTTAATATTTATTATTTAGAAATATTAAATATAAATTAATAATTAGAGTCTTATTAATATTATTATTGTTTTAATTTCTAAAGGAGTTTAGGAATTAATTTAATATAAGTACTCTCATCTCTTCCAAATAAGATTAGGAGAGAAAATAATTACAAAAGTTTAATTAATTATACTTAATAAGATTAGGGAGCCTAATTAATAAAGAAGTTTAATTAATTAAATAATACCCTATTTTAATTATATTAAAATGGTTAATTGATATCTTTATAAGAGTAGTCTTATATCAGATATGTAGATATGTGATTCCAATTGTTGGAGAGTGCACCCATTTTTCTACAGAGATAGGAAAAACTAGGGTTTAAGTCAAAATACCATTCTTCTTTATTCTTGTTCTTCCTTGGTGGATCACCTCTAGGGGCCAAACGCTTGGGTGGCTAACGTCGATCAAAGGAAGGAATCAAACCCGTGTATTCAAGGAGAGCACGAAGGACTATGAGTTCAACTTGTACCTTATGAAGCTTGAATCTTCAGGGGTATGATTCTGATTCTCCTACTCTTTTATTGATTGATAATCAAGCACAAGAATGACCTTGGTTTATGGTTTGTAAGAAAATTTTAAATTCCATTTTTATTACGCTTCCGCTTCGTTTATGTGATTTGATTGCATATACATGTTTCTAACGAACCTAACAGTGTTATCAAAGCCAATCTTGTGCTAATTATCAGTCTTTGTGATTCCATATATGTACAATATGCGATTGGATCAGATTTATGGGCAACAGAAAAGTTTTCTATTTTTGCGACGTGCTGCCGCTCCGCCGTCTCCAGTTTATTCTGGAGCGCAACTGCGCTGTTACCCAGATCCAGTTTCCCGGATGAACAGTGCAGCTGCGCCGTGACCCAGTTCATTTTGGGTGCAGCTGCACATTACTTGGAAATCAGTTTCTGGCTTTGAAGCGCTGCTGCGTCGTGACCCAGTTCATACTGGGCGCAGTTGCGCCCTTGGGCAGAATCTAAAAAAGTTTTGTTTTTTTCTTTAATAAAATAAATGGTTTGTTTAATTGATAAAAGTTTAAAATAAAGATGTTTATTTTA
This sequence comes from Panax japonicus, assembly GCA_020205505.1. Lineage (NCBI taxonomy): Eukaryota > Viridiplantae > Streptophyta > Magnoliopsida > Apiales > Araliaceae > Panax > Panax japonicus. The sequence continues at coordinate 6,914,397 of CM035101.1, forward strand.
TTAGGAATATGATTTCATATTGCTAAAACTAAAGGGTTTAATCTGGATTTGGCTTTTGATTAAAATAAAAGAGTTTATTTTGTTTCAAAAACTAAAATTTAGCAAACTTTTGCCCATTAATTGATATTAATGCATATATGGAATGGATTTATTTTTTATGAGATGAATGTTATTTATTGATTCATATGTTGATATGTATGATAATAAATAGGATTGATTATGGACTATGACCAATGTGATTGGATTTTATTTTGGATGGATACTTGAATGTATAGGTTTTATTAAACCTTTACCTGAAGCATCGTTGTAGATGACAAATCTCTCTGAACCTGATGGTATTGTCAGAATAGGTGCTGAAATGAGTTTCCTCTTGAGTTCTTGGAAGCTCTTCTCACATTTCTCGCTCCATCCGAATTCTGTATCTTTTTGAGTCAGTTGAGTTAATAGAGTAGCGATTCGAGAAAATTCATCAACGAATCTCTGATAATAACTAGCTAAGCCCAGAAAGTTACGTACTTCGGTTACTGACTTAGGTTGCTCCCAACTTTGTAATGCTTCAATCTTTTCTAGGTCAACTGATATTTCATACTTTGATACCACTTGCCCAAGGAATGCTACTTCCTCAAGCCAAAACTCACATTTCTTCAACTTGGCATATAACTTGTTTTCACGAAGCTTTTGGAGTATCAACGTCGAGATCGCAAGAGGCTTTTACTTCTATACCATCTAGTGAACAGGTAGTGGATATGGGCTTTGATGTTGACAGCTCTTTCTGGTAGAGATTTTGCTTTGTTAGAGAGATGATGCTCTAAATCATAGGGACATCGCTGTTGCTAAGCGGGATGATGCTATATCTACCCAAGATATCGCATGTAGTTAGTGGTGGATCTGTTGACTCCTGTAGAAACCCTTGGGCAGGAGATCATAGCATTACCTCCTTCTTTTGAGAGGGAATCCATATTGGACTTGATAGCCCGCATATACACTAATTTGTAGATGGGCTTGTATTTTTCTGCATAGACTAGCTTAGCCATTTTATCATGTACAGTACAGATTATATATATCAAACAACATTATATATGGTAGGGAAATATATGTTGATTCACTTCCCTTTTAGTTGTGCCTTTCTACTTGCTTGATATTTGCTTGTTTCTTCAGGACTTTGTGATCTCGATGTATTCTGAACTCCTCCTTGATGGATAGACAGTGAGATGTCTCAGGATTTTTAGAATGGATCGTCGATCTGTGTGTATTCCCTACCATGTTTGGTGTCTTGGGACTTGTTTCTGTATGTGGCTATGGATAGGAGTGAGTTTGTTTTTTCTGTGGTGAGACCGGATCATATAACATAGCTGCCTACGTACTCCCGTGTATTAGGGAGATCAGGTCAATGTAGTTTGCCCCATGTATAGGGTGGATTGCAGGTGAAAAGTTTTAATCCCATGTACAGGATAAATTGAAGGTGTGAAAGGTTTGATCTTTGGAGGGATAACCGAAGTTGTATGAAATGAAGTGAAACCAGGTTGCTGGTTTGAAAAGTATGTTTTTCCTTGAGGGGCAGGTGGGTAAAAAGGAAAGGCTGTATGTAGTGAGGGTTAAAGAACTTGAAATGACTGGTGATCTGATGATCCAAAACCAGGATATTCGCTTGATGGTAACCTCAGACATAGTACCGTTTCACGGTGTCCGAATTGATGAGTTACAGAAATTCATCGCCGTCCACTTCCTGTAATCTGAGAGTGCCTCCTGTCAATATTTCCTTGACAATAAACGGGTCTTTCCGGTTTGGGGAGAATTTTCCTTTAGACTGAGCTTGGTTGTCAACGATCTTTTTCAAAATCAAGTCGTGTTGTTTGAACTGCCGTAGTCGGACTTTTCTGTTGTAGGATCTTCTTTACAAGTAGAGGGTTGCTCATGTGCTGGCCACATACTCCACCATGGATCTCATCCATGAGTCTATGAGCTTGGTCTTGGTCCAAATATCTGAGGAGACCTAGTCTTGCATCTCTTTTGTAGAGTGCATCTCCGCTCAGGTAGAATTTCATAGCAAGTCGATGGATCTGCTTTTTCTCAGTCAGGCTCTCCTCAGCGGGTGTAGATCCATCGCGTAGGTACTCCTTGATATGCTGATACCAAGGATGTTGAATGGGAGGTAGCTCATCCGATACTTCTCCAACATTGTTCCCATAGGCTGGTGCCTTGTGCAGGGCAAATGTGGGGGTTAGCATGTCTTCTTTGTTATGTATGTTGATCAAGGAGGCCTAGGTTGCTAGAGCATCCGCAAAATCATTCTTATTCCGAGGAATGTGGATGAAGGATTTTTCTTCAAACTCCGAAGCCATCTATAGAACATGCCGATGGTAAGGCAGCAACTGTAGGTAGTTCCAGCATTGATGAGGCCGAATGACAATCGTCTATAACAAAGGGCTCCCAAAGGCATGATGAATGAAGTTTTCTCATGATCATCTTCAGCAACCATGATTTGATGGTACCCCGCGGAGCAATAAGCAAAGGAGTACATGTCGTATCGAGTTGTATTGTCAATGAGTATATGGATGAATGACACTTGAAAGCTATCTTTGTGGCAAGCTTTATTCAAATCTCTATAATCCACACAAACTCACACCTCCCTTCCCGGTTTTGGCATGGGGACTATGTTGGATAGCCATTCAGGTTATGTTGACACCATGATGATGCCGGCTTGAAATTGTTTCACAATTTCTTCTTTAACTTTTAACTTCCACTCAGGTTTTAATCGTCTGAGCTTCTGCCTAAGTGGCTTGATTCCCCCTTTGATGGGAAGGCGATGAATGATAATGTCTGTGTATAAACCGACCATGTCTTCGTGAGACCATGCAAACACATTCTGGAATAGGGTCAATAGAGTAACCATGTTATTCCTTTGGTTTTGAGTGAGGTTTGTACCAATTTGGATTAGTTTGGGGTTTTATAAGGTTTCGAGGTTTAAAAGATGTGGTTTGATCAAGATTTCGCTTGGGTTTGTCTTTGACCCATTCTTTGATATCCTGAGGTATCTCATAGTCCTCTTGTATTTCCATCAACTCTGAGTCCAACTTTACATCAAAGTTACAGTCCTTGTGGAGAATAAGGACCTCATCAGCAAGTCTAGGCACATCTCATTTATAGTCCTGAACCAACATACTCTCACCTGATATATGAAACTGTTTAATCACACAAAGTGTTAGCATGTAATGACAAAAGTAACTGCTAATACTGTACAGAAAAAATAAACAGTTATTGTTATCTACAGGGCAGAATGAGTTTTTGCCCGCTTTACCCTCGTCGACCAATGCAAGGAGTACTGCTCCAATTGTCAAGGGCAAAGTCCAGGTGGACTGCGGTGATGGAGGGGTTGTCATCATCCTCCTTCTCCCGAATGATGACCATTACGTCTGGGCAATCATCGTCTGGGGTGTATCTATTTGTATGTTCATCATGGACAATGACGTGTATGCCTGACATCATTCTGACAATGTCTTGTTTAATTCTTCATTCCTCTTCTTCCACTCTAGGGTCTGGAACAAAGACTTCTTTCTCCCTTACCAGTATCGGCTTGAGAAATAACATAGCCATTACGCTGGCTGGCACCTTTACAGGAGGTTGTACGGACTCAGGAGTTGTAGGTGGAGGCAATCGTTGTGTGGCTGAAGGAATCTGTCTGTGCTTGTGATGATTTATGCGACTGGTACTAGCAGTATCTGGACCTTGGGTTCCTCCTTGTGCGGAGGATTCATCATTTACGGATATCCTTGTACCCTGAGTAGATTGGTGTAGTTCTTTAAGCAGAACAGCCAAATCTGTGATTTGTTCATGTAATTCATTGAATTCCCCGCGAGAAACTGTATTAAGGTCAGTTTGGTCAGATGATGAAATGTTTGACTGCAAGCTTGCAGCCTTTTTGGATTTTGACCGGGTAGTAGGTCCGATTAATTCTCTGCGAAAGACTTACATAGTTTAGTCTTTAGGGAATGTATAATAAGATTCTATGTGATGTGTCCAGTTTAGGAATTTTATCCTGCAAAATGGATGTCAGCTGTTTGTAGCATGTCAATTTGTATGTGTACACATTTCTTCATATTTCTCATTACATGGAGATATATATGGAATGAAATTACAAGTAATTGTGTTTACAAGTAATTGAAATGAGAGAGCATGAAGAGACTTTCCTCCGTTTTGGGTTTATCAAAGGCTGACCTATCTAAGGTTACTCACGCAGTTTTTTGGCATGATGGTTCCCAAATCATCGCAATTTACTCAACGGAAAGTTAATCCGGTCTTTCAACTGGAGCGAATTTGGGTGGTTCCTTTCCTGAGCCTCGGAGAATTAGACTTGTTACGAGTCCAGTAGTCAAACACTGACGGGATAGCCTCCTGGTGGAGGGACCACACAACATATATTCACATTCATCGCATCTCACCGTATGAAAATGATGACATGTGCAAAGCACGAATATCACAAGCAGATATGGTGCGAAGCACTAATATCACAAGCAGATATGGTACGAAGCACTAATATCACAAGCAGATATGGTACGAAGCACAAATAGCACAAGCAGTTATGGTGCACAGCACTAAGTACAATAAGGAAATGCATTCATACACATTCATCAAATGTTAATGCAACATTCACACACAAGCAGATAACAGTTTTGAAAAGATTGTGATAGCAGCTTAAGTCCTCTTACTGGAGTCCCCAGTAGAGTCGCCACCTGTCGACGTTGGGATTTTTAGATGTCCCTTTCCCTTATTTGTTCTTTGGTGTTCTCATTTTAGGTGAGATTTGTTTGAAAAAATAAGTGAAAAAGGTCCGACATGTATAATGTCGACGATGAACTGTTAAGAGTCGCCAATTGGTTTTTTAAATGGTTGTACCAACACAACCGAGAAAAAGTTTGCATATTAACCCAGTGATGTGACACTGCTAAATAGGTCAGTGAAACAGAGATTCATTAGGGTCCGGGGACTTGGTTATGCGGGGGGAAGGTGTTAGGTACCCCCCCGACATCCGTTTTACCACAATGACCACCTCTTTTCAAGAAACTATTATCTGAATGTGTGTGGGGGGGTCAATGTGCTATTATTTGGAAGTAGTGTGAGGCCTCTTTCAAACCTATATACACAGGGTTTGAATTTATATAAAAATTCAGTTTTTAGCAAGATATAGCAATGATGTTTTATAAAAAAGGTTTTTTCAAACCCTGATGCTCAATAGTAATTAAGACCTTTTACACTCCCATTTTATTAAGTGTTCGGTTTGATTAATTTTATTTGACAGATGCGAGGCATCCGTACGAAAATAATGTACAAAATAATGCCGACTTCCTCGTGGGTATGGAAACCATCTAAGGAAATTCAGACACCACAGAATAATTTACAAGCTGTTTACAACTGAAAATGTCCATCACGGGAACCGAATCTAGATTCAATGGGATGAATCTGTGATGACATGATTCCTAGGCGCATAGAATACTGCAATTTATATGATAGAAGTAAGCATTTATATATATATAACCTGTAAATATATATATATATATATATATATATACAGACATGATCACCAACCACGAAGCACCTCCATGGGGGATCAGAAATGTAAATAAAGCTGTAAACGCTATCAACCGCCACGGAGGAAACTCCAGGCGGGACGAAACATAAATAAAACTGTTGTAACAGTCTTTTCTCAGGGTTATCTCTGAGGTTGACTTGATGTTGACTTTGACAATCCTCAGGGTTATCTTTGAGGTTGGCTTGACCTCCTGGGGATATCTCCAGGCTTTGATCTTGATCCACCAGGGATATCTTCGGGGTTGAAACTGACTTTCCCGGTGTTATCTCCGGGGTTGGAACCTGATTTCTCGGGATTATCTCCGGGGTTAGAAACTAGATCTCCCGAGGCTATCTCTGGGGTTGGAATTGATGTTGTGGTCCTCCATGGTTATCTCTAGTTCTCTAGTGTGTGAAAAAGTCGCTTTTGTCCTCCTGCATAGTTAGTAACAGGAAAACAAAAATTTCGAGTGTCTACACTAACTTTTTTTTTCTTCCATGCACCTAACTTTCTCATTTGTTTCTCTTTTCCTTGCTTAACCAATCAACTCCTTAAGGGCCCACACAATTGGAAAAATTTAGTTTGTAGGGGAATTCTCACCAACCAACTTAGGAAAAACAAATGTATACTACTATGCATTCGAATACAATTTGCTCACTCCTTCTTTTTAATCACATGCTTATATATAATATTATTATTATTATTATTTAGAAAAAATTATAAAAATATATTTGAATGAATATTTTATCGAAGAAAATAATTGTGATTCCATAAAAATATGTTAAACTTTCAACAATTATTTCATGCTAAATTCCGTCATTTATATCATAATTGAACCAATATCCACCATATAATAATTATTCACAATTAATATTATAAGCTCACAATATTAACAACCAGATCATTCCAATGAAAGAGGAAACTTTCAGATAAGGATTATTCTTATTGACGTGCAATTATATAACCTAACCCCTTTCCTCGGTAAAATTTTATAGACATTGTTAATAATATTAACTAATAATATGAATAATTGTGTTTCGTCAATTATTGATTTAATAATATAAAATATTGTGCAGATGATATTGTGGCAATAATTGAATCAATAATATGAGATACTGTGCAACAATTACTGTGGCAATTATTGAATGAAACTGAGTGACTTCTTACGTAAGAATCAATAATAATAGATAATGTGCAACCACGCGTATTACTATACTTTTATCACCGGGTATTTTAACAGTTTTAAAGGTAAAAGTTTTGCCGTTATTTTTATAAAAAGATTATTTATGTCGCTTTCTATATCCGACATATATTTCGTTATGTGGTCCACCAATGATTGCGCCGTCCTACGGATATTCCTCGACAAAAAGAATATTCTCCGACAAAATGAATATTCTATGACCACTTGTTTATTTTGTAAAATTTGCATATTTCACCCATAACTAAAACATTATATCAAATCAACACCTTATTATTCAAAAATAATATTTAAAGAAATCAAATCTTTATTCAAAAAAAGTTGGGGTCTTACAATTATGGTATAAGAAAGGATAACATCTTTCGGGACAGACCACCATCCTTTCGAACAGATAACATCCTTCAGGACGGACCCTCATTCTCCCTAACGGATAACATCCTTTGGGACAACCCGACGTCCTCTTGAACGGATAACATCCTTCGGTTAACGTTTTCCATGACTAATTGATGTACTCTCTTATTTTAATTTCCTTATAAACAAGAGAGTGAGGGGCAATGCTAGGGTGTGTTTATTTGCGCCCAGATGATACGCTGGGCCATAGTCCGCATGGAGGTAATTACACCACGTGGGAACCTATTTTAGCAGTTGATGATTTTAAGGAATCTAATATTCCAAACTATATTTGATTTCCAACTCTTAAGGAAAGAGTAAGGATACAATCCGATTTTCTTTACTTAAGAATATTAATTTTAATCTTGTCGAAGTCGGGATTTTTATTTGTCCATTTTCTGTTCTTATCTTTTGGTGTTCTCATGTTAGGTGAGATTTGTTAGAAAAAATAAGTTATGAAAAGGTCCGACATTTATATGTCGACGATTTGACTGTAAGAGTCGCCAGTTGGTTTTTTAAATGGTTGTACCAACACAATCGAGAAAAGATTTGCACATTGACCAAGTGATCTGACACTGCTCGACGGGATTGTGAAATCGAGATTCGTTAGGGTCCGGGGACTTGGTTATGCGGAGGGAAGGTGTGAGGAACCCCCTGTGACGCCCCCAAAATTATGTATACATCACCCATTCTAAGTCGCCAGACTTCATTTATACAACTGTTGAGCTGTCGTATAGAATACGACCACAGTTAACTATGAGTTTTAATACAAATATATGTAACTCTCATGCTACCTCGACCACAACCTTACAATGATATTTTACATAAAAGTATAGTCAAACACTGTTTTAGGAATTAAAATCTTGGGAAGTGCTCAATGAAACCTTCGTACATGGGAGGCCATGCGTCTAGGTTATGATAGATATCATATGTCCACAGAATTATCCTTGGTTGACCCAATAGATCCCAAAGAAAAACGAGAAGATTACTATCATCTTCTTTCCAATGGTGAGTCTTCTATTGGCATATAACTATCTACACTGTCTCCAAGTGAAAATTATATTTTAAATAAATTCCAAGATCGTATTGGTAGTGCTCGTAGATATACTCAGCAAGTGTATGTGCACAACCCTGTCTTATGATAACACGAGGTTATATGTCATTAGACATCTTGTATGATAGTGGCAAAACACCCTTCCAAAGTTGGTTTCACCTCACCCTATTTGGTTCACTAAAATGAAATATCAAATGACGTATATAATACGACACACTTATCTAAAGTTCTCAATAAATTTATTTACATACTATTTAGGGAGAACCTCAATAGCTATAGACCATCGTTCTATTCTTCTGTTATCCTTGCTCGATCCAACTACACTCCTATTACCTGAAAGGAATTGTGAAGCAAAAGGGTGAGCACAACTAGCCCAGTAAAGAATATCATGACTAAAGATAATTACATTATCAATCGCTTTCATCAATAATAACTCAGAGATTTAGAATATATGGTAGATGATAAAACTTTTCAATCATAGTTGCAGCGGCACGAGCAATCCATTAAAAGAGTCAAATAGACCATCAGGTCTATTATCTTCTCCATGTTAAAAGTCCACCAATAATGTTTTATCCCTGTAACATCAATAAACAATTCATGTCCACAATCATATGAATAACTCATAATCATAATTATGATTCTGAATTCCTTTTCGCACCCAGGACGAAGATAATTTTCATCACCTATCTTCACCTGAAACATCAAAAATCATGGTTATACCAAATCACAATTCCTGCTCGTAATCATTAAATTATCTTTGCACTACGGCCAAAGATATTCATTATTATCACATCCATGAATTAATATTTCATTGCTGAGACTCAGCTCAATAATTAATCCACATCATCGAATCATCTCTGCAGTACAGGCCAAGGATATTCTTTAGTATCACGACCACGCATTTGCACTACGGGCCAAAGATAATCGTGTTTTCATCAACGGTCCTGATCATGCCATAAAACAATTCATCTTTGCACCATTGGCCGAAGAGAATCCATAGCCATAATCATACCAAAAATTGTCCATCAATGCACTACAGGCTAATGAGGACTTTTTCCACATCATTTGTAACATTACGGTCATGATTATACCGAATAATCTCTGGTCATAATCATACCAAGTCCATCTATGCACTACAGGGCACAGATGACTTTCAACATAATATAAGCATGAGGATGATGACAATATTATAAGCATTAGTCAAACTAAAGCAAGGATACATTCTTTATTTATGGCTTGATATGACAATGATTGACTTTAGTGGTTTGGTTGCTTGAATTTGCATAATAGGTTGGTTAGGAATATGAAAGCTAACAACCTTACGAAAAACATGATTAGTAGTTAACTAATCGATTCCTAAAATCGCATCAAAGGCAAGTATTTTCAAAGAGATAAGATTGACAGGTAACGTGAAAGTGTCAATTTGAATTAAACAAGATTTATAAATAGTGGATGTAATGAAGGTTTCTCTCAACTAAGTTTCAATAGATAAATTAAAATCTAACTTCTCCGAAGTTAAATTCAAACATTGAACATGTACAACAAAAAAACAGCTCATAGGCGACGGCATCATTAGCGACGGGCATACTGCCGTCGCTAATACTATCATTCTCGACGGCGTAGCCGTCACCAATGAGTCCCGTCGCTAATGACCTCCCACCGGGTCTAAATTTGGTGGGAATTTTTCGCGGGAGTGGGAAAAGGGTATAGGCGACGGCGTATGCCATCGGTATTGCTTGCCGTCGAGAATGAGATTAGATTTAATTACAGTACCGTAATTTTTTTTTCATTTCTGCTTTCTTCTTTCCCTTTCTTCCTCGCGTCATTTTCTTCTCTATTGCCGTCGCCCACTGACCGTCGTCGTCCTCTCTTGCCTTTGGTGTCCTCTCCTGCCGTCGCCCTCCTCTCTTGCCGTCGCCGTCCTCTCTCCCCCTGTTGTCACTCTCGAGTACTGCAAGTAAGTATTCCCAATTCCCCCAAATATAACCTAAATCCCTTCTTCTACAATTTCACTATATTTTCCCCAAATATCAATTGCAGTGTATTACTATTTCAAATATTTGCAATTTTACATGGAAATTTTAATGTGTACAAATATCCAAGTATATTGCAGTGTATAAATTTCTTAAACTTCATTGATAGTAATCTGTTGAGATTAGAGATAGTGTATAAATGTATATTTATTGCAGTGTATAAATTGTTGTTGTTGTGGGGTGGGGTGGGGTGGGGTGGGGTGGGGGTGGGTTTTAAAAAAGTTCAAATTGGAAATATATGGTTGTGTGAAAGGAAACACTTGATTACTAAAGATTACAAATATAATAATTAGTGTACTGTTGGTGTATCAATGAGAGTACTGTCAAAATTTATAGCTAATTGTATTGGTTTAAACAATGACCCTAATTGTCAATTTTATTTTTATTTTCATAGACTATTATGAACACATACATTTCAAGGAAGGTTGGGAAGGAAAGGCAAGTATTGAACCCTAACTATAAAATATTACTAATCATAGATGTGCAATCTTTGTAACATTTTTTCTTTCCATTTTAGGTTTGTGTGACTACTTTGTTCTTACTTTTGTTAATGTGACTTGTGAGAATCATGCGAGTTAATGACTGAACTGTGCTTATTATTATTTTTAATAAATTGGTCAATATCCTAATTTTACCAACAAAAAAAAGTTTCATATGCCTCTTTTTAATAATTTTTTATTGTATTAATAGTTTGTGACCTGATAAAAAGCTAGTATTCTTTCTGTTATACAAAAATAATCCTTACTTTCACATGTGCATATTTTCATATAGTTTAGGAAGCTTAGAAACCCGTATGAGATTCACTTAGTAGGAGTGAATCTCAAATAGTCCCCGTTTTGGGACTGTTCTTTTTATTAGATTATAAATAGAATATATTATATTTTATTTAAAAGATTTTGTTTTAAATATGGACCGTCCGATTAAAAATAAATCAATCTGGACCGTTCATGAATTAGTTACTATGCAGTCTATTCTTCTATAAATAGAAGCTCATTCCTTCATTATTTCTTACGAATTCACTGAAACTCTAAAGAGAGAAACAATAGAGAGAGTTCTTCTTCTATAATCTTGAGCGTATTTCTTTAGAGTTTAAGAAAGCTTTGAGCGTACTGCAAGTTTTCTTCGAGTATATCATCGCCCTACCAGTCGGAATACTCTTCTTTCAAAGGTAAGTGATATTATTTATTGTACTCGTAGGGGGTATTATTTCTTTTGCATTCATGAAGAGAACTTCTGTTATTCCATTCTTTATTATTCTGTTGGAATAACCTGTATACGCAGGCTACCCTATACTTGGTAAAATTCTTCTGTTATTCCATTCGTTATTATTCTGTTGGAATATCATGTCTGTGCGAATTTTGCCTGACCTGGTTCCGTTCTTTATTATTTTATTGGAATAACCTGTCGGTGTGGTCTATCGCATGTATGGTAATTTCTGTTATTATTCCATTCTTTATTATTCTGTGCACATGCATTGTGATTTTTTTTGTTATTCCATTCTTTATTATTCTGTTGGAACATCCTGTCGGTGCGAGTTTCTCCTGACCTGGTTCCGTTATTTAGTATTCTGTTGGAATAACCTGTCTATGCGAAGTACCGCATGCATGGTGATTTCTTTTGTTATTCCATTCTTTATTATACTCAGTTGGTTAAAGTTATGACTTCTATACTCTATGAAATTAGTTGAATATCCCTGATAATTACGCTTCATCCAGTATCTTTTCATGAAAATATTTTTCTGATCATTCTTGAATTTTACCCTACAAAGCAGTATCGTGTTGACAATTTAGACGTTATTGGTTTTTGGGAAAATTAATTCTTGAACTAATTTTATTGAATTCTTATATCATTGTCATTATCCTTATATTTATATTTTTTTTTTGAAAGTCATCTATGGACTGTAGTGCATAAATGGACTTGGTATGATTATGACTAGGGATTATTCGGTGTAATCATGACAGTAATCTTACAAATGATGTGGTAAAAATCCTCATTGGCCCATAGTGCATTCATGGACAGTTGTTGGCAAGATCATAACCATTAATGAATACACAAATATTCTTGGCCCGTAGTGCATGGATAATTATGGTCGTGATACTAAAGAATATCCTTGGCCGTAGTGCAGGGGTGATTCGATGATGTGGATTATTTATTAAGCTGAGTCTCAGCGATAAAAGTCATGAAAAACCTTTTAAATCATAGAAGATAGTAGATTTTATTCTCTACTTGACTCTTCTAATGGATTTCTTGTTTTCGCTACAGTTAAACTTGATGTTTGTTATATTGTATCAGTTTAACACTGTTTAAGGCTAATGATAATTTATTCTGCATTATCTTAGTCATAATATTTCTTACTGGGCTAGTTGAGCTCACCCTTTCTTTCACTGTTCTCTTCAGGAAATGAGAACGTAGCTGGGACGTGTCGGGGAACGGAGTGATGGTCCGGATGATAGTATTAGCTAGTAGTCCTCACTATTCTATTAAATAGTCAGACAATAAATGTAATGAGGACTTATTCTGAGAGTGGATATTGTCTAGAAGATAGTATTTGTATTAAAACTCACAGCTCTCTTGTTGTATATTAAAGATTGTATTTGTATTCTGTACCATGTATTTGGCAACTCAGAATAGGTGATGTATACCTATTTTGGGGGCGTCACGTCGTTAGCCTTCAACGGTGTTAAACTGATAAAATATAATAAACATCAATTTTAACTGCAGCGGAACAAGCAATCCATTAGAAGAGTCAAGTAGAGAATAAAGTCTATTATCTTCTATGATTTAAAAGGTTTTTTATTACTTTTATCGCTGAGACTCAGCTTAATAAATAATTCATATCATCAAATCATCCCTGCACTACAGGCCAAGGATATTCTTTAGTATCACGACCACGAATTATTCATGCACTACGTGATAAAGATAATCGTGTTTTCATCAACGGTCCTGATCATGCCATAAAACAAATTCATATTTGTACACTTGGCCGAAGATAATCCATAGCCATAATCATACCAAAAATGTCCATAAATGCACTACGGGCCAATGAGGACTTTTTTCTCATCATTTGTAACATTACGGTCATGATTATACCGAATAATCCTTGGTCATAATCATACCAAGTCCATCTATGCACTACAGGCCGTAGATGACTTTCAACATAATATAAACATGAGGATGATGACAATGACATAATAATTCAATAAAACAAGTTCAAGAATTATTTTATCCAGGAACCAAAAATGTCCAAATTGTCAACGTGATACTTCTTTGTAGAGTAACACTCAAGAATGCTCAGAAGAATATTTCCATGAAAAGATACTGGATGAAGCACAAATATCAAGGATATTTCACTAATTTCATGGAGTATAGAAGTCAAAACTTTAACCAACTGAGTATAATAAAGAATGGAATAACAAAAGAAAACACCAGGCATGCGATAGACCACACATACAGGTTATTCCAACAGAATAATAAATAACGGAACTAGGTCATGAGTAAACGCACAGACAGGATATTCGAACATAATGATAATTAATGGAACCAGGTCATGCGTAAAGCACAGACAGGATGTTCCAACAGAATAATAAAGAACGGAACCAGGTCATGCGTAAAGCACAGACATGATGTTCCAACAGAATAATAAAGAACGGAACCAGGTCATGCATAAAGCACAGACAGGATGTTCCAACGGAAATGATAAAGAACGGAATAATAACATAAATCACCATGCATGCGGTACTTCACATAGACATGTTATTCCAACATAATGATAAAGAATGGAATAACAAAAGAATTTTACCAAGTATAGGGTAGCCCGCGTATACAGGTTATTCCAACAGAATAATAAAGAATAGAATAACATAAGTTTTCTTCATGAATAAAAAAGAAAGAATACCCCTTACGAGTACAATAAATAATATCCCTTACCATAGAAAGAAGAGTACTGGATATAGAAGTAGTGAAGTAACAGAACACTTTTCTTCTTTCTCTCTATAGTTTCTCTCTCTAGAGTTTCAGTGAATTCGTAAGAAATAATGAAGGATTGAGCTTCTATTTATAGAAAAATGGACTACATAGTAACTAAATCATGAACGGTCCAGATTGATTTACATTAAACGGACGGTCCAGATTTAAAACAAAATCTTTAAAATAAAATATAACATATTCTATTTATAATCTAATAAAACGAATAACTTTATAAAAGTATTCTGTTTTATATAAAAAGATTTTACTATATAAAATACTATGCAACACTATGCATAATAAAATATAATAAATTCTAATTATTGTCTAATAAAATAAATAACTTTATAAAAGTATTCTGTTTTATATAAAAAGATTTTACTATACAAAATATTATGCATAATAGAATATTATATACTCTATTTATAGTATAATAAAACGAATAATTTTATAAAAGTATTCTGTTTTATATAAAAAGTTTTTCTGTTTTATTACATTAATAATACTAATAAAACAAAACTGAGTGACTTATCATGTAAGCATTAATAATCAATACCGTGTGCTACTATGCAACCACACGTATTACTGTACTTTTACTACCGAGTAGTTCAACGGTATTAAGGGTAAAACTTCCGCCGTTTTTTTCATAAAATATTTTTGTCGTTTTCTCAATCCGACAATAATTTCGTTGCGGGATCCACCAATGATTGTGCCGTTGTACGAATATTCCCTGATAAAACGAATATTCCCCGACCAATCGAATATTATATAACAACTTGCATACTTTGCAAAATTTATAAATACTATCCACAACTATAACATTATATCAAATCCACACCATAATATTTAAAAAAATATTTCGAGAAAATTAAATATTTATTCATAAAATCTGGGGTCTCATAGGTTATTTCAACAGAATAATAAAGAATGGAATAATATAAGTTCTCTTCATGAATACGAAAGAAATAATACCTCTTACGAGTACATTAAATAATATCCCTTACCTTTGAAAGAAGAGTATTCCGACTGGTAGGGCGAGGATATACTCGAAGAAAACTTGCACTACGCTCAAAGCTTTCTTAAACTCTAAAGAAATACGCTCAAGATTATAGAAGAAGAACTCTCTCTATAGTTTCTCTCTCTAGAGTTTCAGTGAACTCGTAAGAAATAATGAATAAATGAACTTCTATTTATAGAAGAATGAACTGCATAGTAACTAATTCATGAACGGTCCATATTGATTTACTTTTAATCGGACGGTCCATATTTAAAGCAAAATCTTTTAAATAAAATATAATATATTCTATTTATAATCTAAAAAAACTACAAAAATATTATTCTTTTTATGGATTCTCTACAAAAATATGGCTATGGATTCTCTTCGGCCAAGGGTGCAAAGATGAATTTTTTTATGGCATGATCAGGACCGTTGATGAAAACATGATTATCTTTGGCCCGTAGTGCAAGGATAATTTGTGGTCGTGATACTAAAGAATATTCTTGGCCTGTAGTGCAGGGATGATTCAATGATGTGGATTAATTATTGAGCTGAGTCTCAGCAATGAAATATTAATTCATGGATGTGATAATAATGAATATCTTTTGTCGTAGTGCAAAGATGATTTAATGATTACGAGTAGGAATTGTGATTTGGTATAACCACGATTTTTGATATTTCAGGTGATGAAAATTATCTTCGTCCTGGGTGCGAAGAGGAATTTAGAATCACAATTGTGATTATGAGTTATTCACATGATCGTGGACGGGAATTGTTGATTGATGTTACAAAGATAAAATATTATTGGTGGACTTTTAACATAGAGAAGATAATAGACCTTATGGTTTATTCGACTCTTCTAATGGATTGCTCGTTCCGCTGCAACTATGGTTGAAAAATTTTATTATCTACCATATGTTCTAAATCTTTGATTTATTATTGATGAAAGCTATTGATAATTTAATTATCTTTAGTCATGATACTCTTTATTGGGCTAGTTGTGCTCACCCTTTTGCTTCACAATTCCTTTCTGGTAATAAAAGTGTAGCTGGGTCGAGCGGGGTATTAAGAGGATTAGAACGGTGGTCTATAGCTATTGAGGTTCTCCCTAAATAGTATGAAAATAATTTTATTGAGAACTTTAGATAAGTGTATTGTATACGTCATTTGATATTTAATTTTGGTGAACTGGATAGGGTGAGGTGAACCCAATTTTAGAAGGGTGTTTTGTCACTATCATACAAGATGACAAATGACATACAACCTCATATTATCATAAGACAGGGTTGTGCGCATCCACTTACTGAGTATATCTACGATCACTACCTATATGATCTTGGAGTTTATTTGAAATATAATATTCACTTGGAGACAGTGTAGATAGTTATATGTCAAGAAAAGACTCACCATTGGAAAGAAGAAGATAGTAATCTTCTCGTTTTTCCTTGGGGTCTATTGGGTCAACCAAAGATAATTCTATGGACATATGATATCTATTATAACCTAGACGTATGGCCTCCCATGTACGAAGATTTTCTTGAGCACTTCCCAAATATTTTAATTTTTAAAACAGTTTTTGACTATACTTTTATGTAAAGTACCATTGTAAGGTTGTGGTCGAGGCACCATGAGAGTTACATATATTTGTATTAAAACTCATAGTTAATTGTGGTCGTATTCTATACGACAGTTCAATAGTTGTATAAATAAAGTTGTATTTGAATTTTATACCATGTATGTGGCGACTTAAAATGGGTGATGTATACCTAATTTTGGGGGCATCACATATACCGCATAGTAATATATATAATTATTAAATAATTTATTTATATATTAATAATTTTTAAAAAAACTAAGAAATCATTAACTATTAATAATAATTAATATATAAATTAAAACTACAAAACATTATTAATATATATCAAAAAATTAATAAAACTACTATTATATAGAAATTATTAATATATAAAAAAATATTTAATATATAAAATTACAAAATATTAACTATTAATTATTAAATTATTAAATTTGGTATTTCGGTTTTTACCGAATTTAAAAAACTCATTACCACTACCGGTACCAGTACCGAAAAGTGTTAAAATACCGAAAAACTGATACCGAAAAAATCGGTGCCGCCGGTACCTGTAAAAATTCAAAAAAACCAAAAATTTTGAGCACCCCTACCTGTTGGTAGTTGACTGCGTTGAATCGCAAAACTGTTTTGGTTCCCACTTAAATGGTGGTATCCCTAAACTGTCTTGATGTTACGTTGAATTGATGTTAATAGTTTAGAAAACCAGATCTTTCGATACCTTCACTGAACTAATATTCCAAGGTTTGTTTCGTCGGACTCTGCCTGATGTTACGGTCACCCTTTTTGAGGTGATTTGGAGTTTCCTTTCGCTGTTGGGTGCTTGCTTCCCATTTCCTTGAGCGTTTGATTCACAACCCGACTGAACTGATGACCTGAATGCCACTGACATCCCTAGAGGGTGCATCTCATTCTTTTGTTGCCCAAATTTGAACTTCGGTGTAAAGCCTCTACTTGTGAGGACTCAAAACTGGTTGGCACATTTGATGATGAGGATTTTATTCACTAGACCTTTCATCATTGGCCTTCTGCTCTTGAGTTAAGGACTTTTTTGAGAAATTTTCCCTTCTTCTGTAGGGACAAGCTCATGTAGCCATGATTTCTTTCAGGAGTTCTCCGCTTTCTTTTGACGAGAGGCTTGATCCCGCCTTAAGCTCCTTCTATTTCTTGGAACTGGACAATGCCCCAGTCCTTCGGCATATTGATGACGAGGATTCATATGAGAAACTCTCTTTGTTGATGAATTCACATGTGAATAATATCCAAATCGCCAGTGAGATGATGTGAGGGAAGCTCTGATGATGGTGTAACATGCTGATGGTGTTGACTGGAGCATTTTCTTCTTTAGGATGGTTGATAAATGCCCCAGTGTTGACTTTTTGTTGTTCTGGAGATTGCCCCAGTCTTATTGTACGGGTTCCAATATCGGGTTGTCGCCAATTTTGAAATTGTCGTAGTCTTGCTTGTTGTCTGGGATAGTTACTTTGACAGATGAGTTGATAAGATGCCGAGATCGCAAGAGGCTTTTACTTTTGTACCATATGGTGAATAGGTAGTGGATGTGGGCTTTGATGTTGACAGCTCTTTCTGGTAAAGATGTCACTTTTAGTTGAGAAATGATGCCCTAACCCAAAGGGATATCGTTGTTGCTGAGCGGGATGAGGCCAGATCATCTAGAGATGTAGTGATTGTTGAGCGGGATAACGTTATATCTGCCTAAGATATCGATTGATGAGCTTAGTGTCACCATGCAGTTGGCTGTGGATTTGTTGGCTCGTGTAGAGACCCTTGGGTAGGAGATCACAGCATTAACCCCTTCTTTTGAGAGGGATGCCATGTTAGATTTGGTGGCTCGCTTATCCACTGGTTTATAAATTAGCTTTGATTTTCCTGCATAGACTAGCTTAGCCATTTTTGTCATGCACAGGACACATTATATATATCAAACAGTATTATATGGCAGGGAAATATGTTTTGATTCACTTCCCATTTAGTTATGCCTTGTTACTTGCTTGATAGTTGACTGTCCTCCAGGGCTTGTGATCTTGATGCATTATGAACTCCTCCTTGATGGATGGACATTGAGATGTCTCATGTTCTTTTAGAATGGATCGTTGATCTGTGTGTATTCCCTACCCTTTGGTGTCTTGGGACTGGTTTTTGTATGTGGTTATGGATATGAGTGTGTTTGTTTTTGTTTTTTCTGTGGTGAGAACGGACCATAAAGATTGCTGCCTACGTACTCCCGTGTATTGGGTAGATCAGGTCGACGTAGTTCACCCCATGTACAGGGCGGATTACAGATGAAAATTTTAATCCCATGTACAGGATAAATTGAAGGTGTAAAAGGTTTAATCCCTGGTGGGATAAACTGAAAGTGTGAAAGGTTTTGAAAACCTATGGGGAATGAAGGATCTGGTGATCCGAAACCAGGTTGTTGGTTGGAAAGTGTGATTGTCCCTAATGGGGCATATGAGTGTGAAGAGAAGTTGTGACGCCCCCAAAATAGGTCCATTCCATCCAACCCATTCTGAGTCGTCAATTACATGGTACAGAAATAACTACAACTTTATTATCACATTACAACATACAAACTGTGAGTTTAAATATAGATATTGTCATCTAGACAATATCCACATACAAATAAATCCCTATCATAATTATTGATACATTATTTTACAAAAATGGTGAGGACTACTAAACAACTCTCTCTAGAACCATCATTACATCCCCCGACTCGTACTCGCTACATTCTCGTCTCCTAAGAAGAAAAATAGAACAACAAGAAAAAGGGTGAGCTCAACTAGCCCAGTAAAGAATATTATGACTAAGATAATGTACAACAAATTATCCTTAGTCTTCAACAGGAAAAAATCTGATAGAATACAATAGACAACAAGTTTTAGATCAACAACTGCAGCGGAAACAATAATTCATTAGAGGAGTTAAGTAGAGAATGAAATCTACTAACATCTATGAATTTAAAAGTCCATCATCATTATTTTATCCCTGTAACATCAATCAATATATATCTCAAATCAAATTATATATTCATCTTTGCACTACAGGCCAAAGATTTTCATCAGTTGTTCATGTTCATCTAAACACCTGTTCATCTTTGCACTACGGGCCAAAGATATTCATCAATTGTTCATGTTCATCTCAACACCTGTACATCTTTGCACTACGAGCCAAAGATATTCATAATAAAATCAACCATCTTTGCACTACAGGCCAAAGATATTCAGTAACACCATCATTTAGGACTGAGGATGATGAAAAATATTTTAAAGGAAACGAATCCAGTGAAACAAAATAACAAGTATTAAGGATTCGTACTCTAAACAATCCGAGTTCAAAAATACTTCATAAATAATCATATTGAAGTAAAATTCAAGAATGATCAAAATATGGATACAATCAAAGCTAGAATCCAGAATAGATATTTTGGACAAAAAGAAGAAATTTCATTTTTTGGTGAATAGTGTCGTATTCGTGAATAGTGCCGTATACGTAAATAGTGCCGTATACGTGAATAGTAACTCTGACACCAAAAGATAGAAATTTCACAAAAACATCATCATACTTCATGAATAGTACTCGTGAATAGTAACTCGTGAATAGTAACTCATGAATAGTAACTCGTGAATAGTAACTCATGAATAGTAACTCATGAATAGTAACCCCGACATGAAAAAGTTCCAAAATTGATAAAAAGCTCCAATCAACATTTCAGTATAATGATATTGAAGAAATAATATCATTTGAGAAGAAAATAACATCCCTTACCTCGAAAGACAGTACTTCTAGTTGAAACACCGGATATAGGCTATGATTTGAACTTGCACTGTATAGCAATACTCAAAGTATACTCAAAATAATCGCAAGAATACGCTCGATAATATAGAGAGAGAAAACTTCAGTTTCTAGTGTGATTTTCAATTCTAACCTAGCACCCTATTTATAGGAAATTGCTTAGAACACCAAAGCAGAAAATTTAATATAATATTAATATATTTAATAAATTCTCTACGCCTATCTAGACAATCTGATCTCAGCCATCAACACATGCTAAATGAGGAAACCAAATGAAAAAAACGTTTTTGTAAATAAAAATATTTTAAACTTCCAAAAATCAATTATTTCGGACTTTCGGAACTTCAATAATTCACAATAAATATCCCTTTTGCCAGAAAATTCGAATCTCGCGAGTTTTTATAGGAAATTTCATTATCTACAACTTTGTAGAAGGAAGTTTTTCCAAATTCCAAACAAAAATTGACCGAAATCCACAAACGGGCGATTTTACAGGCTATAATCAAATTTTCGGTCAAGAAATAGGTCTACAAAATCTGTTTTTAATATTTATTACAATAAAAATACTCTTCCTCCTCGTATACTCATATATCCCACATTCTTTGTAAAAATATCACCATTATTATATTATTAAAAATATAATAATAATATATTTAAATAAATTATTTTATCAGAAAAAGATAAAATATTAATTTTTAACAATTATCACATTAAAAATTTTCTCCATCTATATCCACATAAAATCAGTATTGTTCTTATCATATAAATCAATAATTAATTATTCACAAATAATATTACAGAATTACAATACTGACAACCAGGCTGTTCTCAGGATAGAGGGGGTTTTCCAATAAAGATTTCTCCTTACTGGCGCGCAATTACGTGACCAAACCTCTCCTTAGACAGAACTTTCTAGTCATTGCAAATAATGTTATCTAATAATATTATTCAGATAATATGAATTATTGTTTCGATAATGAAAAATACTTTGTAGTGATAATTATTGAAACAACAGTAATATAAAATATCAATGCAGTAATTATTGAATCAATAACATAAAATACTGAACAGTAATTACTGTAACAATTATTGAGTAGTGCCTTCTTACGTAAGAATCAATAATTGGTGCAATAACGTGTGCTACTATGCAACAACGCGTATTACTGTGTTTTAACCACCGGGTATTCCAACAGTATTAACGGTAACAACTATGCCGTTTTTTATAAATAACTTATACTTGTCGTTTTCTTCATCCAATCGCTTTCCGTTATGGGGCCCACAAAAGACTGCGCAGTCGTACGAATATTCCCCGACAGCAAGAATATTCCACGACCAAACGAATATTTCCCAACAACAATGAATATTTTATAACCACCTGCTTATTTAAAATATTTGCGCAGTTTACCCATAACTAACCACATTAATCAAATTCACCCTTACTATTTCAAAAAAAAAGGAAATTCCTTTTTATTTAAAAATTTTTGGGGTCTTACAGAAGTTGTATGTAGTGAAGGGTTAAAAACCTAAAATAATTGGGGATCTGATGATCCAAAACTAGGATGTTAGCTTGATGGTGACCTCAGACATAGTACCGTTTCACGGTGTTCGAGTTAATAAGCTGTGGAAATTCATCGTCGTCCATTTCCTGTAATCTGATGGCACCTCCTATCAATACTTCCTTGACAATAAACGGGCCTTCCCAGTTAAGAGCGAATTTTCCCTTGGACTGATCTTGGTTGTCAATAATCTTCTTCAAAAACAAGTCATGTTGTTTAAACTGCTGTAGTCGGACCCTTCTGTTGTAGGACCTGGCAATCCTTTGTTGATATAACTGACCATGGAAGATAGCTGCGACTCGTCTTTCGTCTATTAGAGACAATTGGTGATACCTATCTTATACCCATTGGTCTTCATCCAGCTGAACATCTGTAACAACCCGATATTTTCTATACAAATAAATTAGAAATTTTGCATATAAATTTTTATTTATTTTAAATATAGGTAATATGTGCCAAGATAATGTGTATATGTATTTATGTGATAAAAAAAATATGAATAGTTACAAATAATTTTATTTTAGAATTATTGATCATTATAAATTATATCATTATCATAATTAATTTTATAGTAGAAATGTTTTATTAATTATTTACCATGAAGATATAATCATATATTATTTATATAATATATGAAATAATTTTTAGAATTATTATAATAATTATATTTTGATTTTTTAGTGCTATAAAAATGTAATGTATATGTGGACCAAGAAGGGTTGGTCAATTATGGTGTTATGTGACAAATTAACCCTTGTATTACTGTGTGAAACCCTAATTACAAATTTTAAGAACTAAGTTTATTTTATTTTAAACCCTAAATGAAAGCTTCGTAACCTAATTATACATTAGGTGAGACAATTAAATAACCTAAGGGTTATGGTAATAAGAAAAGGTTAGTATTTAATATGTATACTAACTTATGTGGATAATTTTGTTATTTCAAGTGACTAATAATTTTAAACCTATTTCTAGTAAACCTAATTAGGTTATGAGCTAAAGTCACATGTATAAGTAATTAAATTTCATAAGATTGGGAATGGAAACCCTAAATAAATAATTTGGATAACATATATTAAAATTATTAGACTATGTTTATTACATGGTCCAAAACAATTAAGGAGGGAGCCCAAAGGAAATAAAATGCAAACCAATACTTTGCCCACTTAATTAAGGGTATTTTAGACTTTTGATTAATCAAATTTGTGTATTAAAAATAAAAACAAATTGGGAGATATAATGGGCTAGAGGGACCGGCCACTTAAGGCCTTTGAAGGCAACTAATTAAGCTAAACAATGTCCATAATTAGTAACTCTTACACACAAGTACATGGTTGTCAAGCTCTCATTGGTTACAAATCTATTAAGCACCTTTAATCAAATGATTAGGCTCATTTGGAAGAGATAAGATGAAGCCTTTTATCCAAGGGACAATAAAAGTATGGGGGATATTAGTTAATCACCCCATTCATTTGCTAGATCATTTGCATTTCTCTTATTCTCTTTCTTCTTCTTTTCTCCCAAGCTAGCAAACTTCAAATAGAGAAAAGAGAGAGGGTTCGGTTTAGTGAGAGAGAGAGAGGTGTGCTAGTTTGTTTATGCACCCTAAGTTTATACTCTACTTTGGTAAATCAAGGGAGGTTGCCACTAAATCAAGGTATAACCTAACCTTCCTCTTCTTCTTCTATTTTGTTTTATAGCTTGAGTTTTGTTGGGGTTATGAACAAATACTCAAGATACCCTAGTCCTACATATCATCATATATGGAACTAAGTATCTTAAGTGTTAGATCAAAGGCTTAGAGGAAGAATATGAGCATATGTTCTCCAATGGTGAAAACTCTTGTTTTCTTCCACTAAATTTTGTATAACTCAAGTTTTACAACTTGGATTTGTGATCTGTCGAAGGGGGGGTGCTAGATACATGAGTTATCTAGTAAACCCAAGTGATAGAACACAAATCTAGTAAGTTTTGAAACCTTTGGTGCTGATTTCCCCAAAACATCCCACTTGGAATGTTAAGGGTTCAAAAACCCTAAAATAGCTTCTGTCCCATTTTTCTTGGGTCTGTTTCGGACAGTTTCATGTTTGTTAAAAATCTGGGAAACTTCACAGAGGTACCTTGAGAAGTTATCTACATGTAGGAAAAAGAACAGACACGTTTCGAGTTATAGATTGTGCGTAATGACTATTTCCGTAAAGGACTCCTAAATATTTATCTTCGAATATCTCACTGTGTATACACTGGAAAATTCCAAAATTTTTACAGTAGGTTCATATATGTTAGGAGAGCATACCCTGAAAATTTCAGATATTTCTAAGCAAAACTCAATTTATGAAAAATAAAACAAGATCCGAGTGTTTTGGGAACTTTAAAAATAGTAACTCATTTTCTAAAATTCCAGACAAATTTGGGGATCCTTGTGGGTTCATATTCTGTCAAAATACAGAAGATGAGAATTTTTGGAATCAGTTTGCTATTTTTCCTAAAAATGATTAAGTTAGGAATAAAAGGAAATAAATAGTTAAATGATGTCTTTAATAAGAAAAATATGATTTTTATGCTTGAATACTCATAATATATCATATCATGACTATCTTAAAGCATTTTGATAATTTATAATAAGAAATATTATTTATGACCTTTTATGGATATTAAATAAATAGTTTTATAAAGGGTCAACAATTAAAATAAATTGTTTATTGGTCTAATAAATTATTAAAATGTTATTATGATATTAATAATATTAGAATATGATATTGTTAAGTAAATAAAAATATTAAGATTAAAACTTTATTAAAATATTATTAAATGGTTAATCATATTTGATTTAAAATATTAATAAATGATTAAAGTATTATTAATGATTAATAATACTAGATTAAAATATTAATCTTAGATTAAAATATTATTAAAAGATTAGTAATATTAAATTAAAGTATTATTGGATGATTAAAATATTATTAAATAATAATATTCGAGATTAAATAAAATATTATTAAAAATGTAATAACATTAGTAAAGGAATAAAATATTATTAAATGAGTAATAATATTAGTAAATAAATAAAATATTAATACTATTGGTAAATGAATAAAAGTATTATAAGTAAGATATTATTAAATTAATAATATTAATGCATGATTAAAATATTATTAGGAGGATTAATAATATTAGTAAAGTATTAAAATATTATTAAGATGTTAATAATATTTGTAAGCGGATAAAAGTATTATTAGTGAACTAATAATACTAAGAGGTGAATTAAATAATATCAAGATTAATAATATTAGTAAATGAATAAAATATTAATACTATTGGTAAATAAATAAAAGTATTATTAATAGTTTAATAATAATTAAATGATAATAGAATTATTTGATATTTAAACCATTTAATAATAATTTCGGTGTTTGAAAATTCATGATAAATTAATAAATATTTATTAAGTCATTTAAAATAATATGACTGATACTTACGGATATTGAACGTTGGAATAGAGTCTTAGACTCGATAATTACTCGATAAAGCTGTCGGTACACCGACATATTTCAGAAATTGATATGGACTTAGATATTTTGACTGTATTAATGTTTGTTTATGATGCAATGACTGTTGAACATGTGTGATAATGCGATTAGATTATGTGATGACTGTGAAATGCAGTACTATATGTTATAGTATATTGTTCTAATCGAACGAATAATCTGATTAATGATAGGTCGTGATATAAAAGATTAAACTAAGTTGCGTATTGTAAGCAGCGCATTAGGAAAGTATCCTACCTTTGCATTTTCTTTATGCAATGGACATGAGCAAGAATGTTTCAGAATTATATTATTACTGTACAGAATATTAACCCTATATTATATACGCTCATTGATTATCAACATGTTAGTATATGGTAATTCAGATATATATTATGTTCGATTATTTCTATAAATGGTTATACAAGTGTCCCCACTTGGATAATCATTGCATTTAATTACATGTTGATACACCTTTGTTAAATACACGTATATATATATATATATATATATATATATATATATATATATATGTTGAATTATAGATTATTGTTGAACAAGATGAAACCTTATTATTATTCAACCGAATTACTTTGGTTTGGAACCCCGACAAGTATGAACATCCCTTACACGGGAAAAACTTTTATGCACCCAAGGTGGATAGAGTGAACGATAACATCGTTCTTGCATGTAGTATTGATCAATACAGGGTACAACGGGCTGATCACCCATGTGCCCGTAAGTTATGACGGTTTACAGATGAAGTTCTGTTTAACCTTTTCGAAAATGAAAACAATGTTCATAGTATGTCTCCTTAACCCTATTTATAGTCAGTACGTAGTTTCAAAAATTTGAAAGAGTGTTGTTATGTTATTATTATCGATTCAGATTACTTCACAACTATTAATTTGTTGTAGAAGAGTAGTATAAAGAAAATATTTAAATTATTTCAGCTTATATATATATAATTGTTATTACTTGCTGGGAACTCAAATGCTCATCCTTGCTTAATTTAAATGTTTTCAGCTAAGTGTGAGCATTCTGAAGGCTCTGCTAGAAACAATGAAAAGGGAAAGGTTGCTGAATGATTTCAATGTTATCTTCTGTAATAGTTTAATATTATTAAGACAATGTTATATATTTATTATCATGTACTGTAAAGAATGATTAAATTTTACGTACTTGAGAGCTAGACTTTGATAGTTATGTAAATTAAGTTTCATATTTATATTATTGTTATTATTATTAGTATTATTCTGCTCATAGAAATGGTATCGTGAAGCACTGAATTCGGGTTTCACGTACCTGAATTTGGGGGCTTCACAGCATCAATCAATACTCTGAGGGATTCCATTTCCACTTCTATGGGGAGCACTGCTTCCATCCCATAGGTTAATGCGTAGGGTGTTGCCCTAGTGAAAGTGCGCAATGATGTTTTGTAGGCTAACAGAGTAAGAGGAAATAAGTCAGACCATCCTTTGCGATTGGCGGACATCTTTTGCATGATCTTCTTGATGTTTTTGTTAGCCGCTTCAACATCACCATTCATCTTTGGACGGTAGATGACAGATTTTAGATGATTGATGTGGAATTTACTGCACAACTCCTCCATCATTTTGTTGTTGAGGTTCTTAGCATTATCTGACACAATTACCTCTGGTTGTCCATATCGACAAATGACATTATTTCTGATGAAAACAATGATGACTTCTTTGGTAACCCTGGGGAAGGAGGTTGCTTCTACCTACTTGGTGAAGTAGTCGATCATGGTGAAGATAAACTGATGCCCATTACTGGCTTTGGGCTCGATGTGCCCGATCACGTCCATTCCCCACATTGAGAAGGGCTAGGGTGAACGCATATTGTGGAGCTCCCTTGGAGGGTCGTGGATAGCATTCTTATGAACTTGACATTGATAACATCTCTTGACGTGATCATCACAGTCAGACTTGAGAGAGAGCCAGTAATGCCCTGTTCTGAGGATCTTTTTTATAAGTAGAGGGTTGCTCATGTGTGGGCCACATACTCCCCTATGGATTTTATCCATAAGCCTTTGAGCTTGGTACTTGTACAGATATCTGAGGAGACCTAGTCCTGCATCTCTTTTGTAGAGTGCATCTCCGCGGTAAAATTTCATAGCCAGTCGATGGATCCGCCTTCTTTCAATCGGGCTCACCTCAGCAGGTGTAGATACATCTTGTAAGTACTCCTTGATATATTGATACCAAGGGTACTAGAGGGGAGGTAGGTCATCTGATATTTCTCCAATGTAATTCCAATAGGTTGGAGCCTTTTGTTGGGCAAATGTGAGGGTTGTCATGTCTTCCTTGTTGGGTATATTGATCCAGGAGGCCAAGGTTGCTAGAGAATCCGCAAAATCATTCATATTCTGAGGAATGTGGAGGAATGATATTTAAAATTCTGAAGCCATCTGTAGAACCTGTCGATGGTAAGGCAGCAAGTGTAAACCTTTGGTGTGATAGATTCCTGTGGTTTGTCTGATTACCAACTCAAAATCTCCAATGACAGTTAATCGTCTGATGCCCATTGATTGGGCAAGTTTTAGCCCCATGATATAGCCTTCATACTCAACTGTGTTGTTGGTGATGGCAAACTGCAATTTGACGACGACAGGATGCAGCTCTCCCGTAACAGACACTAGAACTGATCCAGCCCCAGAACCTTCCATATTTAAAGCTCCATCGAAATACATTATCCATGATTGGCGTGCATTATACGGATGGTGTTACAGAATTGCCATTACCCCTTCATCGGGGAAGTATGTTTCCAAGGGTTTGAAATCCCCTGAAGGTGCAGCGACCAGTTGATTCGCAATTCCTTGTCCTTTAATGGACTTTTGCGTCACGTAGGCGATATTAAATTGTTGTAGGATCAACTGTGACCTAGACAGTCGACAATTTAACATGGGTTTACTAAACACGTACTTGAGAGGATCCATACGGGATATGAGATGGGATGTGTAACCATGAAGGTAATGTTGTAACTTCATGAAAGCCCATACTAAAGCACAACAAGTCTTCTCAATCAGAATGTACTTGTGTTCACTGCCGCTGAATCTTTTGTTGAGGAAGTAGATAGCTCGATCTTGGCCTCTATCGTCTTTCTGTCCCAATATACAACCCATGGCATTGTCACTTATGCACAGATACATGAACAGGGGAACATCATCCTTGGGTGGCACTAAAATAAGAGCTTTGACTAACTGCTCTTTGATTTTTAGGAAGGCCTTCTGGCACTCATCATTCCATTTCATGGAGGAGTTCTTCCTTAACAACTTGAAAATAAGCTCACAGGTTTCTTTGAGTTGGGAAATGAATCGGCTGATGAAGTCGATCCTTCCCAAAAATCCCCGTATTTCCTTCTCTGTCTGAGGAATGGGCATTTCCGTGATGGCTTGGATTTTTGTGGGATCTAGCTCAATCCCTTTAAGGCTGACTAGGAATCTTAGCAATTTGCTTAATTTAATGCTAAAGGCGCACTTGGCTGGATTGAACTTCATGTTGTACTTACGCAACCTGTTGAAGAGTTTTTTTCTCCTTTTTTTTATTTTTTATTTTTTTATGCATTAGATCGTGGAAAAGAGCCATATGGCTCACTGATAGGTAGCTCCGGCATTGATGAGGCCGAATGACAATCATCTTTAGAAAAAGGTTCCCTAAGGAGTGATGAATGCAATTTTCCACGATCCTTTTCAGCAACCATGATTTGATAGTACCCCGCAAAGCAATCCGCAAAGGAGTACATGTCATACTGAGTTATATTGTCAATGAGTATGTGGATGAATGGGACGAGAAAGCTATTTTTGAGACAAGTTTTGTTCAGATCATTGTAATCCACGTAAACTCGTACCTCTCCTCCGGGTTTCGGCATGGGGACTATGTTGGATAGCCATTCAGGGTATGTTGACACCATGATGATGTCGGCTTGAAATTATTTCACAATTTCTTCTTTAACTTTTAACCTCTACTCAGGTTTTAATCGCCTGGGCTTCTGCCTGACTAGCTTGAATCCTCCTTTGATGGGAAGGCGATGAATGACAATGTCAGTGGATAAACCGACCATGTCTTCATGAGACCATGCAAACACATCCTGGAATAGGGTCAATAGAGTAACCATGTCATTCCTTTGGTTTGGAGTGAGGTCCGTAAAAATCTGGATTTGTATGGGGTTTTCTAAGGTTCCGAGGTTAAAAGAGGTGGTTTGATCAAGATTTGGCTTTGGTTTGTCTTCGACCCATTCTTTGATCTCCTGAGGTATCTCATAGTCCTCTTGTATTTCCATCAAGTCTGAGTCCAACTTTGCATCAAAGTTACAGTCCTTGTGGAGAATAGGCACCTCATTAGTAAGTCTAGGCACATCTAACTTTAGAGTCTTGAAACAAAATGCTTTCACTTAAAATATGAAATTGTTTAATCATACAAATTGTTAGCATGTAATGACAAAATAACTGCTAATACTGTATAGAAAAGTAAGCAGTTATTGCTATCTATAGGGCAAAGAGAGTTTCTGCTCTTTTTACCTTCGTTGGCAAATGCAAGGAGTGCTGCTCCAATTGCCAAGGGTGAAATCCTAGTGGACGGCTGTTGTGACGCCCCCAAAATTAGGTATACATCACCCATCTTGGGTCGTCAGATACATGGTACAAAATTCAAATACAACTTACTAATACAACTGTCGTGTATAATACGACAAAACATAACTGTGAATTTGAATACAATTATTGTCTACTAGAGATTATACAAACTCAAAAAGAGTCCTTATTACAATTATTAATATACTATTTCACAGAATAGTGAGGGCTACTAATGTTATCCTCTGGACCGTCACTCCGTTCCCCGACTAGTCCCTGCTATGTTCTCATTTCCTGAAGAGAACAGTGAAAGAAAGGGTGAGCTCAACTAGCCCAGTAAGAAATATTATGACTAAGATAATGCAGAATAAATTATCGTTAGCCTTCAACAGTATTAAACTGATAAAATATAACAACATCAAGTTTAACAGCAGCGGATCAAGCAATCCATTAAACGAGTCAAGTAGAGAATAGAATCTACTATCTTTTATGATTTAAAAAGTTTTTCATCATTTTTATCGCTGAGACTCAGCTTAATAAATAAACCACATCATCCTTGCACTACGGCCAAGGATATTCATTAGGGTCACGACCACAAATTCCATGCACTACGGGCCAAGGACATTTGTGTATTCATCAATGGTCATGATCATGCCAACAACTGTCCATCAATGCACTACGGGCCAATGATAACTTTTATCACATCATTTGTAACATTACGATCATGATTACACCGAATAATCCCTGGTCATAATCATACCAAGTCCATTTATGCACTACAGGCCACAGATGACTTTCAACATAATATAGACATGAGAATGATGACAGTGATATAAGAATTCAATAAAACAAGTTCAAGAATTAATTTATTCAGGAATTAATAACATCCAAATTGTCAACATGATACTGCTTTGTAGAGTAAAATTCAAGAATACTCATAAGAATATTTCCATGGAAAGATATTGGATGAAGCGCAAATATCAAGGATATTCCACTAATTTCATGGAGTATAGAAGTCAAAACTTTAACCAACTGAGTATAACAACGAATGGAATAACAAAAGAAATCACCATGCATGCGGTACTTCGCATCGACAGGTTATTCCAACAGAATAATAATAACGGAACCAGGTCAGGCAAAATTTGCACCGACAGGATGTTCCAACAGAATAATAAAGACGGAACCAGGTCCGGTGTAAAACACACAGACAGGATGTTCCAACGAAATACTAATAAAGACGGAACCAGGTCCGGTGTAAACACACAGACAGGATGTTCCAACGGAATAATAATAAAGACGGAACCAGGTCCGGTGTAAACACACAGACAGGATGTTCCAACGGAATAATAGAAGAATGTCACCAAGTATAGGGTAGACCGCGTATACAGGTTATTCCAACAGAATAATAAGAAATAGAATAACAACAGTTCTCTTCTTGAATAAGAAATAATAACACCCCTTACCGTAACAGAAACTGGATATAGAAGAAGAAAAGTTAAGTAGCAAAAGATTTTCTTCTATCTCTCTATAGTTTCTCTCTCTAGAGTTCAGTGAATTCGTAAGAAAATAATGAAGGAATGAGCTTCTATTTATAGGAAAATGGAATGCATAGTAACTAATCCATGAACGGTCCAGATTGATTTACTTTAATCTTACGGTCCATATTTAAAGAAAAATCTTTTAAATAAAATATAATATATTCTATTTATATAAAAAGATTTTTACTATGCAAACACTATGCAAAACACTATGCAACACTATGCATAATAAAATATAATATATTCTATTTATAGAATAACTTTAATAAAGTATTATGTTTTATATAAAAAGATTTTCTGTTTTATTACGTTAATAATACGAATAAAACAAAAAGTCATCATCGCTATAATAATTCATATTATTAATCGACAATAATTTAATCAAACTGAGCGACTTCTCACATAAATATTAATAATCAATACCGTGTGCTACTATGCAACAACGCGTATTACTGTATTTTTACTACCCAGTAGTTCAACAGTATAAACGGTAAAACTTCCGCCGTTATTTTCAATAAAATATTTTTGTCGTTTTCTCAATCCGACAATAATTCCGTTGTGGGGTCCACCAATAATTGTACCGTAGTTCGAATATTTTCCGACACAGAGAATATTCTCTGACCAATCGAATATAATATAACAACTTGCATACTTTGCAAAATTTATAAATACTACCCATAACTATAATATTATCTCAAATTCACACCATAATATAAAAAAATTATTTCGAGAAAATTAATTCTTTATTCATAAAATCTGGGGTTTCACAGCTGTGATGAAGGGGCTATTATTGTCCTCCTTCTCTCGAATGATGTCCATGATATTTGGACAATCATCGTATGGGGTGACCCTGTGTGTACTGTCCGTGTAGACTATGATGCGTATGTTTGATAAATGCCTTGTAATGTCCTGCTTACACCTCCAGTCCTTTTCCTCCGCCTCCAAAACCGGTATCAAGACTTCTTTTCTTTTGACCGGTATCGGCTTAGGGAATAACATAGTCATCACATGGGCAAGAACCCTTACTGAAGTTTGTATAGATCCAGCTCCTGTAGGAAATCACCTTGAAGATTAAGGAACTGGTATATGCTCTTCTTTATGAGGGGATATTTCGGGGGTTTTGTTGGTTTTGTCTAACTGAGATTCAGGTACAGGAATTTCTTTGTCCGTTCCCTGAGTTCCTCCCTGTGCAGAGGATTCTATATGTATGGGCATTCGTGGACCTTGAGTGGATTTGTGCAGTTCTTTAAGCAGAACAGCCAACTCTGTAATTTGGTTGCTTAGTCCTTCGAACTCCTAGCGATAGACAAGAGTTGGACTAGGCTGGCCAGATGAAGCCATGTTTGGCTGTAGGCTCGTTGCCTTTTTGGATTTCGAACGGGTTACTGGACCAATTATATCTCTACAAAAGACTTATGTAGTTTAGTCTTAGTGAATGTAGCAATATTACGTAATTTGTCCATTTAGGAGTATCGTCCTGCGAAATGGATGTCAGTTGACAAGATAGCATGTCACGTTTTGATATAAAAGGAAGGCATGTAAACATATACCTTCATATTTTACATTATATTAAGATTTACATTGAAATGAAATTACAAGTAATTAAAATTACGAGTAATTGAAATGTGAAAGTATGAAAAAACTTTCCTCCGCGTTTGGTTTATTAGAGGCTGACCTATCTTAGGTTACTCTTGCGGTTTTTCGGCATGAAGGTTCCCAAATTACCACAATTTACTTGACGGGAAGTTAATTTGGCCTTTCAATTGGAGCGAATTTTGGTGGTGCCTTTCCTGAGCCTCGTTGGAATTAGTCTTCCTACGAGTCCAGTAATCAAACACCGACAGGATAGCCTCCTGTTGGAGGAACCACACAACACTCATTCACATACAATGTGTCTCACCGTATGGAAATGATGACTTGTGCGAAGCACTAATATCACAAGCAGATATGGTGCGAGGCACTAAGTGCAATAAATAAATGCATTCGTACATATTCATTCCAATGTAAATGCAACATCCACGCAAAATCATATAATCATTTTGAAAAGTTTGTAGTAGCGACTTAAGCCCTCTTACTGGAAGTCCCTAACAGAGTCGCCACCTGTCGACGTCGGGATTTTTATTTGTCCCTTTTATGTTCTTGTCTTTTGGTGTTCTCATGTTAGGTGAGATTTATTTGAAAAAACAAGTTATGAAAAGGTCTAACATTTATATGTCGACGATTTGACTGTAAGAGTCTCCAGTTGGTTTTTTAAATGGTTATACCAACACAACCGAGAAAAGATTTACGCATTGACCCAGTGATGTGACACTGCTCGATGGGTCTGTGAAACCGAGATTAGTTAGGGTTCGGGGACTTGGTTATGCGGAGGGCGGGTGTTAGGCACCCCCCGACATCCGTGTTACCACGATGACCGCCACTTTTCAATTAAACTGTTACATGAATCTCTGTGTGTGTGTGTGGATCAATGTGCAATTATTTGGAAGTAGTGTTATGCCTCGTTTGCACCTATATACAAAGGGTTTGAATTTGTGTAAAAATTTAGTTTTAAACAAGATATAGCAGTTTTGTTTTATAAAAAGAGGTTTTTCATGCATTTGTGCTCAATAGTAATTGAGGCCTTTGATACTTCTATTTTATTATGTGTTCGGCTGGATTGCTTTTATTTTCGAGATGTGAAACATCTTCGAGAAAATAATAAACATAGCAGTACCGAATAATTTACAAGTCGTGTACAGCTGAATCACGAAAATCGAATCTAGATTCAATAGACTGAATATGTGATCACATGATTCCTAGGCTCACATGATGTAGCAATTTATATGAAAGTTATAAACAATTATATATATAAAAGCTGTAAATATATATACAGACAGGATCAACCACCACGAAGCACCTCTATGGGGGATCAAAAATATAAATATATAAAAGCGGTAAATATATATATATAGACATGATCAACCACCACGAAGTAAACTCCAAGCGAGACAGAAATGTATATATATATATATATATATATATATATATATATATATATATATATACGGAGAGGATCAAGAGCACTCTCCTTAAATAGCACTCCGCCTTAAATAGCACTCTTTTATCAAAACGACGTAATTTTGGAGGAACGCGGTGGTATTTTTGTAAATACGCAGTGACATTGTATTTACAAAAATGTCACCGCATCCCTCCAAAACTACGTCGTTTTGATAAAAAAAAGTGTTATTTAAGGCTGAGTGCTATTTAAGGAGAGTGCTCTTGATCCTTTTCGTGTATATATATATATATATATATATATATATATATATATATATATATATATATATATATATCTAATAAAATACAAATGATTTTGAATTTCCCGCTCACTCAATAAATCATCTTGGCCGTCCAAAGTTTAGGATAAATCCCACCGTCCATACATATATCTAATAAATCTATCTAATAAAATATAAATGATTTTGAATTTTCCGCTCATTCAATAAATCATATTGTTCGTCCAAAATTTGGGATAAATCTCACCGTCCATACATCTATCTAATAAAATACATCTTTCTATTTATCTAATAAAATATAAATGATTTTGAATTTATTGCTCACTCAATAAATCATTTAGGCTGTTTAAAATTTAAGATAAATTTCACTGTCTATACAGTGCCGGAGGCACGGGACTCAGCTAGTATATATATAAGTGGTAAATGCATATGATATATATCGACCCTGACTCGGTTTATCATTTCAATTATTTGTCGATATATATATATATATATATATATATATATATATATATATATATATATATATATATATACAGAAAGGATCAAGAGTAGAATTCTTAAGTAGTAGAATGCCTTAAATAATAGAATTTTATCGAAACGACGTAATTTTGATAAGACGCGGTGGCATTTTTGTAAATACGTGGTGGCATGGTATTTACAAAAATGCCACCGCGTCTTATCAAAACTACGTCGTTTTGATAAAGTTCTATTATTTAAGAGAGTTCTACTACTTAAGAGGTCTACTCTTGATCCTGTCTATATATATCTATCAAATAAAATACAAATGATTTTGAATTTCCCGCTCACTCAATAAATCATCTGGGCCGTCCAAAGTTTGAGATAAATCTCACCGTCCATACATCTATCTATCTAATCTATCTAATAATGATTTTGAATTTTCCACTCACTTAATAAATCATCTGGGCCGTTCTAAATTTGAGATAAATCTCACTGCATATACAGTGCCGGAGGCACGGGACCCAGCTAGTATATATATAGAGAGAGAGTCCCGTTCTTAGGCAGACTCAAATGACGGGTTTTAGGACGGACTCCAAAAAAAAGGGAAAGGGTCTGGCCATGCTGTCAAAATAAGAGTATTTTTGCCTCTCTTTTTTTTTAAATCATTTGCCCCCATTCTCTTCTCTCTTTCCAGATTCACGTATTCCATTGTTTAGAGAGAAGAAAGACAACGAAGTTGAGTTGAAGGGAGGAAATATTTAGAGAGAGAAATAGTTGCTCCGTTTGTTCCGCCGCTGCGATTCTCTTGTTCGCTGTCAATTTTTTCGATTTGCTTTCTTTCTATCGAAATCACGGGAAAGATTCCAAATTATGTATCCTAATTATTTAAAATTTACTTCTGTGATTGACTTTGTTTATGGCGAATCTGGGTAATTTTTCTTCTTCCTCTTTCACTCTCCTAATCTGCTATTTTTCGTTGTTAGGTTTATTAGAATTGATGATGATTTGATTCTGGTTATTCTCTGATTATTTTAGTTCCGAATATAACATTAATTCCATGGTAGAGTAGAAAATTAGATCCTTAATATTATGAGGATCGAAGGGCACCCTTCAGATTCTAACAACGTGATTAGGAAATTTTTGTGCTTGAATACCAAATGTAAGTACCAAATTAGAAGAGAATCTGCTCTGCTGATGCGAGTTCTTTAGAACCTGGGCATCAAATTCTACAAGCTTGGCAAAAGAATCTAGTCAAAAACAAGTTATTCTGTTTTGGTTTCTGGTCTACTTTTGTATATATTATAGGTTGATGGATGTTAATGTATATATTATAGGTTTTGGAATCTTTGTAACATTGTATTTTCTAGTTTTTCTGTTTCTTTCAGTTTTATCCTTTTCTTCTTGTGGGGATTGTGTGTTTATGGCATACAATAATATGTACTAAGATGATTGTAAAAGGAGGGAATATAGTACAACTTTTGGGTGTAAGCTTGATTCCATGCGGAGTTTTATTATATAAGCAAGGAGTAACAGAAATGAAAATTTCATATTTAGGCTTTTTCAATTTGTTGGAAATTTTGATTATCTCTTTTCTAATGAAATGGTAAATTTCACCTTTTATATGAATTCATGTAATGTGCTCATATAAACATAAAAAATAAAATTCTATTTGGACTTCAGAGAAATATATATTTGAACCAATTTACCACCCTAGCTAGAAGACATCAGACTTCCATAGTCTTTACATATACTGGAATTCATAAGAAATTGACTGCACAAATAGGTATTGATAATTGCATTCTAGCTTTATAAACTAATCTCCAATGTAGAACAAAATTCAAGGTATACATATAAGTTGCCCTTAATATTGATATTAATGCATATACATATAATTTGCCTCTTTCTAACCGTTTTAACTTTTTAGATAAATTGGTATCTAACAATGCATATAAGCACCTCTTTAACTGAATTGTAAAATAGTACTAAAATAACTAGAAGTTTGAGCTGATTCTACGATCTACTTGAATTTTAGCTTCATTCATGATTCCAATGAGCTTGTTTTAGTAATTTTATTGACCTTGTGTTATAATATAAATTCTTACTCTTACAAAATTAAATGTGAGAAAAAAAAGAGGAAAAAAACAGAACAAGTTATAGTATTTTTATTGACCTTGGTTTCTGGTCTACCCTTGCAGTTTTCAAGTTTCACAATGAGCTTGATATTCAAAATATGTACATCCTACCTGCAAAAAAAATAAGCTGAAGGTGGACATGCCAATCCAGGAATGTAGGATGTACATATTTTGAATATCAAGCTCATTGTGAAACTTGAAAACTGCAAGGGTAGACCAGAAACCAAGGTCAATAAAAATACTATAACATGTTCTGTTTTTTTCCTTTTTTTTTCTCACATTTAATTTTGTAAGAGTAAGGATTTATATTATAACACAAGGTCAATAAAATTACTAAAACAAGCTCATTGGAATCATGAATGAAGCTAAAATTCAAGTAGATCGTAGAATCAACTCAAACTTCTAGTTATTTTAGTACTATTTTACAATTCAGTTAAAGAGGTGCTTATATGCATTGTTAGATACCAATTTATCTAAAAAGTTAAAACGGTTAGAAAGAGGCAAATTATATGCATATGCATTAATATCAATATTAAGGGCAACTTATATGTATACCTTGAATTTTGTTCTACGTTGGAGATTAGTTTATAAAGCTAGAATGCAATTATCAATACCTATTTGTGCAGTCAATTTCTTATGAATTCCAGTATATGTAAAGACTATGGAAGTCTGATGTCTTCTAGCTAGGGTGGTAAATTGGTTCAAATATATATTTCTCTGAAGTCCAAATAGAATTTTATTTTTTATGTTTATATGAGCACATTACATGAATTCATATAAAAGGTGAAATTTACCATTTCATTAGAAAAGAGATAATCAAAATTTCCAACAAATTGAAAAAGCCTAAATATGAAATTTTCATTTCTGTTACTCCTTGCTTAGATAATAAAACTCCACATGGAATCAAGTTTACACCCAAAAGTTGTACTATATTCCCTCCTTTTACAATCAGCATAGTACATATTGTTGTATGCCATAAACACACAATCCCCACAAGAAGAAAAGGATAAAACAGAAAGAAACAGAAAAACTAGAAAATACAATGTTACAAAGATTCCAAAACCTATAATATATACATTAACATCCATCAACCTATAATATATACAAAAGCAGACCAGAAACCAAAACATAATAACTTGTTCTTGACTATATTCATTTGCCAAGCTTGTAGAATTATGAGGGCCTCTTTGTTCTCTGTTTTCTCCATAATTACTTATTAAATATTTCAAACAAGTGATTGATGAGTATACAAAACAAAAGTACAAACCATACCTCGCCCAAGGAATCCCCACTTACCTCATGAGAAATCCTCTTATCAAAGAACGCACGACTGAAACCACTAGTATCTCACTTGGTTACAATTTATAAAGTAATTGTACTCTAGTTAGCCCTAACAATTGACCAAATAAACCAAATCTTAGATAAATTATACAAAGAAACAAATGAAGCAAACAGATGAAGAATGCATAGCAACAAAACTTAAACAGGTCCTACGGCTGAGAAAGCAGACTCTTCAGACATTGCAACTTACTTTTGTATATGGAGAAAACGGAGAACAAAGAGCCCTCACATAAACAATACATTTTCCCCAAAACAAACCCTAGATTTCTTTTAAATCAAACAGAAATTACAAAATTAAGTCCTTTTGTAGGAATCTTTACTTTCCGATTTGCAACACCACCTGTGTGATCGCCTTTTTACCCTTCTGATTTGCTTCCAGCGAGCTGATAGAGAGAGGGACACGGTCGCTGATATATAGAAAGAGAGGGAAGAGAGAGAGAGAGTGTGTCCTTTCTTTGCTTTAGCTTAGTCCGTCATTTGAGTCCGCCTAAAAACGGGACTATATATATATAGGGGAGCGATCCATAGCATTTATATGCTATGAGACAAATATTGGCATATATGCTCTAATCCGTACGTTTTATAGATGAAAGGCTAGGATTTAATAGGGGAAATACCGTCCGCTAGTAATACTAGCGGATGTAATTAGTATAAAATTCGAACAATTAAGCCCCTCGTTACTGAAATTAACTATGACAGAACACATGGTCCACTAGTATTACTAGCGGATAGTGGAAAATTGAGCTTCCCAGAGTCCAAAAGAAGGACTCATCAAAAGGAATTCACATATTAATGAATCAACCTAATACTTTTCACGACCACTTCGGGTGCAAAGATGATGTGTACTCAGTACTCCTACACTACACAAGCTTACTTCCAAGATCCAACTCCAAATACCTCTTCAATCATACTGCATGTGGGTAAAAACTCAACATCATTCCTTGGGCAGGTAAAATACCCAACATCCCAAACTTTAGCATCACAGGGCTCCAAAAGAAATTCATGGCCACCTTCAGCACTCACCCCATTAAAAGGAGCTGTAAAGCTTTTGCTATATTCTACCCTTGATTGACTAGCTTGTGGTTAAGAGTCTTCAGACCCCAAGTCGATGAATGTGCACGAGTGATCATTTATATCATGATCCCCAATTTCATGCAACAGGGTTTGCTCGGAGTATTGAAACATAGGATCGGCTTTGTAATTGTTAATTAAGCACCTTCTCTGGGAATGTTTCTAAAACATTAGTGATTCCCTTAGTGCCGCCAATAAAATCCAAATCGTAATGATGAGAAGCAGCGCTAACAATGCCATTGACATATTCATGTGAATGGTCATCATGGATCTCACTCCAACCAGGAACACCTTGACATATTGGCAATTCGACCACAGAGTCCTCATCTTCCTCCGAAACTTCATCTTCGCCTGAACTTTCAAATTCTCCATCACTCTCCTGCCATTCATCATCATCACTATCAATGTTCATTGAATCACATCTGTTCTGCTGAGCCCTTCTTCGCAGCATAAAGACATTGAAATAATAACTAACAATCTCTGTCTTGGTCCGGGAAGGGAAGACTGCAGAAAGATGGTCCCAAAAATTATATCCGCTATTTGCCTACTGTCTTATATCCGCTACTAATACTAGCGGAGCATGCCCTTTCATAGTTAATTTCAGTAACGAGGGAGGGGCTTAATTGTCCGGATTTTATACTAATTACATCCGCTAGTAATACTAGCGGACGGTATTTCCCCCTATTAAATCTCAGTCGTTAATCAATAAAACGTGTGGTTTAGAGCCTATATGCCAATAATTATCCCATAGCATATAGATGCTATGGATCTCTCCCCATATATATATATATATATATATATATATATAGAAAACTGATCAGGTCCGGACTCCCGGACCTGAT
The DNA here is from genome assembly GCA_020205505.1 of Panax japonicus. Taxonomy (NCBI): domain Eukaryota; kingdom Viridiplantae; phylum Streptophyta; class Magnoliopsida; order Apiales; family Araliaceae; genus Panax; species Panax japonicus. The sequence continues at coordinate 6,955,340 of CM035101.1, forward strand.
CAAATCCGGACCCAAAATTATTTTTTTTTGTAGAACAACTAAAAAACAAATTTATGGAACTGAAATTTTTCCATAATACAGTGTTTGGGTGTGTTTTTAATACCTACACCAACCAATGTATGTACAGTCTGCCCAAACTGTACAGACTTGTTTTGTTATAGGCATCCAAAACACTGTATTATGTAAAAATTTCGATTCCATAATTTTTTTTTAGTTGTTTCAAAAAAAAAAAGCAAAAAAAAAAAAGGTCCGGATTTTAAACCTGTCCGGACTCCCAGACAGGATCCGGCCTCTATATATATATATAAACAAATAAATGCTCCAGATGTAAAATTCAGGCTCAATCGAGGCATAACTCGATACTGTTAGTCCATATATATACACTAGCTGGGTCCCGTGCCTCCGGCACTGTATGGACAATATGATTTATTTCAAACTTTGAACGACAAAAATAATTTATTGAGTGAGCGGAAAGTTTAAAGTCATTTGTATTAAATTAAATTATTATTAGATTATTAGATAGATAGATGTATTTTATTAGATAGATGTATGAACGGTGGGATTTATCCCAAACTTTGGACGACCCAGATGATTTATTAAGTGAGCGGGAAATTCAAAATTATTTGTATTTTATTAGATACTAGCTGGGTCCCGTGCCTCCGGCACTGTATGGACAATATGATTTATCTCAAACTTTGAACGACCAAAATAATTTATTGAGTAAGCGGGAAATTTAAAGTCATTTGTATTAAATTAAATTATTATTAGATTATTAGATAGATAGATGTATTTTATTAGATAGATGTATGAACGGTGGGATTTATCCCAAACTTTAAACGGCCCAGATGATTTATTAAGTGAGCGGAAAATTCAAAATCATTTGTATTTTATTAAATTATTATTAGATTATTAGATAGATAGATGTATTTTATTAGATAGATGTATGAACGGTGAGATTTATCCCAAACTTTGGACGGCCCTGATGATTTATTAAGTGAACGGGAAATTCAAAATCATTTGTATTTTATTAGATATATATATATATATATATATATATATATATATATATATATATATATATATATAGGGTCAGGATCATGTAAGGACTCCCTTAATTTGTTAAAATGCGGATTTTTGTTTTTTTGGTTTTTTTTAATAACTAAAAAAATTTAATATTTTATGAAACTGAAATTTTTTCATAATACAATGTTTTGGATGTGATTTGGGTACGTATAACAAAATATGTATATACAGTCTGGGCAGACTGTACCACCACTTTTTGGTATAGGTATTCAAAACACGCCCAAAATATTATATTATGGAAAAATATCAGTTCCATAAAATATTAAATATTTTTTTTTGGTGTTTAAAAAAATCAAAAAAAACAAAAAAAAAAGTCCGCATTTTAACAAAGTAAGGGAGCCCTCACCTGATCGGTTCTGTATATATATATATATAAATAAAAGTTGCGGACCAAAGTCTGGGCATACACATGCAACACGACTCTCAACGTGAAGAACAGTGTGTGCACAGTAGTGGAGAAAGGCTTTAAAACGTGTAAGAAGGCTTACAGTGGACTGCCAAAGAAGACTTCAATAGCTTTAAATGGATGAACACTCGGCTCCCGCTGGTAAAAATATAGCCAAATATAAGCTCACAAGTGTTAAAATGAGAAAACACTTAGTTTATAGTGTGTACAGAGCAAATTCGACATGGCTTCCTCGCCTTTTCTCTAGCAAATATGGCCACCTCAAGCCCTTTATTTATAGAGGGGAGAGCCGCAGGTGTACCTGCGGCTGGCCGGTGTGCCCTGGGCAATGTGGGTCCCACCATCTCAAAGTACGTGCACTCAAACGACGCGCTGTTCGCTCGAACCTTCATAACTTTCAATCCGGGAGTCCGATGGAAGCGTGTCATACCATTCCAGAAATCTCTTTCCGAGAGCTATGCAATGACATAGTATTTGCCATTTTTTATTCCTGGAAGATGGGTCCATGACCGAAATAACATTTTCAGGTTTCCGTCAGGTAGTCCGTTGAGCCGTTTTGCGTAGTTTGCGCTCGTAAGTTAAGATATGGTTCTTGTAAGACCCCAACTTTTTAATAAAGATGATTTTTCTATAAATATCATTTTTGAATATTATGAAATGAATTTGATATAATGTTATAGTTGTGGGTAATATTTATAAATTTTGCAAAGTACTCAAGTTGTTATATTATATTCGATTGGTCGGGGAATATTCGTTTTAGCAGGGAATATTCGTACGACGGCACAATCATTGGTGGAACCCATAACTGAATTATTGTCGGATTGAGAAAACGATAAAAATATCTTTTTATGAAAATAACGGCGGAAGTTTTACCGTTAACTGTTGAAACACCCGGTTTTAAAAGTACAGTAATACGCGTGGTTGCATGGTAGCACACGGTATTGATTATTGATGCTTACGTGAGAAGTCACTCAGTTTTGTTCAACTAATGCTACAGTAATTGATGCATGGTATCTTACGTTATTTGATTCAATTATTGTTAATATTTTATATATTATTAAATCAATAATTGAGACAACAAAGTTATTAATATTATTATTTGCAATATTAACGATGTCTAGAAGTTCTGTCAAGGAGAGGTTTAGTCACCTAATTGAGCGTCAATAGAGAGAAATCCTTATTGAAAAGCCCCCTCTTTTCTGAGAATGACCTGGTCGACTAATATTGTGAATTATAATAATGATGATAAACGTTGTTAAGATATTGATGGAATTTTTATGAAGTATTTGTTGTAACTATTGACGTATTATTTGGACCCCTATTTACCCATTTTTCAAAATAATCAGTAGAAATATTTTTTTTATAAATATGGGGGCCACATGTGGGGCCCACGTGTATTGAAATTCAATTGTCACGGGGGAGGAAACTTGGGTTGCCTGGGAAGGAATTTATATATATAAGTTTGTAATGTGTGTGGTGGGTGGAATATATATAATATTATGTGTGTGAATGGATAATAGTGAAAAAGTAGAATTTTGGTGGAAAAGTGGAAACGGTGGAATGAGTATTAGTATTATATATATATATATATATATATATATATATATATATATATATATATATATATATATATTATGTATATGTTTGAAAAGTTGTCAGGAGGTGGGGGTGACATAATTGTCATGGGATATATTATGTATATGTTTGAAAAGTTGTCAGGAGGTGGGGGTGACATAATTGTCATTGGATGTAAGAAAAATCATGAATTACATATATATATATATATATATATATATATATATATATATATATATTATGTAATATAATTCATCACGTTGGAATAATATGCTCAATATGTGGTCATGGGTATTGAAGAAGAAAAAGATGGCAAAATGGTGGTGGTCCTGGTGGAGTTAATTTGATACGATGCAATGATTTTTTTTCAAAGCTTGGACTTATTTGCCAAACTTTTCAAACTTGTGAATTAGTATGCTTCTTAATTGGTTAAAGCTTCAAATGCGCATGTGTTAGTTTTTCTCATTGGCCAGCACCTTGAAAAGAAAATATTGATACATTGGAACCGTGAACTTCGTCCGAATAATTATTGTTGCGTCCGTGAATATCCTTACACAGTTCCTTTCCATTCTCCTATAAATAGAAGCTCATTCCTTCATTATTTGTTACGAATTCACTGAAACTCTAGAGAGAGAAAATTATAGAGAGAAAGAAGAAGAGAAGTCTGCTACCTCTCTTTTCTTATATCCAGTTTCTTCTAAGGTAAGGGGTATTATTTCTTTTGTATTTATAAAGAGAACTTCTGTTATTCCATTCTTTATTATTCTGTTGGAATAACCTGTATACGCGGACTACCCTATTCTTGGTGAAATACTTTTATTATTGCATTCTTTATCATTCTGTTGGAATATCCTGTCTATGCTTTACGCATGACCTGGTTCCATTATTTATCATTCTGTTAGAACTTCCTGTTTGTGCTTTACGCATGACCTAGTTCCGTTAATTATTATTCTGTTAGAATATCCTGTCTATGCATTTACGCATGACCTGGTTTCGTTATTTATTATTCTGTTGGAATAACCTGTCTGTGCGGTCTATCGCATGTCTTCTGATTTCTTTTGTTATTTCATTCTTTATTATACTCAGTTGGTTAAAGTTTTGACTTCTATACTCCATAAAATTAGTGGAATATCCTTGATATTTGTGTTTTATCCAGTATCTTTTCATGGAAATATTCTTCTGAGCATTCCTAAATTTTACTCTACAAAGAAGTATCATGTTGACAATTTGGACGTTGTTAGTTCCTGGATAAATTAATTTTTGAACTTGTTTTATTGAATTATTATATCATTGTCATCATCCTCATGTTTATATTGTTGAAAGTCATCTGTGGCATGTAGTGCATAGATGGACTTGGTATGATTATGACCAGAGATTAATAGGTATAATCGTGACCGTAATGTTACAAATGATGTGATAAAAGTCCTCATTGGCCCGTAGTGCATTGATGGACAGTTGTTCGCATGATCATGACCATTGATGAATACACGAATATCATTGGGCTGTAGTGCATGGATAATTTGTGGTTGTGATACTAATGAATATCCTTGGCCGTAGTGCAGGGATGATGTGGATTATTTGTTAAGCTGAGTCCCAGCGATAAAAGTGATGAAAAACCTTTTAAATCATAAAAGTTAGTAGATTTTATTCTCTACTTGACTCTTTTAATGGATTGTTTGTTCCGCTGTAGTTAAACTTAATGTTTGTTATATGGTATCCATTTAACACTATTGAAGACTAACGATAATTTATTCTGCATTATCTTAGTCATAATATTTCTTACTGGGCTAGTTGAGCTCACCCTTTTACTTTTATTGTTCTCTTCAGGAAATGAGAACGTAGCAGGGACTAGTTGGGGAACGGAGTGACGGTCCAGATGATAGCATTAGTAGTCCTCACTATTCTATGAAATAGTGTGATAATAAATGTATAGAGGACATATTTTGAGTTTGAATACTGTCTAGAAGATAATATTTGTATTAAAACTCACAGCTCATGCTGTATATTTAAGATTGTATTTGTATTATGTACCATGTATTTGGTGACTCAGAATAGGTGATGTATACCTATTTTGGGGGCATCACAGTTGGTATCAAAGCTTAGGGATATGATCCCTGACTGAAATGTGAGATAAGAACTAGGAGGGGAGAGACGGCGAATTCTTTCGCTATTATGACCTACCTAAGTTTATTTAGTATTTAATTGGTCGGTCATAGTATAGGGATAATATGTGATATGTTATTTAACCCTCGTTTTGTGGTAGTATTTGAAAATGACATCCGAGAATGTTGAGAATAGCAATGGAGCACAGGAGACCGTTGAGTCTCCACATATCAATAATCAGGATAATGTACATCAGGAAGGCGACAATCCTCATGCAAACAACAACACTGACCAAATGATGAATGATAGAATGTTCAGAGGCTTTAGGTAATTCATGCAACATCAGGCGAGAGCTGCTCCTGTCTAAAATATAGGTGGAAACAGTGGAAACTCTCGGACGGTCACCGCTAAATAGTTCAAGGAGCTGGGACCACCGGAGTTTATTGAAGAGCCAAAACCACTTAAGGCGGAGACGTGGATAAAGTAAATCACCAAGATATTTGATGTCTTAGGATGCTCCGAGGAGCAAAAGGTTCCCTTTGCCACCTTTGTGTTGCGAGGAAAGGCAGATTACTGGTGGGAATAGGTAAAGTGTACTCAACCTGCCGTACTGAAGATGTCTTGGGAGAAGTTCCAAGAACTATTCAACGAAAAGTACTTTCCCAAAAGTATTCGTCACATGAAAGAGGTAGGGTTCATCAAGTTGGAGCAAAACAATATGACTGTGTTGCGGTACGAAGCTAAGTTTTCCGCGTTGTCCCGGTTTGCGTCCCATTTGGTTGATAATAAGGAGAGAATGACGCGAATGTTTCTAAGTGATTTGAAACCTGAGATACGTCAATATCTTATTTCTCATAAAATCTGTTTGTATTCAGATGTTGTAAATAGGGCTCAGTTATTGGAGCGCGATAACGAGTCAACTCAACCAAGAGAAAACAGCCGACAAAATGATAATATCAGTGAGAGCAGTCATCGAAGCAGTGACAACAAGCGTGGAGGGAATCAACAGGCCAAAAATGGTAACCACTTCGGTGGTAATTAGGGCCAAAATAATAAGAATAGACATTTCAAGAAGAGGAGATTCAACAATGATGGAAAGACGTCAGCACCAACACATGATATTAAGGAAGGAGAACGACCACCTATCATATGCTTCAAATGCGGAGGGGAGGGACACATCAGTCCAAACTGCGCGATGCCGTCCAAAGCATGTTATAATTGTGGAAGAGAATGTCACATAGCCCAATTTTGTCGTTCATCAAAAATAAGTTCAGCTAGGATGGAGGCACCAAAGGCCATCTCTGAAAAGTCAAAGCTAGTAGTGCAAGGGAGAGTGTTTATAGTGACATCTCAGAAAGCAAGGAACCCAAACGAGGTCATCACGGGTAGGCATGCACAATAGGCCGGCCTGGCCCTGTCAGGCCTGGGCCTGCCAGGCCTTGGGCTTTGACCAAGCCAGGTCAGGCCGTTGACTTTTGGCCTCCAGGCCAGGCAAGGCCAGGCCTTGGTCGTTGGGCTGTGGCCTGGCTAGGCCTACAGGCTAGGCCAGGCCAGGCCAGGCCCAGACCCAAGGCCAGGCCAAGCCCAGGACCAAGGCCAGGCCCAAGGCCTTGGCTATCTGGTCCCTTTTTTTTAATGTTACATATTAAATATTAAAAATATAAAAAATAAAATATAAATTAATTAATTTTGTAAAATATTAATATTGTAGATTACTTAAATACTGTAGATTAAACTTTTATTTTTTGAATATAAAGTTTGTTTCGATATTATTTTCTTATAGTACGTACTAGGATCGGTTGAACATATATTTTGTAAAGTTTAAACACACATATATCTTTTCATTTATGATCATTAAACTCTTACATGGTTATATCTCAAGTATTAATTCCAGTTAATTTTCTAATTACTTTATGAAATTTTTATTTAAATTGGTACAACATAATTAATACCTAAAAATAACTAAAATCATAAATCCCCCCAAGAATTTAGCATATCCAAATTAATGAAGAACATGAGTATTTACAAGAAACTACCTTATTATTAATATTTAATATTAAAAAATAGTTTATTGATGTATTAATTAATGTTAATATTTAACATTAAAGTAACAAAGAATATTAATAAAATTTTATTGTTAAATATTAGTACTTTAGTATTTATAATAAATTAACTTATTATTAATATTTAATCAACTAATTAACTAACTTATTATTAATATTAAATATACTAACTAGTTATATACATTAAAGACGTATATTAATTAAATGTATCAACAAGAAATCAAGAATGAATAATTAAAATTTTAAATTTTATTGATGTATTAATTAAAACTAATGTATTATAATTTATAAATTACAATAATGAATAAGTAAAATTTTATACTTTATTGATGAATAATTATAATTTTAAAGTTCAAAAATTAAATTACAAATAATTGAATAAAAAATCATGTAAGGTCTCAGGCCAGGCTAAGCCTCATGTCAGGCCTAGGCAGGCCAGGCCCAAGGCCAGGCCAGGCCATATTTTTGTTTAAAAAAAGCGGCCTTTTCAAGCCTTCCAGGTCAGGCCTGACCGGGCTGGACTTTGACCAGGTTGGGCCCAGGCCAAATCAAGCCAGGCCGCAAGCCTCAGGCCTTTTGTGCATCCCTAATCACGGGTAAGCTTATCATAAACTCTAGTGAAGTCTATAACTTATTTGATACCGGTTTTACCCATTCTTTTATTTCTCCTACTTGCACTCAACGTTTAAATTTGACTCCAGAGAAATTAGACTTTGACTTATCTATTGAAACTCCTTCGGGAGAAACCTTCATTACATCCATTGTTTATAAGTCTTGTGTAGTTCAAATCGACAACCGCACGTTACTTGTCGATCTTATTTCTTTGAAAATACTTGTATTTGATGTGATTCTAGGGATTGATTTGTTAACTACTCATCATGCAAAAATTATTTATTTTCGTAAGGTTGTTAGCTTTCATATTTCTAACCAACCTATTATGCGAATTCAAGCAACTAAACCATTAAAATCAATTATTGTCATCTCAAGCCATAAAACTATTCATTTATTAAAAAATGGATGTCAAGCTTTCTTAGCTCATGTCACGGATCTAAACAAAAATACGTCAGTTTTGAATGATATTTCTATTGTTAATAAATTTCCTGACGTATTCCCTGAAGAACTTTCCGGCCTACCCCAGAGCATGAAATTGAATTTTGTATCGACCTTGAACCCGGTACAAAACCCATTTCCAAAACCCCATATCGAATGGCTCCTATTGAACTTCAGGAGTTAAAGACACAAATGCAGGAATTGTTAGACATTAGCTTTATTCGTTGTAATAACCTGAATATTTTCTATATAAATAAATAAGAAATTTTGCATATTAATTTTTTTATTATTATTTTAAAGATGAGAATATGTGTCAAGTAATGTGTGTGTATATATGTGATTAATAAAATTATTTATTTCATGAATAATTTCAAATAATTTTATTTTAGAATTATTGATCATTATAAAGTATATTCCTATAATAATTAATTTTTGTAAGCAAAAATGTTTTTATTAATTATTTTCCATGAAAACATGATTTTATATTATTTAAATAATATATGAAATTATTATTAGAATTATAATAATAAATATTTTATTATATGAATTTGTTCAGAATATTTAAGTTAATTATTTTAACTTAATTAAAGATAAACCAGATATAGAATCCAAACCCTAAATTTGGGTATTGATCAATGATTGAGAATAATAATATAATATTAATTATATTTTGATTTTTCAGTGCTATGAATATGTACTGTATATCTGTAGTCTGATAATGGTGGGCCAAATTTGGTAAATTAGGTCATAACCCTCATGTCGTATTATTAAATCCTAATTGTTAAACTCGGTTATGATTTCTTATTAAAAACCCTAATTTTAAATTAGTGTGTTTAATTAAATTTTTATTACATTATAGTTTTAATTTTTCAAACCCTAGTAATTATTTGAGAACTTTAAAATGTAAAATCTAGTGATTAAACCCTAGATTCAAGCACTTTGGACAAGAATACCCTTGAGGTTAAAATAAAATTACAAAAAATGCCCTTTTTGTCCCATTTGGTGTATTATTGTTGGGAGATCTTATCCAATCTTGCTAGCCACCCTAGTCTACCTATCTATGCACCTAGAAGCTACAATTCTCAGCCATCATTAACATACAAGTTCATTGCATCAATCCAATTGTTAGATCAAGAAAGAGAAAGTCTCATATTTGCTCATTCGTGCAACCCACTCTTAGCCATTCTCTCTCAAGCTCAAACCCACAAAATTATAGTGTTAGTTCAGTCCCCAATCAAGCCCCGTGATCACAATTATCAAATCAGAAGCATAGAATCAAGAATTTGTTCACAAAGAGGTAAGAACCCTAGAAGAAATCTGACCTTGATCGAAGTGTTAGATGTTAGTTTTTTTGTGTTAAACATGTAGTATGTAGTATATAATGATGATCTGGGTTGCTAGATGGTAGATCCATAACATCTAGAGGCTCGGATTTGAAGTTTTAAAAAATCTAGAAAAATATTTTTTTTGATGTCTGACAGTGAATGTCAGGCCTTGTAGATCTCTGTAGGGGTTTGAGTTTTGTGTTTTAAGTGTTGGATCTTGTAGTATGATGTAAGATCTTGAATCTGGAACTTGAATCAGGTTCAAATCTATTGTAGATTAAAAGTTATTTAAGGTCAGTGTGGGTTGACCAGCATTGACTGGCTGTTCTTGAAGCCCAGAAGCAGCCCAGAAACCTCTGACAGTGTTTTTGCAGGGCTTGGATCTTGCTATGTTTAAGTTGGTTTTGCCATGTTGTTGTTTTATAGTTGTAGAATGACATGAATACTACATGTTAAAGCCTTTGTATCACGTATATACTTAACAGAATTAAATCTAGAGATGGTCAAACATGGTAGCCGAAACTGCTCAAGAACATTTCTGGGAAACCCAGAAATGTTCAAGAACAGTTCTGGGAGGGTACTTTGACCGGACCATATATCTTGTTTGTGTTGATGTTATGATGATATGAGGATATGTTATTGTTCCTTGTAGTGTATACTAAATATTTGACACATTAAACGATATAAACCATGACCAGAACATAAAGTAATTCGAGCATGAAAGTGATAGGTCGAACTGTTGAGTTTCTGGGAAAAACCCAGAAACACTCTGACAGCATGTTTGCTAGCTTAACTCGGTTTCATTAAGTATTGTTATACTTGATCATGTATTGAAACATGTTCTCTGATAGTTTGTCTACATATCTCGACGAGCAGAAAACTTGTAACATGAACATATTGACAGATTTAAGGTCACAAAGGGCGTTAACCGGCCATGAATATAATTTTCTAGGCAGCCCAGAATATGATGAACACGCCTGACAGCTAGTTCAAGGCTTAATAAATTTTGATTGTGATGAAGTATGACCTGGATATTTGTTGTTTCATACAGTTTTACATTAACACTACAAGATCTGACCTTTAGGTAGCCCAAAAACATTTCGAGATAAGAATTAAACTTGGTCAAACAGGGCACCTCGACCACTGACTTGTCAGTGTTCTTGAGGCCAAGAACACCTAACATGACATATAAGTGTCGCTATAGCCTATAACGACGGTTATAATAATTTTATTATACTAAATTCTGGAAAATGATTAAAAATAGAAAAAAAATAGTTTTAATTATTAAAAATACCAAAACAATTACTAAAAATTATTTTAAAGTCTGAAAATTAATTTTTAAGTATATTTCATGAATATTTAATATTTTTGGGATATAAAAAGTATTTAATTTATTTAAGTATAATATTAAATAAATTATTTAAAAATGATTTTTATACAAGAAAAATCATTTAAAAATAGGTTATGATATAAAAGGATATTTTAAGTTATTTTTTATAACTTTTAATATTTTGTGATGATTTTCATTATTAATTAGATATTAATGATGGTTAAGTTTTTTAATAAAGATATTAAAAATAAAATTAATGATTTAAATTTTTTATAAAAATGATTTAGAGATTATAAAAATATTTTAAGTTATAAAATATAACTTTTGATATTTTGTCATGAAAAATATTAATATTTTAATATTAAGGATATTAGATTCACTTAATAATTATATTAGATAAAGTAATGTAAAATAATTTTAATATTAGAAAAATCATTTTAAAGGAAAATAAAGTGTTTAAAGATATTTTAAGTTATAAAACATAACTTTTAATATTTAAAGGATAATTTCATTAATAAATCAATGTTACTGATAATAATTTAATATTAATGATATTAAGTTTATTTAATAATTATATTAAATAAATAGTTTTAAAATGATTTTATTGATTTAAAAATTATTTAAAGGTAATATTAATGCTTTAAAAATATTTTGAGTTATTATAAATAACTTTAATATTTTGGCAATAGTTTCATCAATAGTTTAATATTAATTAAATATTAATGATAATATTATTAGTTAATATTTAAATTAATTAATAATGATTTCAGTATTTAAAAATTCATGATAAAGTATAATATTTATTTAAAAATTATTATAAGGCTATGAAAAATAATATGACTGATATTTAAAATATCTAAACGAATATTGAACTACACGATAGAATCTTAGACTCGTTATTTATCCGATAAAGACGTTAGTACACAGAAATATTTTAGAAATTGATCTGGACTTAGATAAATTGACTAGATATGTGTTTGTTAGTGAATCAATAATTGTTAGATATATATGACAAAGTGATTAGGTTATGTGCTGACTGCAATACACAGTGTTCTGGGTTACGATATATTATTCTAATTGAACAAATGATCTTATTACTGATAGGTCGCTGTATAAAATATTAATCTAAGTTGCGTTAATGTAAGCAGCAGCTCAGGCAAATATCTAAACCTTATGCATTAATTTTATTTCGTGCAAACAGGTATATCATGTTATGCAAGTTTCCTAAACTTACTCCAATTATTATTGAGCAAGTATCTGATCTATTATTTACATTGTGCAAGTATCCTACCTTTGTATTTTCTTTATGCAATGGACATGAGTAAGAAAGTTTCAGAATTATATTATTATTGTGCCAGATTATTAAATCTATTATTATTCATTATGTATCCAATCTTTGTATTCATACAAGTTCTTACATTATCCGATCAATGTATTATCGTATAATTCAGATATTTATTCTGTTTGTTAATTCATATATAGGGTTAGACAAGTGTCCCCACTTGGATAACCATTGTATTTAATCATATGTTGATACATACTTATTGATTTCAAGTATGTATACGTTGACTTAAAATCTGTCTAAGCTATTTGATTCAGCTAGACATAAAAATATTGTTGAACAAGATAAAACGTTATTGTATCCAACCAGATTGTTTTGGTTCGGATTCCTGACTAAGTATGAACATCCCGAATATGGGAAAACTTTTGTGCACCTAAGGTGGATAGATTGAACGATAATATCGTTCTTGCATGTAGTATTGATCAATACAGGGCACATTGGGATGATCACCCTCGTACCCATAAGTTATGACGGTTTGCGGATGAAGTTCTGCTAAACCCTAGCGAAAATAAAAAATAATGTTCATAGACTTTCGACTAATCTCCAGTTATAGTCTATACGTAGTTTCAAAGATTACATATGTAAGTGATGTGTTGTTATTATTGGTTCAGCTTACTTCACAACTGTTAATTCGTTGTAGAAATGTCTTTCAAAGAAAATATTTAATTCTTTCAGCTAATATATATTTTTGTTATTACTTGTTGGGCAATCCAATGCTCATTCTTGCTTTAAATTTAAATGTTTTCAGTTAAGTATGATCAACCAGAAGGTTCAGGCAAGAACAAGGGTAAAGGAAAGCTGTTCGAATGAGATTTATATTATGTTGTGTAATAGTTATAGTTTATTAAGACAATGATACTTATTATCTATGATGTAATGAATGTTAAATGGTCTCGTACCTGGGAGTAAACTTTGATACATATGTAAATTAAGCTTGAATTTTATATTATTGTTATTATTATTAGTATTATTCATCTTATAGAAATGGTATCGTGAAGCACCGAGTTTGGGTTTCAAGTACCCGGATTTGGGGGCGTCGCATTTGTCCTAGTAATTCTCCTTGGGGTGCTCCTATTCTATTCGTGAAGAAGAAAGATGGGAGTATGCGACTTTGTATTGATTATCGAGAGTTGAATCATGTCACCATCAAAAATAGGTACCCATTGCCACGTATTGATGACCTGTTTGACCAGTTGCAAGGAGCCAAATTATTTTCAATGATTGATCTTCGTTCCGGATATCACCAATTAAAGATTAGAGCCGATGACATTCCAAAGACGGCTTTCAGAACTCGGTACGGACATTATGAATTCTTAGTCATGTCTTTTGGATTAACTAATGTTCTTGCTGCCTTCATGGATATGATGAACCGAGTATTCAAGGAATATTTGGATCACTTTGTGGTCGTCTTTATTGATGACATCCTTATTTATTCCAAAAGCCGTGAAGATCATAAGCAACACTTGAAGCTGATACTCCAAAAGCTTTGTAAAAATAAGCTTTATGCCAAGTTGAAGAAATGTCGAGTTCTGGCTGGAGGAAGTAGCATTCCTTAGACACGTAGTATCAAGTCATGGAATATGTGATGCCCCCAAAATTAGGTATACATCACCCATCTTGGGTCGCCAGATACATTGTACAGAATTCAAATACAACTTACTAATACAACGGTCGTGTACAATACGACAAAACATAAACTGTGAGTTTGAATACAATTATTGTCTACTAGAGATTATACAAACTCAAAAGGAGTCCTCATTACAATTATTATCACACTATTTCACAAAATAGTGAGGACTACTAATGCTATCCTCTAGACCATCACTCCGTTCCCCGACTCGTCCCAGCTATATTCTCATTTCCTAAAGAGAACAGTGAAAGAAAGGGTGAGCTCAACTAGCCCAGTAAGAAATATTATGACTAAGATAATGTAGAATAAATTATTATTAGCCTCCAACAATGTTAAACTGATAAAATACAATAGACATCAAATTTAATTGCAGCGGAATAAGCAATTCATTAAAAGAGTCAAGTAGAGAATAAAATCTACTATCTTTTATGATTTAAAAAGTTTTTCATCACTTTTATCGCTGAGACTCAGCTCAATAAATAATCCACATCATTAAATCATCCATGAACTACAGGCCAAGGATATTCTTTAGTATCACGACCACAAATTATCCATGCACTACGGGCCAAAGATAATCGTGTTTTCATCAACACTCCTGATCATGCCATAAAATAATTCATCTTTTCTCCCTTGGCCGAAGAGAATCCATAGCCATAATCATACCAAAAACTGTCCATCAATGCACTACGAGCCAATGAGGACTTTTAATTTTCACATCATTTGTAACATTACGATCATGATTATACCGAATAATCCCTGGTCATAATCATACCAAGTCCATCTATGCACTACAGGCCACAGATGACTTTCAACATAACATAAACATGAGGATGATGACAATGATATAAGAATTCAATTAAACAAGTTCAAGAATTAATTTGTCCAGGAACCAATAACGTCCAAATTGTCAACATGATACTGCTTTGTAGAGTAAAATTCAAGAATGCTTAGAAGAATATTTCCACGAAAAGATACTGGATGAAACGCAAATATCAAGGATTTTCCACTAATTTCATGGAGTATAGAAGTAAAAATTTTAATCAACTGAGTATAATACCGAATGGAATAACAAAAGATATCACCATGCATGCGGTACTTCGCATAGACGATTATTTCAACAGAATAATAATAACGGAACCAGGTCAGGTGAAATTCACATCGACAGGATGTTCCAACAGAATAATAAATGCGGAATAATAAATGATGGAACTAGGTCCGGCGTATAGCACAGACAGGATATTCCGACAGGATAATAAAGACGGAATAATAAAAATGGAACCAGGTCCAGCGTATAGCACAGACAGGATATTCCGACAGAATAATAAAGACAGAATAATAGAAGAATGTCACCAAGTATAGGGTAGCCCGCGTATACAAGTTATTCTAACAGAATAATAAAGAAATAGAATAATAGAAGTTCTCTTATTGAATACAAAAGAATAATATCCCTTACGAATACAACAAATAATATTCCCTACCGTAAAATAATACTTGATATAAGAGTAGTAAAGTAGCAGAAAATTTTTCTTCTATCTCTCTATAGTCTCTCTCTATAGTTTCTCTCTCTAGAGTTCAGTGAATTCGTAAGAAAATAATGAAGGAATGAGCTTCTATTTATATGAAAAATGGAATGCATAGTAACTAATCCATGAACGGTCCAGATTGATTTACTTTAATCTAACGGTCCATATTTAAAGAAAAATCTTTTAAATAAAATATAATATATTCTATTTATATAAAAATATTTTTACTAGGCAAACATTATGCGGGCACTATGCAAACACTATGCATAATAAAATATAATATATTCTATTTATAGAATAATTTTAATAAAGTATTCTGTTTTATATAAAAAGATTTTACTATGCAAAACACTATGCATAATAGAATATTATATATTCTATTTATAGAATAACTTTAATAAAGTATTTTGTTTTATATAAAAAGATATTTCTATTTTATTACGTTAATAATACGAATAAAAAAAAACTTCTAAATCAACAATAATTGAATCAAATAATGTGAGATACTATGCAGCAACTATTGTAGCAATAATTGAACAAAACTGAGTGACTTCTCACATAAATATCAATAATCAATACCGTGTGCTACTATGCTACATCGCGTATTACTGTACTTTTACTACTGAGTAGTTCAACAGTATCAATGATAAAACTTCCACCGTTATTTTCAATAAAATATTTTTGTCGTTTTCTCAATCTGACAATAATTCCGTTGTGGGGTCCACCAATGATTGTGCCTTCGTACGAATATTTACTGTTTAAAATGAATATTCCCAGACCAATCAAATATAATATGACAACTTACATACTTTGCAAAATTTATAAATATTACCCATAACTATAACATTATCTCAAATTCACACCATAATATAAAAAAAATTATTTAGAGAAAATTAATTCTTTATTCATAAAATCTGGGGTTTCACAGAATATCTGTTGACCCGACAAAGATTGAAGCAATTCAAAGCTGGGAGCAACCTAAATCAGTTACCGAAGTACATAGCTTTCTCGATTTAGCTGGTTATTATCGGAGGTTCATGGAAGGATTTTCTCGAATCGCTACTCCATTAACTCAGCTGACTCGAAAAGATAAAAAATTCAGTTGGAGCGAAGAATGTGAGAAGATTTTTCAAGAACTCAAGAGGAGACTCATTTCAGCACCTATTCTGACAATACCATCTTGTTTAGAGGGATTTGTCATCTACAGTGATGCTTCGGGCAAAGGGTTAGGATGTGTTCTCATGCAACATGGGAAAGTCATAGCCTATGACTCACGATAACTCAAAGAATATGAGAGGAATTATCGTACTTATGATCTAGAGTTGGCAGCTGTTGTCTTTGCACTAAAGATTTGGAGACATTACTTGTATGGGAGAAGGTGGAGATCTTTACGAATCATAAAAGCCTGAAATATTTCTTTACTCAAAAGGAACTCAACATGCGACAACGACGTTGGCTTGAAATGTTGAAAAATTATGATCATACCATCCAATACCATCCTAGAAAAGCGAACGTGATAGTTGACACATTGAGTAGAAGATCATATGCGGGTACGAGTGCGATATTGTCAACGCAAAGGCCCATTTTGTGTGACTTGCAAAGAATGGAGATAGAGTTAAAGACTCTGGGGACCCATGTGATGATGGCGAATATACGAGTAAAACCGAATTTAATCGATAAAGTTAAAGCTGCTCAAGCTACAGACCTGGAACTAATGCGTATGAGGAAGAAAGTGCAAGAAGGTGTTATGCAGGAAGCAAGAATCGATGAAGAAGGAATACTTCGAGTCAACTCTAGACTTTGTGTTCCTAACGAACCTGATTTAAAGTATAAAATCATGATCGAGGCGCACAACACACCGTTTATAATCCATCATGGGAGTACCAAAATATATTGTGATCTTCGTCATACATTTTGGTGGAGCAATATGAAGAGAGATGGCGTTGGTTATCTCAATGTGTCTAACTTGTCAATGAGTTAAAGAGGAGCATCAAGTACCAAAAGGTCCATTGCAACCACTTGAAATTATAAAATGGAAGTGGGAGCACATTACCATAGATTTCGTTACCGATCTTCCTAAGGTTTCTCAAGGCATAGATGCGATTTGGGTCATTGTTGATAGATTGACCAAGTCTGCTCATTTCTTACCGATACGAGAAACTTATACACTTGAACGTCTTGCTCGTATGTACATAAACAAGATTGTAAGACTGCATGGTATGACACTAACCATAGTTTCTGATCGAGACCCAAGATTCACTTCACAATTTTGGGTTAGTTTGTAGAAAGCTATGGCCACAAATTTAAGATTTAGCTCAGCATATCATCCTCAGACGGACGGGCAGTCAGAGAGGACTATTCAAACTCTTGAAGATTTATTATGACTCTATGTCCTTGACTTCAAGGGAAGTTGGGATAAGTTCTTACCATTGGTGAAGTTTTCCTACAACAACAGTTATCAAGCAAGTATTGGCGTGACTCCATTTGAGGCGTTGTATGGAAGAAAGTGTAGTTCCCTAGTATGTTGGGATGAGGTGGGAGAAGCAACGTTGTTGGGACCAGAGTTGGTACATATGACTACGAAAAAGATTCAAACGATCTGGCAACGTATAAAAACCTCACAAGATCGACAAAAGAGTTATGCTGATCTTCATCGAAATGACCTAGAATTTGATATTGGAGATCATGTGTTGTTACGTGTTGCTCCATGGAAAGGAGTTACGAGATTTAGAAAGAGAAAAAAGCTCAATCCTCGATTCATTGGCCCATTTTTAATCCTCAATCGAGTAGGAACTGTGGCATATAAACTTGTTTTACCGCCAAGTATGTCTCGTGTTCTTAACGTTTTTCACATATCCATGTTACATAAATATGTGGAAGACCCGAACCACATTATTGAGTTAGAACCGGACGAAATAGAGGAAGATTTGATGTATGAAGAGGTTCCTGTTCAAATCTTGGATAAGAAGGAACATATTCTACGCTACAAGGTTATACCTCAAGTCAAAGTTTTGTGGAGAAACCACGATGTTGAGGAAATGACCTGGGAGTTAGAATCTGAAATAAAATCAAGGTATCCTCACCTCTTCGACATACCAAGTACGTACCCTAATTTGGAGGGCGAAATTTTATAAGAAGGGGAGGTTGTAAGACCCCATTTTTTTAATAAAGATAATTTTTCTATAAATATCATTTTTGAATATTATGGAATGAATTTGATATAATGTTATAGTTGTGGGTAATATTTATAAATTTTACAAAGTACGCAAGTTGTTATATTATATTCAATTGGTCGGGGAATATTTATTTTAGCAGGGAATATTCGTACGACGACACAATCATTGGTGGACCCCACAACGGAATTATTGTCGAATTGAGAAAATTATAAAAATATCTTTTTATGAAAATAAACGGCGGAAGTTTTACCATTAACTGTTGAAACACCCGATGTTAAAAGTACAGTAATACGCGTGGTTGCATAGTAGCACACGGTATTGATTATTGATGCTTACGTGAGAAGTCACTCAGTTTTGTTCAATTATTGCTACAGTAATTGTTACATAGTATCTCACGTTATTTAATTCAATTATTGTCAATATTTTATATATTATTAAATCAATAATTGAGACAATAAAGTTATTAATATTATTATTTGTAATATTAATGATGTCTAGAAGTTCTGTCAATGAGAGGTTTGGTCAGCTAATTGCGCGTCAATAAGGAGAAATCCATATTGGAAAGCCCCCTCTTTCCTGGGAACGACCTGGTCGACTAATATTGTGAATTATAATAATGATGATAAACGTTGTTAAGATATTGATGGAATTTTTATGAAGTATTTGTTGTAATTATTGGCGTATTATTTGGACCCCCATTTACCCATTTTTCAAAATAATCAGTAGAAAGATTTTTTTTATAAATATGGGGGCCACATGTGGGGCCCACATGTGTCGAAATTCAATTGTCACGGGGGAGGAAACTTGGGTTGCCTGGGAAGGAATTTATATATATAAGTTTGTAATGTGTGTGGTGGGTGGAATATATATGTAATATTATGTGTGTGTGAGTGGATAATGGTGAAAAAGTAGAATTTTAGTGGAAAACTGGAAATGGTGGAATGAGTATTAGTATTATATATATATATATATATATATATATATATATATATATATATATATATATTATGTATATGTTTGAAAAGTTGTCAGGAGGTGGGGGTGACATAATTGTCATGGGATGTAAGAAAAATCATGAATTGCATATATATTATGTAATATAATTCATCACGTTGGAATAATATGCTCAGTATGTGGTCATGGGTATTGAAGAAGAAAAAGATGGCAAAATGGTGGTGGTCCTAGTAGAGTTAATTTGACAGGATGCAATGATTTTTTTCAAAGCTTGGACTTATTTTCCAAACTTATCAAACTTGTGAATTAGGATGCTTCCTAATTGGTTAAAGCTTCAAATACGCATGTGTTGGCTTTCCTCATTGGCCAGCACCTTGAAAAGAAAATATTGATACATTGGAACCGTGAACTTCGTCCGAATAATTACTGTTACGTCCGTGAATATCCTTACACAATGCCTTTCCATTCTCCTATAAATAGAATTTCATTCCTTCATTATTTCTTACGAATTCACTGAAACTCTAGAGAGAAAATTATAGAGAGAAAGAAGAAGAGAAGTCTGCTACCTCTCTTTTCTTATATCCAGTTTCTTCTAAGGTAAGGGGTATTATTTCTTTTGTATTCATGAAGAGAACTAATGTTATTCCATTCTTTATTATTTTGTTGGAATAACCTGTATACGCGGACTACCCTATACTTGGTTAAATTCTTCTATTATTCTATTCTTTATTATTCTGTTGGAACATCCAGTCTATGCTTTACGCATAATCTGGTTCCATTATATATCATTCTGTTGGAACATCATGTATGTGCTTTACACATGAACTGGTTCCATTAATTATTATTCTGTTGAAATATCTTGTCTGTGCGTTTACGCATGACCTGGTTCCATTATTTATTATTCTGTTAGAATAACCTGTCTGTGCGGTCTATCGTATGTCTGGTGATTTCTTTTGTTATTCCATTCTTTATTATACTCAGTTGGTTAAAGTTTTGACTTCTATACTCCATGAAATTAGTAGAATATCCTTGATATTTGCGCTTTATCAAGTATCTTTTCATGGAAATATTCTTCTGATCATTATTAAATTTTACTCTACAAAAAAGTATCATGTTGACAATTTGGACGTTGTTAGTTCCTGGATAAATTAATTCTTGAACTTGTTTTATTGAATTATTATATCAGTGTCATCATCCTCATGTTTATATTATTGAAAGTCATTTATGGCCTGTAGTGCATAGATGGACTTGGTATGATTATGACCAGGGATTAATCGGTATAATCATGACCGTAATTTTATAAATGATGTGGTAAAAGTCCTTATTTGCCCGTAGTGCATTGATGGACAGTTATTGGCATGATCATGACCATTGATGAATACACGAATATCCTCGGCCCGTAGTGCATGGATAATTTGTGGTTGTGATACTAATGAATATTATTGGTCATAGTGCACGGATGATGTGGATTATTTATTAAGCTGAGTCTCAGCGATAAAAGTGATGAAAAACTTTTTAAATCATAAAAGATAGTAGATTTTATTCTCTACTTGACTCTTTTAATGTATTGCCTGTTCCGCTGCAGTTAAATTTGATGTTTGTTATATTGTATCAGTTTAACACTATTGAAGGCTAACGATAATTTATTCTGCATTATCTTAGTCATAATATTTCTTACTGGGCTAGTTGAGCTCACCCTTTTACTTTCATTGTTCTCTTCAGGAAATGAGAACGTAGCAGGGACTAGTCGGGGAACGTAGTGACGGTCCAGATGATAGCATTAGTAGTCATCACTATTCTATGAAATAATGTGATAATAAATGTATTGAGGACTTATTTTGAGTTTGAATACTGTCTAGAAGACAATATTTGTATTAAAACTCACAGCTCATGTTGTATATTTAAGATTGTATTTGTATTCTGTACCATGTATTTGGCGACTCAGAATAGGTGATGTATACCTATTTCGGGGGCGTCACGGTTCTTGTGGGACTTCTTTTGAAGCAATTTGAGTTGAAATGAGTGTATTTAATTTAATTTGAAGTTGATTTGGAAAAATGACCATTTTGCCCCTCCCGGGTTGTTTTTCGGTTTTCACGCAGTTGTAACAGTCTTTTCTCAAGGTTATCTTTGAGGTTGACCTGATGTCGACTTTGACTGTCCTCAGGGTTATCTCTAAGGTTGGCTTGACCTCATGGGGTTATCTCCAGGCTTTGAACTTTATCCCCCGGGGTCATTTCCGGGGTTGGAACTGATTTTCCCGGGGTTATCTTCGGGGTTGGAAATTGATTTCCTGTGGTTATCTCTGGGATTTAAAATTGGATCTCCCGGGGTTATTTTCGGGGTTGGAATTGATGTTGTGGTCCTCAAGGATTGTCCTCCTGCATAGTTAGTAACATGAAAACAAAATTTTGAGTGTCTACAAATCCCATTAAGGTATCTTACCTAATGAGGAATCCTATTCCTATACAGGGAAGGGCTTGGAGAAGGTGGTGTGATCACTATAAATACATGGCTACACTCTCATTATCAGGTACAACTTTATTTACAGCACTAGAGCATTAAGCCTCAATTGTTAAACAATATTCAGTTTGTACTGATTCTCACACCGGATGTAAGACCCCAACTTTTATAAATAAAGATGAAATTTTCTATAAATATTATTTTTGAATATTATGGAGTAAATTTGATATAATGTTATAGTTGTGGGTAATATTTATAAATTTTACAAAGTAAGCAAGTTGTTATAAATTATTCGTTTGGTCGGAGAATATTCTTTTTGTCGAAGAATATTCGTACGACGGCACAATCATTGGTGGACCCCACAACGGAAGTATTATCGTAGTTAGAAAATGACAAAATTATCTTTCTATAAAAAATAACGGCGGAGGTGTTATCGTTAAAACTGTTGAACTACCTGGTAGTAAAAGTACAGTAATACGCTTGGTTGCATAGTAGCACACGGTATTGATTATTGATGCTTACGTGAGAAGTCACTCAGCTATACTCAATTATTGCTACAGTAATTATTGCATCATATCTCTTATATTATTGATTCAATTATTGTCACAGTATCATATGTATAATATGTTATATTATTAAATCAATAATTGAGACGACAAGTTATAAATGATTAATAATTGTTGAAAGATTAAATATGTGTTGATTAAAAATAAAATAATTTGTGGTAATATTTATTCAATCCTTGATGTATATAAAGAGTCTATTATGAGACGTTTGTGGTATGTTTGGTTATTTTATGGGGGCCCATATGTCATCATTTAAGAGTCCCTTCGTCAATAATAATTATATTCGTTAATAGTAATTACCTTCGTCAATAGTAATTACCTTCTTCAATAGTAATTACCTTTACCAGACGTCAAACTACTTGTTGTTTCATATTACAAGCGTCGAACCAATTGTCGTTTCACATTACAGGCGTCAAACCACTTGGTGTTTCACATTACAGGCGTCAAACCACTTTTCTTTTCACATCACCAGTCGTCAAGCCACTTGCATTTTCATATTTCAAGTGCTAAGCTAGAAATCTTCTATAAATAGAGGCCTAGTTCTTCATTATTTTTCACGAATTCATTCAAACTATAGAGAGAGAAAGTATAGAGAGAATAAGAGAGAAAAAAGAGAAGTATTCTGTTACTACACTACTGCAGTATTCAATCTCCTATTAATGTAAGGGATATTATTTCTTTTTTATTCATGAAAAGAACTTCTGATATTCCATTCTTTATTATTCTGCTGGAATAACCAGTATACGCGGACTACCCTATACTTGATGACATTCTTCTATTATTCTGTTTTTATTATTATTCTGTTGGAATATCTTGTTTGTGCGTTTACGCCGGACCTGGTTCCGTCTTTATTATTATTCTGTTGAAATATTTTGTCTGTGCGTTTACGCCGGACCTAGTTCCGTCTTTATTATTATTCTGTTGGAATATCATGTTTGTGTGTTTACGCCGGACCTGGTTCCGTCTTTATAAATCTGTTGGAACATCCTGTCGATGAGAATTTTGCCTAACCTGGTTCCATTACTTATTAATCTGTTGGAATAACCTGTCTATACGAAGTACCGCATGCATGGTGATTTCTTTTGTTATTCCATTCTTTGTTATACTCAGTTGGTTAAAGTTTTGACTTCTATACTCCATGAAACTAGTGGAATATCCTTGATATTTGCGCTTCATCCAGTATCTTTTCATGGAAATATTCTTCTGAGCATTCTTGAATTTTACTCTACAAAGCAGTATCATGTTGGCAATTTGGACGTTATTAGTTCCTGAATAAATTAATTCTTGAACTTGTTTTATTGAATTCTTATATCATTTTCATCATCCTCATGTCTATATTATGTTGAAAGTCATCTGTGGCCTATAGTGCATAGATGGACTTGGTATGATTATGATCAGGGATTATTCGGTGTAATCATGACCGTAACATTACAAATGATGTGGTAAAAGTTATCATTGGCCCGTAGTGCATTGATGGACAGTTGTTGGCATGATCATGACCATTAATGAATACACGAATGTCCTTGGCTGTAGTGCATGGATAATTTATGGTCGTGATACTAAAGAATATCCTTAGCCATAGTGCATGGGTGATTCGATGATGTGGATTATTTATTAAGCTTAGTCTCAGCGATAAAAGTGATGAAAAACCTTTTAAATCATAAAAGATATTAGATTTTATTCTCTACTTGAGTCTTTTAATGCATTGCTTGTTCCGCTGCAGTTAAACTTGATGTTGTTTTATTTTATCAGTTTAACACTGTTGAAGGTTAACGATAATTTATTCTGCATTATCTTAGTCATAATATTTCTTATTGGGCTAGTTGAGCTCGCCCTTTCTTTCACTGTTCTCTTTAGAAAATGAGAACATAGCAGGGACTAGTCGGGGAACGGAGTGATGGTCTAGAGTATAACATTAGTAGTCCTCACTATTCTGTGAAATAGTGTGTTAATAATTGTAATGAGGACTCCTTTTGAGTTTTTATAATCTCTAGTAGACAATAATTGTATTCAAACTCACAGTTATGTTTTGTCGTATTGTACACGACAGTTGTATTTGAATTTTGTACCATGTATCTGATGACCCAAGATGGGTTATGTATAACTAATTTTGGGGGCGTCACAGTTGGTATCAGAGCCTAGGGATATGATCCCTGGCTAAGATGTGAGAATAGTACTAGGAGGGGAGAGACGGGGAATTCCTTCTCTAGTATGACCTACCTAAGTTTATGTGGTATTTAATTGGTCGGTCAGAATTTAGGGATAATATGTTACATGTCAATTAACCTTTGTTTTGTGGCAGTGTCTGAAAATGACATCCGAGAATGTTGAGAATAGCAATGGAGCACAGGCGACCGTTGATTCACCACATATCAATAATCAGGATAATGTGCATCAGGAAGGCGACAATCCTCATGCAAACAACAACACTTACCAAATGATGAATGATCAAATGTTCAGGGGCTTTATGCAATTCATGTAACAGCAGGCGAGAGAGGCTCCTGTCCAAAATGCAGGTGGAAACACTAGAAACTCTCAGGCGGTCACCGCTAAACAGTTCAAGGAGCTAGGATCACCAGAGTTTAAGGGAGAGCCAAAACCACTTATGGTGGAAGCATGGATAAAGCAGATCACCAAGATATTTAATGTCTTGGGATGCTCCGAGGAGCACAAGGTTCCCTTTGTCGCCTTTATGTTGTGCGGAAAGGCATATTACTGGTGGGAATCGATAAAACGTACTCAACCTGCCGTACTGAAGATGTCTTGGGAGAAGTTCCAAGAGCTGTTCAACGACAAATACTTTCCCAAAAGTATTCGTCACATGAAGGAAGTGGAGTTTATCAAGTTGGAACAAAAAAATATGACCGTGTCGCAATACGAGGCTAAATGTACGGAGTTATCCCGGTTTGCGTCCCACTTGGTGGATAATGAAGAGAGAATGACACGGATGTTTTTAAGAGGTTTGAAGCCGGAGATACGTCAACATCTTATTTCTCATAAACTGTATTTATATTCAGATGTTGTAAATAGGGCTTAGTTAGTGGAGCGTGATAACGAGTTAACGCAACTAAAAGAGAGCAGCCGGCAAAATGATAATATCAGCGAGAGCAGTCATCGAAGCAGTGACAACAAACATGGAGGGAATCAACAGGCCAGAAATGGTAACCACTTCGGTGGTAATCAGGGCGAAAATAATAAGAATGGACATTTCAAGAAGAGAAAATTCAACAATGATGGAAAGACGTCAGCACCAGCACCTGTTGTTAAGGAAGGAGAAAGACCACCTATTATATGCTTCAAATGCGGAGGGGAGGGACACATCAGTCCAAATTACGCGATGCCATCCAAAGCATGTTATAATTGTGGAAGATAAGTTCACTTAGCCCAATTTTGTCGTTCACCGAAGATTAATTCAGCTAGGATGGAGGCACCAAAGGCCGTCCCAAAAAAGTCAAAGTCGGTAGTGCAAGGGAGAGCGTTTGTTGTGACCTCCCAGAAAATAAGGAACCGGAATGAGGTCATCACGGGTAAGCTTATCATAAACTCTAACGAAGTCTATACTTTATTTTATACCGGTTCTACCCATTCTTTTATTTCTCCTACTTGCGCTCGTCGATTAAATTTGACTCCGGAGAAATTAGACTTTAACTTATCTGTGAAAACTCCGTTGGGAGAAACATTCATTACATCCACTGTTTATAAGTCTTGTTTGGTTCAAATCGGTACCCTCATATTACCTGTCGATCTTATTTTATTGAAAATACTTGCATTTGACGTGATTCTAGGGATTGATTGGTTAACTACTTATCATGCAAAAATTGATTATTTTCGTAAGGTTGTTAGCTTTCATATTTCTAATCAACCTATTATGTGAATTCAAGCGACCAAACCATTAAAATCAATCACGGTTATCTCAAGCCATAAAGCTATTCGTTTATTGAAAAACGGATGTCAAGCTTTCTTAGCTCATGTCACAGATTTAAACAAAAATACGTCAGTTTTGAACGATATTTCTATTGTCAATAAATTTCCTGACGTATTCCCGAAAGAACTTCTTGGCCTACCCCAGAATGTGTAATTGAATTTTGTATCGACCTTGAACCCGGTACAAAACCCATTTCCAAAGCCCCATATCAAATGGCTCCTATTGAACTTCAGGAGTTAAAGACCCAACTGCAGGAATTGTTAGATATTGGCTTTATTCGTCCTAGTACTTCTCCTTGGGGTGCTCCTGTTCTATTCGTGAAGAAGAAAGATGGGAGTATGCGAATTTGTATTGATTATCGGGAGTTGAATCATGTCACCATCAAAAATAAGTACCCATTGCCACGTATTGTTGACCTGTTTGACCAGTTGCAAGGAGCTAAATTCTTTTCAAAGATTGATCTTCATTCCGGATATCACCAATTGAAGATTAGAACAGATGATATTCCAAAGACGGCTTTCAGAACTCGGTACAGGCATTATGAATTCCTAGTCATGTCCTTTGGATTGACTAATGCTCCTGCTGCCTTCATGGATATGATGAACCGAGTATTCAAGGAATATTTGGATCACTTTGTGGTCGTCTTTATTGATGACATCCTTATTTATTCCAAAAGCCGTGAAGATCATGAGCAACATTTGAGGCTGACGCTCCTAAAGCTTCGTGAATATAAGCTTTATGCCAAGTTGAAGAAATGCGAGTTCTGGCTTGAGGAAGTAGAATTCCTTGGGCACGTGGTATCAAGTCATGGAATATCTATTGATTCAACAAAGATTGAAGCTATTCAAAGCTGGGAGCAACCTAAATTAGTGACCGAAGTACATAACTTTCTCGGTTAGCTGGTTATTATCGGAGATTCGTGGAAGGATTTTCTCGAATCGCTACTCCATTGACTCAACTAACTCGAAAAGATACAAAGTTCGGTTGGAGCGAAGAATGTGAGAAGAGTTTTCAAGAACTCAAGAGGAGACTCATTTCAGCACCTGTTCTGACAATACCATCTTGCTCGGAGGGATTTGTCATCTACAGTGATGCTTCGGGCAAAGGGTTGGGATGTGTTCTCATGCAATATAGAAAAGTCATAGCCTATGACTCAAGACAACTCAAAGAATATGAGAGGAATTATCCTACTCATGATCTAGAGTTGGCAGCTGTTGTCTTCGCACTAAAGATTTGGTGGCATTACTTGTATGGGGAGAAGGTGGAGATCTTTACGGATCATAAAAGCCTCAAATATTTATTCACTCAAAAAGAACTCAACATGCGACAACGACGCTGGCTTGAACTGTTGAAAGATTATGATCATACCATCCAATACCATCCTGGAAAAGCGAATGTGGTAGCTGACGCATTGAGTAGAAGATCATATGCAAGTGTGAATGCGATATTATCAACGCAAAGGCCCATTTTGTGTGACTTACAAAGGATGGAGATAGAGTTAAAGGCTCCAGGGATCCATGTGATGATGACGAATATACGAGTAGAACCTACTTTAATTGATAAAGTTAAAGCTGCTCAAGCTACAGACCTGGAGCTGATGCGTATAAGGAAGAAAGTGCAAGAAAGTGCTATGCCGGAAGAAAAAATCGATGAAGAAGGAACACTTCGAGTCAACTCCATACTTTGTGTTCCTAACGACCTTGATTTAAAGTATAAAATTATGATGGAGGCACACAACACACCGTTTGCAATCCATCTTGGGAGTACCAAAATGTATCATGATATTCGTTATACATTTTGGTGGAGCAATATGAAGAGAGAGATAACACTATTTATCTCGAGGTGTCTAACTTGTCAACAAGTTAAAGCGAAGCATCAAGTACCAAAAGGTCCATTGCAACCACTTGAGATTCCAGAATGGAAGTGGGAACACATTACCATGGATTTCGTTACCGGTCTGCCTAAGGTTTTTCAAGGTATAGATGCGATTTGGGTCATTGTTGATAGATTGACCAAGTCTGCTCATTTCTTACTGATACGAGAAACTTATACACTTGAACGTCTTGCTCGTATGTACATAAACGAGATTGTAAGACTGCATGGTATGCCGATATCCATAGTGTCTGATCGAGACCCAAGATTCACTTCACGATTTTGGGTTAGTTTGCAAAAAGTTATGGGCACAGACTTACGATTTAGCTCGGCATATAATCCTCAGACGGACGAACAGTCAGAGAAAACTATTAAAACTCTTGAAGATTTATTAAGACTATGTGTCCTTGATTTTAAGGGAAGTTGGGACAAGTTCTTACCATTGGTGGAGTTTTCCTACAACAACAGTTATCAAGCAAGTATTGGCATGGCTCCATTTGAAGCGTTGTAAGGAAGAAAGTGTCGTTCTCCAGTATGCTGGGATGAGGTGGGTGAAGCAACATTGTTCGGACCGGAGTTGGTACGTATAACTACAGAAAATATTTAAACGATCCGACAACGTATAAAAACCTCACAAGACCGACAAAAGAGTTATGTTGATCTTCATCGAAAGGACGTGGAATTCGATATAGGAGATCATGTGTTGTTACGTGTTGCTCTATGGAAAGGAGTTACGAGATTTGGAAAGAGAGGAAAACTCAATCCTCGATTCATCGACCCATTTTTAATCCTCAATTGAGTAGGAACTGTGGCCTATAGACTCGTTTTACAGCCAAGTTTGTCTCGTGTTCATAACGTTTTTCACATATCCATGTTACGTAAATATGTGAAAGACCCGAACCACATTATTGAGTTAGAACCGAATGAAATAGCGAAAGATTTGACGTATAAAGAGGTTCCTGTTCAAATCTTGGATAAGAAGGAGCATATTCTACGCTCCAAGGTTTTACCTCAAGTCAAAGTTTTGTGGAGAAACCACGATGTTGAGGAAATGACTTGGGAGTTAGAATCTGAAATGAAATCAAGGTATCCTTACCTCTTCGACATACCAGGTACGTACCCTAATTTTGAGGGTGAAATTTCATAAGAAGGGGAGGTTGTAAGACCCCAACTTTTATAAATAAAGATGAAATTTTCTATAAATATTATTTTTGAATATTATGGAGTAAATTTGATATAATGTTATAGTTGTGGGTAATATTTATAAATTTTGCAAAGTAAGCAAGTTGTTATAAAATATTCTTTTTGTCGAGGAATATTCGTACGACGGCACAATCATTGGTGGACCCCACAACGGAAGTATTGTCGTAGTTAGAAAACGATAAAATTATCTTTCTATAAAAAATAACGGCGGAGGTGTTACCGTTAAAACTGTTGAACTACCTGGTAGTAAAAGTACAGTAATACGCGTGGTTGCATAGTAGCACACGGTATTGATTATTGATGCTTACGTGAGAAGTCACTCAGCTATACTCAATTATTGCTACAGTAATTGTTTTATCATATCTCTTATATTATTGATTCAATTTTTGTCACAGTATCATCTGTATAATATGTTATATTATTAAATCAATAATTGAGACGACAAGTTATAAATGATTAATAATTGTTGAAAGATTAAATATGTGTTGATTAAAAATAAAATAATTTGTGGTAATATTTATTCAATCCTTTATGTATATAAAGAGTCTATTATGAGACGTTTGTGGTAAGTTTGGTTATTTTATGGGGGGGCCATATGTCATCATCTAAGAGTCCCTTTATCAATAATAATTACCTTCGTCAATAGTAATTGTTGCATCATATCTCTTATATTATTGATTCAATTTTTGTCACAGTATCATCTGTATAATATGTTATATTATTAAATCAATAATTGAGACGACAAGTTATAAATGATTAATAATTGTTGAAAGATTAAATATGTGTTGATTAAAAATAAAATAATTTATGGTAATATTTATTCAATCCTTGATGTATATAAAGAGTCTATTATGAGACGTTTGTGGTAAGTTTGGTTATTTTATGGGGGGGCCCATATGTCATCATCTAAGAGTCCCTTCGTCAATAGTAATTACCTTCATCAATAGTAATTACCTTTACTAGGCGTCAAATCACTTGTCGTTTCATATTACAGGCGTTGAACCAATTGTCGTTTTACATTACAGGCGTCAAACCACTTGGTGTTTCATATTACAGGTGTTAAACCACTTTTCTTTTCATATCACCAGTCGTCAAGCCACTTGCCTTTTCATATTGCAAGTGCTAAGCTAGAAATCTTCTATAAATAGAGGCCTAGTTCTTCATTATTTTTCACAAATTCATTCAAGCTATAGAGAGAGAACGTATAGAGAGAATAAGAGAGAAAGAAGAAGAGTATTTTGTTACTATATTACTGCAGTATTCAATCTCCTACTAATGTAAGGGATATTATTTCTTTTGTATTCATGAAAAGAACTTCTGATATTTCATTCTTTATTATTCTACTAAAATAACCAGTATACGCGGACTACCCTATACTTGGTGACATTCTTCTATTATTCTGTTTTTATTATTATTCTGTTGGAATATCTTGTCTGTGCGTTTACGCCGGGCCTAGTTCCGTCTTTATTATTATTCTGTTGGAATATCCTGTCTGTACGTTTACGCCGGACTTGGTTCCGTCTTTATTATTCTGTTGGAACATCCTGTCGATGCGAATTTCGCCTGACCTGGTTCCGTTACTTATTAATCTGTTGGAATAACCTGTGTATGCGAAGTACCGCATGCATGGTGATTTCTTTTGTTATTCCATTCTTTGTTATACTCAGTTGGTTAAAGTTTTGACTTCTATACTCCATGAAATTAGTGGAATATCCTTGATATTTGTGTTTCATCCAATATTTTCCATGGAAATATTCTTATGAGCATTCTTGAATTTTACTCTACAAAGCAGTATCATGTTGACAATTTGGATGTTATTAATTCCTGAATAAATTAATTCTTGAACTTGTTTTATTGAATTCTTATATCACTGTCATCATTCTTATGTCTATATTATGTTGAAAGTCATCTGTGGCCTGTAGTGCATAAATGGACTTGGTATGATTATGACCAGG
The DNA here is from genome assembly GCA_020205505.1 of Panax japonicus. Classification (NCBI taxonomy): domain Eukaryota; kingdom Viridiplantae; phylum Streptophyta; class Magnoliopsida; order Apiales; family Araliaceae; genus Panax; species Panax japonicus. Next base: position 6,986,884 of record CM035101.1, read on the forward strand.
GATTATTCGGTATAATCATGATCGTAATGTTACAAATGATGTGATAAAAGTTATCATTGGCCCGTAGTGCATTGATGGACAGTTGTTGGCATGATCATGACCATTAATGAATACACGAATGTCCTTGGCTGTAGTGCATGGATAATTTGTGGTCGTGATACTAAAGAATATCCTTGGCCATAGTGCAGGGGTGATTCGATGATGTGGATTATTTATTAAGCTGAGTTTCAGCGATAAAAGTGATGAAAAACCTTTTAAATCATAAAAGATAGTAGATTTTATTCTCTACTTGACTCTTTTAATGCATTGCTTGTTCCGCTGCAGTTAAACTTGATGTTGTTATATTTTATCAGTTTAACACTGTTGAAGGTTAACGATAATTTATTCTGCATTATCTTAGTCATAATATTTCTTACTGGGCTAGTTGAGCTCACCCTTTCTTTCATTGTTCTCTTCAGGAAATGAGAACATAGCAGGGACTAGTCGGGGAACGGAGTGACGGTCTAGAGGATAGCATTAGTAGTCCTCAATATTCTGTGAAATAGCGTGTTAATAATTGTAATGAGGACTCCTTTTGAGTTTGTATAATCTCTAGTAGACAATAATTGTATTCAAACTCACAGTTATGTTTTGTCGTATTGTACACGACAGTTGTATTAGTAAGTTGTATTTGAATTTTGTACCATGTATCTGACGACCCAAGATGGGTGATGTATACCTAATTTTGGGGTCGTCACACCGGAGTTATCCTCCGACGGCCCAAACTGGCAAACTTTTGGTGTGACCTCGTTTCTGTGCAGAATTTGACGCGCTTTAGTAATTGAGCGCATGGACGAATCTTGGCGTCAACGTCATCATTTAGAGTGACATTTTTAATTATACATAAGCAATAATTAACCTAGCTTCACGTCATCAATTTATGACTTAATATGTCCTACGTGAAAATTTTTAAAATTTTAATCAACTTATTATAAATATTAAAAGATTTGACCATCAAAGTTAAAAAAAAGATAATAATTCAAATCAATAATTTATACAGCATATTAACTCGTTCAACTCTTGAATTTCTTCTAAATTATTGCCATGACATTTGCTATTGCTATTGATATTAAACTCTTTTTTTCTTATTTGAATTGCTCCCTCATAATAAGTACATAAAGCAAGTATGTTATTTAGTGAAAAAAAGCAAGCTGTGAACCTACTACTTTCCCAACTAAATTGCCTCGTACCTATCGAGCAAAAAAAAATATGCGTTTCAAAAGGGATTCCCAATTTACGTAATCAAAATTTATTAATTTTATGTAATTTTGTGGACTATTAAAAATAAATTTAAAAATTCTTTATTTAATCTTATGAGGCTATTAAAAATAAATTTAAAAAATTTCCATTCTCACTTTTTTAGTTTAATTTTATTAATTAAAAAAATATACTTAAAACATCATTTTGAAGAAGATCGGAATATTTTTTTTTATGTGTTCATCAGCCAAACGGTACCTTATCCTTGTGGTATAAATGTAGTGGGACCCCAAAATTAAAAATTAAAAATTAAAAAGCTGTGAACCTACTACTTTCCCAACCAAATTGCCTCGTACATATCGAGACCAAAAAATATGCGTTTCAGAAAAGATTCCCAATTTACGTAATCAAATTTTATTAAATTTAGATTTCGTGGATAAGTGAATTGAATAAAATTTTATTTTATTTTATTATTAAATTTTTATCATTCAACTTCGTCAAATATTTAAATTAATCCAACTCTCGTCCTCATATATATATATATGGGGAATGATCCATAGCATCTATTTGCTATGGATCAAATAGTGGCATATACATTCTATACCATAGATTTAATAAATGAAAGGCTGTGATATAATTTGAGAGCACGCCGTCCGCTAGTAATACTAGCAGACGTGATTAATGAAGTGTTTAGCCCTTTATGCCCTTATATGCCAAGTATTACAAGCCAGAATCTATTATACATCCGCTAGACATAGTAGCGGATGGAGAATTCAATAATGCAAACATCAAACAAATTCAATTGGAATTCCAATACTGCAATACTTGCAAACGACTCCAATACTACACAGAAGCGCCATTATAAATTCAATTGGAATTCCAATACTGCAATACTTACAAACGAATTCCAATACTGCAATACCCAGTTGCAGTACACAGCAGCTCCATTATAAATTCAATTGCAATACAACACAAATTCCTACACTATCAATTCCATGCCAATACTGCAATACCCAGTACACAGCACAAGTTAATTACTTACTATAGCAAGTTTATAACTTTTTGAAGAAATACTAGACAGTAAATGAAATAACAAGTACAAGAAACAAATTTGAATTCACCCTCTTATTCCCCACTGTCTTGGTATCTAGCAGAAGAAGATGGGGTTTGACAAGCTATGGAATTATTTACTATCTACTACTTTAATTTTAATATTCAAAAGTTAAGGATTTTGTAGATTACGACTGCATATTTCTTTCTGCTGAGGAGGAAATGAAAAATGGACCTTGTCCTGAATGCCACCTTCTGGAACTAGAAGGTGGTCTACCTAAATACAGAACAAATGATTTCACTGTAGATGGAAGCTGATTGTTAGCTTAACAGCTAAAAGTTTGGAAGGATGGGAGGCGGTCACAGAAATACCTACTCTGCAAATCCCAACGACTACAAACTTCTCGAAGAGATTGGTTACGGTGCCAGTGCGACTGTATATAGAGCGATCTATCTTCCCTCCAATGAAGTTATCGCCGTCAAGTGCCTGGATCTCGATCGCTGCAATAGCAATCTGGTTTTCGCCCTTCCACTCTTTTTATTAATTCCTGTCCATCTGTCTGTATGTACTGTGCTACGATGCATGTTTAGTTGATTTGACTGGAGCTGACTTCACTTGCTCAGTTTCCGATCTTCTGAAGGTTTTCATCTGCTTGACATTTCTCTGTAGCTCCCTTCCGATTCTTTTATGATTCTGGGTTGTTGATTTAGTTTATATAATGACAGAATTCATATTCTCTAAGATTTGGGAATAATTTATTTTCTTATTTAAGCCCTTTTCCATTTGTAGTTCTTATCAATATTTTGATTTTTGTACTTTTCTAATTTGTAGCATCTGTTTATATTCCGCTAGTAATACTAGCGGATATAAGACAGTTATAGTTAATATCACTTTTCACTAAATTTCACTTTTCACTAACGAGGGGCTTAATTGTCCGAATTTTATACTAATTACATCCGCTAGTAATACTAGCGGACGGTGTTTGTCCATACTAAATCCCAGTCTTTCATCTATAAAACGTACGGATTAGAGCCTATATGCCACTTTTTATCCCATAGCATATAGATGTTATGGATCGCTTCCCTATATATATATATATATATATATATATATATATAAAATTCATTCGTGACAAACGTTTGTCACGAGTACTGTTTAGCAAACGAGTTAATCACCGTTGATATTTGTGATGAAAGGCTGAGATTAATTTAAAAAAAGGTCCTGCCGCTACAGGCTTTGCGGCAGTCATTTAATTCTAAAAATCAATTGAAATTACCAAGTTGACCCTGACAATATTTCTCCCCCTGCCGCATGAGCTTGTCGCGGCAGGGTCACCAATTTACTAATTTAGTTTGCATCACTTATTATTATTATATTTAGCATTATTATTATTTCATGTTTAAACATTATTATTTTAAACATATTAGACCTATAATAATAATAATATTATTATATGTAGATAATATTATAATTATTTTAAACATATAATAATAATATTATTATATGTATATAATATTATAATTATAATAATAATATGTTTAAAATATTATTATTATTATTATTATTATTATTATTATTATTATATGTTTAAAATAATTATAATATTATCTACATATAATAATAATACTATTATTATAGGTCTAATATGTTTAAATTAATAATGTTTAAACATGAAATAATAATAATGCTAAATATAATAATAATAAGTGATGCAAACTAAATTGGTAAATTGGTGACCCTGCCGCCACAAGCTCATGCGACAGGAGTGAAATATTGTCAGGGTCAACTTGGTAATTTCAATTGATTTTTGGAATTAAATGACTACCGCTACAGCCTCTAACGGCAGAATTTTTTTTAAAATTAATTTCAGCCTTTCATTGCAAAGATCAACGGTGATTAACTTTGCTAAACAGTACTCGTGGCAAACGTTTGCAACGGATGAATTTTCATATATATATATATATGGGAAAAATGTATATACACAGCTGTGTATTACACAGTAGAATATGGCGACGGTTTTTTGGGCTATAGCGATGGTTTCATCCGTCGTCATAGCTATTCTGGGCTATAGCGACAGTTTACCGTCGCTATAACCCAAAAAATCTGTAGTCATAGACATACTGTGTAATACACAGCTGTGTATATACATATAACCCTATATATATATATATATATATATATATATATATATATATATATATATATATATATATATATACGCACATAAACGACACTCTGTACTTGCGTGTTATATAGCAGAGCAGATCTAATACTACACAAAGAGAAAATGGGTTTGCAGGTTTGATTACTAAGCAAAAACTTCTAAATTTCGATCTTTTTTTGGGTGTTAAATCTTCTATTTTACTTGTATCTGTATATAGAAGTTTAAATCTTGTAGTTTTTTTTTTGTTTTTGGCTTATTTAAGGCCAATGATAATACTGATTTCGGTTTAGAAGTTAGTTTTGATGGGTTTATTTAGCTCTTCTTATTTTGTTTGAGATTTGATTCGATGATTGCATTGGAATTGATATTATTTTTGGGTGGAATGCGAGATGGGTCTTTTTTTACTTCTGTTGGTTTTTCTTTGGGATAGCGTTGCTGTGGTTTAGGATTCAAATTCTATGGATTGGTTCAGGATTCGATAAGATCTGTGTGAATTGTGAAACATTTAAGAAGATGATATTGTTTTGGGTGGTGATTGATTTTTGGGATGTGTTTAAAGTGATGATTTTTAGTCAAATATTTTGGGAAAATCCGCATGAGTTTGTTTTGTTATTGACAGATTTGTTCTTATTTTCCATCCATGTTTCATATATGTTTTAAGAAAACTCTGATTACAGTTTTTTTTTGTTTAGCTATGTCATTATAAATCTTCTATTGACCTGTGCTCATTTAATTCTTCTTAGTGAATATATATATATATATATATATATATATTGTTAACGTCAAGATCTTCTGCCACGTCCCAATCACGTAAGACGTCCCGATCCTGCACAGTAAACACAATCAACACACAAAGCTTGACGGCTGGACCGTTGGGGGATAGCTTCGGTGTGAGAGTCAGTACAGGCGGTCACAAGGGTTAACAATGGAGGATGTAAAATGTCTAGCGTTCCGAGAGCGATAAAAATGTATGCGTGCTCTTTGTTAGAAGACTCCCTTGCTAGGTTATACTCTCATGCTCGGTTTTTTGTGCCACCAACCCTGATCTGACATAGCCCCCACTCCTCTATGGTCTCAGCCGGATGCATGCAGATTGTCACCATTTTCCTACTGTACCTGCCGCCGGCTGGATAAAATCCCATTCACATTAATGATCTACAGACTTTTGGTCAACTGCTCTCCTTTTTCATCATTACAAGTCAAAGACTTAGATATAAAAAGCTTTAATGGATCAATCCTTTGACCCAGCCCATCATTATGAGGATATAATAAAAGTAACATAAATATTAAGCCCAATGACTATAAAACTCAATAATAAAGGTCCAATAGGCTAATTAAATGGATAGGCCCAATCCGTCCGACCCAATAGAGGAAATATCATGACCCAACATATATATATATATATATATATATATATGTATATGTGTGTGTGTTTATGTTGTGTTTGAATATACATTATAGGAGCTGTCTGCTTTCTCACTATTTATGTGTGTTGGGGCTTCTGGTCAGCTACTTTGATCAAGTTATTATGCTCTGTTTTTGAGTTTTAAAATGGACAGAAAAGAAATGGACGGAAAATTTAAGTTTTCTTTCCAATTCGTATGTTTATGAGTTTTTTAATAAACGGAAAAGAAAAGAAATGGATAGAAAACTTGGCCACTTTTTCTTCCAAAGTTTTCTTCCAAAATTTAAGTTATTATGCTCTGTTTTAAATTTTCTATTCTTTTCTATTAAAAACTCAGAAACAACACAAATGTAAACTTCCAAGTTTTCTATTCTTTTCTTTTCTGTTCTAATTTACGTTTTCTATTCTTTTCTTTTCTGTTCAAAACTCAGAAACAGTGTGTAATGTTTGGGAATGGGTTAAGTCCTATGTGAATCACTAGTGCTTGTGTGTTAAGCTTCATTTTCAACACTTCACACTTGGGGTTAGGTGCTTCATATATCAGTTGTGTACTTTACCAAATTTTGTAGTTGTCTTTGCTGGCTGTCCTTTAAATCTGAGGCATCATCCTGCACTGTGGTTTCATCGCCTTCTTCTTTTATCAATAGTCTTGTTTATCTATTCCATATAAAGCTTTTTGAGACTTAGATCTTCTCAGTAAGCTCTCTTTGAATATATGGATCACAGTTGTGCAGTACTCAGCACTTAAATACCCATTCCATCTTCTTGTTATTGGCACTTTAAACACAATAATTCTATGACGTAAGCGCTGCTATATGCAAAATTTTCTATTTGTGGAGAGCCATCTGGAGGGCGCTATCCCTCATCATTTCACAAATTTTAAGTTTTACAGCTTTCTGTTGTTGATTTTATTGGCGAGCGAAATTTTCTGGCGCTGAGCTTTTTGTTTCACCATTTTCTTATAACCTCAAAATTTCACCATTTTGTTATAACCTCAAAATTTCACCCTTTTTTTATAATCTCACCGTTGTTGGATGCATAAAAGTTTGGTTGATGTTCTCCTTTTCTTTTTCATAGTCTAACTATTTTGGATCTGCAGGAGGAATTTGAGGAGCATGCTGAGAAAGCAAAGGCCCTGCCAGAGAGTACTACCAACGAGAATAAGCTTATATTGTATGGATTGTACAAGCAAGCCACAGTTGGACCAGTGAACACAAGTTAGTATTTACTGGTTACATGCATTCTGATAGAATTGCGGCCCTGTATTGCTTTTCAGGTGTGCTTATGTGGCAGCTCAAATATTCATATTTGTATTTAATTTACAGGCCGTCCTGGTATTTTCAACATGAGGGACAGGGCAAAGTGGGATGCATGGAAGGCTGTTGAAGGTATTGTGCTGAAGCATTTAGTTACTGTATTTAAATGTCCCAAAAAAATTGTTTTGTGCTTTTTAAAAAAATCTTTTTTGTTTGTTAAAGCCGCACTTTGGGGAGTACTATATAATACTCACTCTGTTCCTCTTTACTTGACGTTTTAAGAGAAAACACAAAAATTAAGAAATATTATTAATGCTTTGTTTGATTGATTAAAATGAGTATACAATCTCAATATTACCCTTCAAAATCATTTGAAAAGAGGAAAGATAAACTATTTAGTATTTAATGCAAGGATAATATGGTAAACTAAGTCATTAATGCTTTCTTGAAATCCCTAAATGACAAGTAAAAAAGAGCAATTTCACTCTCTAAAAAGACAAGTAAAAGGAACGCAGGGAGTAGTATCATAGTCAAGTACACAATTACTATTATAATATCAAGAATTAATCAAACCTCACATAGAAGAGGAAGAAATAAACTCACAAACACACTTCACAATAAGAAGAAAATATACTCACACAAGTTGGGCTCAAACCTTGAGATTTAAAGGTCATAGGGCCTTGATATTTTAATTTTGTAATTTTCCATTTTTTTAATTTTGTAATTTAATTCAGAGGGTAAAATGTTCAATTTATCAGTCTTTAATCCTAAGTCAAAGAAATCTTCACAATTGTCAAAAAGTAAGACATACCTTGATCAATTACTAGAAAACTGTGTTGATTGTATTTTTTAGCATACCCAGAACACTAATCTATTTTATACTCATCAAATTTTGATATTCTGATGTTATTATACTCATCAAATTTTAGGTCTTTTATGTACTACTAGGGTAAATTTGACTGCTAATTGTTATTTTTTTACATTTATGTGGCAGGAAAATCCAAAGAGGAGGCAATGGGTGATTATATCACTAAGGTGAAGCAGTTGTTGGAAGAAGCTGCTTAATTTCATGAGATTATATGCTTCTAAATTATGAATGATAACTTGTTTGTGGGAAATAATAAATTATTTATGTACTTTGGTAGCTTAAAGTAATGATGCCTGTAATTTGTGTTAAACTTTGTCTATTTGAATCAGATAAATTGAGTCCATATACTGGAATTATCCTGGGAAATGGAATGTGATGGAATTAATATGTTGCTTTAGTTTCTTGTCATTAAATCAGATTTGAGCTAGAACACTTTTTTCTTTTAAGTTTTATAAAAAACACAACTGCAGCTTGAAAATGACCAACTTCACAATACCTTCATGAGCACGGAGCACCTAATGATTGCAACTTAGATGCTACTATTTTTTAGCAAGAGTGATTAGAGAAACATAAATAAAACGATACACTTTATTTTATATATATATATATATATATATGGGAAAAATATATGTACATAACTGTGTAGTACACAGTCGGTTATGGCGAAGATTTTTTGGGCTTTAGCGATAGTTTTACCCCTCGCTATATCTATTTTGGGCTACGACGACGGGTGAACCGTCGCTCTAGTCAAAAAAACTTGTCGCCATATCTAAACTGTGTATATACATATAGCCCTATATATATATATATATATATATATATATATATATATATATATATATATATAGAGGCCGGATCCTGTCCGGATTCCCGGACAGGTTTAAAATCCGGACCTTTTTTTTTTGCTTTTTTTTTTGAAACAACTAAAAAAAAAAATTATGGAATTGAAATTTTTACATAATACAGTGTTTTGGGCATGATTTGGATGCCTATAACAAAACATGTATGTACAGTCTGAGCAGACTGTACATACATTGGTTGGTGTAGGTATTAAAAACACACCCAAAACACTGTATTATTGAAAAATTTCAGTTCCATAAAATTATTTTTTTTAGTTCTACAAAAAAAAAAAAAATTGGGTCCGGATTTTCTCCCGTCCGGGAGGTCCGGACCTGATCCTATTTCTATATATATATATATATATATATATATATATATATATATATATATATATATATATATATATATATATATATATATATATAATATTAAACACAGCAGAGAGAGAAAATAGACAAACGTCCCATCAGATTACACGTCAGTACCTCTCTCTCTCTTTCTCGCTATTCAAATTTCAACAAACAACAAAAAAAGGGACAAAGCTCTCTCTGTCTCCATATTCAAAATTCAAACCCACGCACATACGGCTCTCTCTCTCTCTCTGTTCTTATACAGACAGAGCTCTCTCTCAAACCCCCGAATTCAAATTTTAAACCGTCTCTCTAATCTTATACACAGCTGAGAGATAAAATTTAGGCTCAATTCCTCTCAACCCCCCTAAATCTCTTCTCTCATGCCCAACCCTATATTCCAGCCCCAAATCTCATACCCAACAGACAGACGAAGCAGTAGAAGTTGAAGATCTAAGACGTAAGACCTTCTCCTCCCTCCCTCCAAGCCCTAGAGCAAGGAACAGACGAACAATCGCTTCTTCATCTCTTCCAAATCGATCTCCTCGAGTACGACTCCATTGTCGCCGCCGTTAATGGCACCACCGGTGTCTTTCATCTCGCTTCTCCCTGCATAGTCGACAGAGTCCTTGATCCCGAGGTCCTCCGTCCTTTTCTCTCCTCTACATATATGTATAATATAGTTTAGAAACCTAATCAAAGGCGCTATTTTTGGGTATGACATAGGCGCTGTTATATACAGTCTTCCGATTCCCACTATTTGCATTTAATGTGAGAGAGCGGCTACAAAGAGACCCAAAAATGACTTCGAGGCCCGTTGTTCAACAAATTAGAGGTTCGATCGATTGTTTTTAACTTCTGGGTTTCTTTCGATTCTTTTACATGTTTTTTTTTGTTTCCTTGTACTGATTGAAATATTGTGTCTTCGATTTCTGTTGATTATTCTACAATTACATTTTTGCTATCAATGTTGGGTTATTTAAATCCTAGAGTTTGTTTTATTCATATCTGGTTTTGATTTGTAGGTTCGTTATTTTATTTGATCCATGTTGTGTTCTTTGAATCCCTTTCTTTCATGTACGTTGATTCTTAATTTTTTGATATCTTTTCGTTCTGGGGTTCGTCATTTCATATCCATGTTGTGTTCTTTAAATCCTTGGTTTTGGGTGTATATTGGGAGTACTTAAATTTTTCTATCAATATAAAGTGAATTGTTTGAATTTTTCCCTTCTCAGTGAAGATTGTGTCATATATGATCTACCGAACAATTTCATATCTATACTTTGATTTGTGGGTTCTTTACAAGTGTTATTTCTATTCTATCTGTTTTCTTAGTTGTGTAATTTTTAATTGAATTTTGCCTTCAAATGGCTTATTAATTTACAGAAGAGGCAGCCGTTGGAGGGGTTAAGCAGAAGAACATGGCCGCTGAAGGGGAAAATCATCGTCGTACGCCGCTTGGTGATATAGGAAATCTATTATTCCCAGTTGTTACTGGCCAGCGGACGTTGTTAAGAGTGAGGATTGCTGGACATATGTGGAATACTGCAAGCAGAACAAGGTGAGTCACTGTCTCTTATTTATTGAGTTCAGATAATTATTATTGTGTTTTTAAGGAATAATGAATGTAATTATCAGTACCAGATAAAAAATAAACAGTTCCCTGACATACTATATTGCATCTCCAAGATCTAATTATTATTGTATTCATTCTAACGTTCTCAAATATTTTCTATTTATTTTTTTATTGATAAGTCATTATGGGATATATATATATATATATATATATACTCTATTAGAATGTAAGACATGCTTGAAACTAACATTCTAATATCAGCTCCTTTGTGTTTCATATGCTACAAATTGAGTCAATTTTCTAAATTTTATTTTTCTCAATATATTCTTCCTTGTACCATTTATTTCTTGAACCATCTAATATTATAATTACACTAGCTGAGAATCATGCATTGAACCATCTAATATTTAAATTATATCAAAATTGTATCCCATTATATAAGTAATGTCATTCTGCTTAAGTCCCTAGCCTTATTTCCTTGATTCAAAAACAATATGACCATGTTCGTAAACCAAATTACTACTATACTATTTTTTAATGTTTTAATGATCCATCAATTTCGTTTTAGGACAGCTCGGTTGAGGTTACTATTTATGGTACCAATTTAGTAAAACTCATTAATAACCTTATGTAATAAACCCTTTCCTTAGTAGCGCTTGTTTATACATTTGTGTCATTACCGATTTTATGCAACCAATGTGTGCAGTTATCAATTTTTGCTTCAAACTTGCATGACCGTGATGTGCTTTCCAACGTGTGTTCTCTCACTTTGTAAGAACAAGGTGAAATTTTGTTGAGCTGTAGTCTCCAGTTCATGACTATGTATTCAAATGTAACTCTTTACTTTACTATGTTCCAAATATTCTACATTATTACTAAATTATTACAAATGATTATTTTTTCTTGCATGCAATGCAATATAATAAACAGTACCAGACATCTAATTAACTAGATGTAAAGCAATATATTGGTACTACAAGAATCACTTCAGTTTTGAGCTCTAATAATTCGTAGCTCTATTTTTCATTATATGTTAGTTATGGTATCCAGCTTCTAAGACACTAGCTGATGGTTCCTGTTCTTCCTCCAACTATTAATGCAAGCATGTTAACGATCCTTCGACTTCTCCAAGGTAATTTCTAGAATCCAGAAAAACTTGCATAATTTTTACTGAATTACATTCATATGTAAAGCCTTGTTGATTTGAGTACATCTATATTAGCATCAAAGAGACCACATGTAGCATAGCTATATATGTGTAGCGTTATCTTCTCACCTAAAACCATAGGAGTAGTAAAAGGTGAGTTGGGAGGGGAATAGTGTACAGAACTTATTAAATTACAACAATAATTAAATTAGTTCAACTAATTCCTATGAGTGTTTCTAATGTTATATTTGTTTTTCATGTTCACACTTCACAAAAGATCCAATAGATCTGTGTGACTGATATAATTTCAGTGACAGGGTTAGGCCATGCAAACCTCTTAATTGGGAAGTTGTCTAAACAATTTTGTGTCATTATTTGTAACACAATCAGATAGTTTATTTATTCTTCTCTCAAGCTGGTCTATAATCCAAATTCTCACTATGTGAGTGAGGCCCAATAGAATCTGAATCAGACCTAAAGCTTAGGTTCTCTTTACATAGAAACTGCATCATCCAACGGTTAGTAATATATCTCTCATTCCCAATTCAACCTATCGGACATGCTTGCAATTGCAATTAGAGTTTGATTTACACCATGATATTCACCTCATGAATTATCCTTTCCTTGACATGGATGTTAAGCAGGTAAAGTAACCTTTCCACATGATTGATGGCTACATTGTGAAGATTTTACAAATGGAGCAGCATTTCGTGTTTTGGTGGTTGTATGTATTTTTTGCATTCCGTATTTTGTAAAGTTAACTAATTATATATGGTTATGATGATTTTGGGTATGAAATGATGGCTTTTTGGTGGTTTGGATATGTATTGAGAATAACGTTTTCTGCGTTTTTGCCGAAATTTCTTAAAATTAGTATCGACTAGCTTGATGTTTTGGTGGTTGGATATATATTGATAATTGAGTATGTATTAATTGTTGTAGTGGTATGTGTCTTTAGATAATGTAATATTTTTTGAATTTTAATTTAATTTTTCGTTATGCTGTGCCTTCAGGCACGGGTTATAGCTAGTATATATATATGGAGAATGATCCATAGCTTGTGTTAGCTATGGACACTATTTTAGCTAACCCATCTCAGTAGCCTAATATAAGGGATAATACTTGACTAAGTAATTTGAGAGTAGTAATTGAATTTGTAATTTATTTGAGTATAAATATAATATAAACTCAATAACTATTTTTTATATGGATTATCAATAATACTAATTAATAAAATAAGTATGTATAAGTATCGCCTAATAACTATTAATTATACATATGAAATAGTGATTGAGTTTATATTATATTCCTACTCAAACAAATTATGTATTCAACTACTACTCCCAAATTACCTAATTAAGTAATTTTTCTTATATTAGTCTACTAATTTTATAATTCTTTATATTTGTAAACCAATTAGGGAATGAAGTATTAATTAGCTGTATTTTTAAGTTAAATTATAATTATTTGAAGTCCCTGATTAAGCCAAATTCTTTTATGTTGACTGTTACTCCCTTTAACAGCCAGCCAAAACGACGTTTTGACTGGCCGCTAAAAAGAGTGGCGGTCGGCCCCAACTCAGCCCTTAGATCTTCCATTGGACGACAAGAGATGAGTTAGCTAGAATAGTGCACATAGCTAACGCAAGCTATGGACCATTCTTCTCTATATATATATGTGTGTGTGTGTGTGTGTGTGTGTGTGTGTGTGTAAGATCGAAAAATGTAAAGTACAATTAAAAGACTAACAAACAAGATTATCTAAGAAAATGATATCTTCATTAATCCTTATATAATTACAAATTTCAAGTACAATATAACGATATCCTATACTATTACAATTTCTTCATGGTCGAGGGTTGATCTATAGTTAATATTATAAAATAGTTTATTTCCTTGTAACAAATTATGATCGTCCATTCGGATATCAAGCGACTTATATTACTCCTGTCCGTAATTTAATTTTCAGTATTTCGCAGTTTAATATTACGGACAGGACAGATGAACAAAATACCCCACATTGAAAAATTCTCTCGTCCGCAATATTAAACCACGGACGCTAACTTCCTTTTGAAAATTGCAACGTTGTCATTTTGTTTAAACTACCGTTTGCAGTATTAAACTACAAATTCTAGGACCCCAAAAACAACACCCCGGTTTAACCAAACGATGCCAAGAAACTCATAAGTCCCATCCGCAGTTTAATATTGAGGACACTAGGTCAAATTATTAATAAGGCGAAGTACTGTTGAAAACTTCATACTTCATATAATGACATTAGGATCTCATCTCATTTTGAGACTTTCTTTTGGAATAGTAGAATAGTTCGAATTAAGATTGAAGAAATTTTCTATTTCTTCTTACGTATTGTTATTATTGTTACTGATTACTTGAATTTGTAACAACCTGTAACAATAAGCCAAAAGAAGTAGATAATACTTGAATCTGTAACAACCAATAACTGATTACTTGATTTTTACAATACCGATCTGGGACGAATATGTTAGTTCTATGAGGCACAATAGTTATCTAGAAGGGGGGAGGTTGAATAAATATTTAAAAATCTTTTCATTTTACTTTGTTAGAGTGATAATGATTAAAACACAACGGAATTAATATTTATTTTAATCTCCCTTAAGATAGTGAATTAATGAGAGTGAGACAGATATAGCAGTTATAGCAGATATAGCAGTTATAGCAAGAATGTAATAGACATAGTCGTTTTAAGTGGTTCAGAGCACTTAAAGCTCCTAGTCCACTCTTCTACTACTCGAGTAGGAAATCCACTAAGGATGTCTTTTACACTTTCTGAATCACACAGATTCCTTCTAGACCAGAAGTCTAAGAACTTCTTAATTCACTCTTGAACTCTTCAAGTCCAGCAGACTTGGCTCTTCATAGTTCACTTAGAAGTCTTCATGTCCTTCTGAATTAGAACTCTTACTTCAGTTTATTGGTAGTTGTTGAGTTATTGATTGGTGCTACTCAGTTGTTGTTTAAGCACTTGTTCGAAAAAACTGAGTAGCTGGGCAATCTTTCTCTTTTTCTCAGATCGTAGAGTTGAGCATTGAGTGTTCTTGTGCGTTTTGTTCAATGCTTGCTTACATCTTTCATTTGCATATGTTTTGAATATATGTGATCTTGAAATCTATCAGTTGGATCCATCCGTTGAAGCATTAAATGCGTTTGACATTTCTGTACTTTAATGGAGACTTTTCTGCACATCTTCTAAATTGCATTCTGGCCCACTGACACAGCAGACTGCTTTCTCACCTAACACCTAAAAAGGTGTTTTCCTCTTACCAATGGTACTTTCCTTAGCTTCTTCAATACACTTCTTTGTTGCATACTAAGGATATCTTTTGTACCGTTGGGACTGGTGAGGACTTCAACGTTTAAGACTCATTCCACATTGGTTGCAATTTGTCTTTCATTCAGATGGTAGGGCTCGATTGTGACGCCCTCAAAATTAGGTATACATCGCCCATCTTGAGTCGCCAGATACATGGTACAGAATTCAAATATAACTTAATAATACAACTTTCGTGTACAATACGACAAAACATAAACTGTGAGTTTGAATACAAATATTGTCTACTAGAGAGTATACAAACTCAAAAGGAGTCCTCATTACAATTATTATCACACTATTTCACAGAATTGTGAGGACTACTAATGCACCATCTAGGACCATCACTTCGTTCCCCGACTCGTCCCAGCTATATTCTCATTTCCTGAAAAGAACAGTGAAAGAAAGGGTGAGCTCAACTAGCCCAGTAAGAAATATTATGACTAAGATAATGCAGAATAAATTATCATTAGCTTTCAACAGTGTTAAACTGATAAAATATAACAAATATCAAGTTTAACTGCAGCGGAACAAGCAATCCATTAGAAGAGTCAAGTAGAGAATAAAATCTACTATCTTCTATGTTTTAAAAAGTTTTTCATCACTTTTATCGTTGGGACTCAGCTTAATAAATAATCCACATCATCGAATCACCCCTGCACTACGGCCAACGATATTCTTTAGTATCACGACCACGAATTATCCATGCATTATGGCTTAAGATAATCATGTTTTCATCAACGGTCCTGATCATGCCATAAAACAATTCATCTTTGCACTACGGTCAAAGAGAATTCATAGCCATAATTATATCAAAAACTGTCCATCAATTCACCACGGGTCAATGAGGGCTTTTTCCACATCATTTGTAACATTACGGTCATGATTACACCGAATAATCTATGGTCATAATCATACCAAGTCCATCTATGCACTACAAGTCACAGATGACTTTCAACAAAATATAAACATGAGGATGATGACAATGATATAAGAATTCAATAAAAACAAGTTCAAGAATTAATTTATCCAGGAACTGATAACGTTTAAATTGTCAACATGATACTACTTTGTAGACTAAAATTCAAGAATGCTCAGAAGAATATTTCCATGAAAAGATACTGGATAAAGCACAAATATCAAGGATATTCCACTAATTTCATGGAGTATAGAAGTCAAAACTTTAACCAACTGAGTATAATAAAGAATGAAATAACAAAAGAAATCACCATGCATGTGGTACTTCGCATAGATAGATTATTCTAACAGAATAATAATAACGGAACCAGGTTAGGCGAAATTAGCACCGACAGGATATTCCAACAGAATAATAAATAACGGAACCAGGTCCGGCGTAAAACGCACATACAGGATATTCCAACAGAATAATAAATAACGGAATCAGGTCCGGCATAAAACGCACAGACATGATATTCCAACAAAATAATAAAGAATGGAATATTAGAAGAATTTCACCATGTATGCAGTACTTTGCATAGACAGGTTATTCCAACATAATAATAAAGAATGGAATAACAGAAAAATTTCACCAAGTATAGGGTAGCCTGCGTATACAGGTTATTCCAACAGAATAATAAAGAATGGAATAACATAAGTTCTCTTGATAAATAAGAAAGAAAGAGTACCCCTTACGAGTACAACAAATAATATTACCTACCTTAAGAAGAAGAGTAC
Source organism: Panax japonicus (assembly GCA_020205505.1). Taxonomy (NCBI): domain Eukaryota; kingdom Viridiplantae; phylum Streptophyta; class Magnoliopsida; order Apiales; family Araliaceae; genus Panax; species Panax japonicus. The sequence goes on from CM035101.1 coordinate 7,003,820, forward strand.
TGGATATATAAGTAGTAAAGTAGCATAATACTTTCTTCTTTCTCTCTATAGTTTATCTCTCTAGAGTTTCGGTGAATTCGTAAGAAATAATGAATGAATGAGCTTCTATTTATAGAAAAATAGACTGCATAGTAACTAACTCATGAACGATCCGGATTGATTTACTTTAATCTGACGGTCCATATTTAAAGAATTTTTTTAAATAAAATATAATATATTCTATTTATAATCTAATAAAACGAATAACTTTATAAAAGATTTTACTATGCAAATACTATACAGGCACTATGCAAACACTATGCATAATATAATATAATATATTCTAATTATTGTCTAATAAAACAAATAACTTTATAAAAGTATTTTGTTTTATATAAAAAGATTTTACTATACAAAACACTATGCAAACACTATGCATAGTAAAATATAATATATTCTATTTATAGAATAACTTTATAAAAGTATTCTGTTTTATATAAAAAGATTTTACTATGCAAAATACTATGCAGACACTATGCATAATAGAATATAATATATTCTATTTATAGAATAACTTTATAAAAGTATTCTGTTTTTATTACATTAATAATACCAATAAAACAAAACTGAGTGACTTATCACATAAGCATCAATAATCAATACCGTGTGCTACTATGCAACCACATGTATTACTGTACTTTTACTACCGAGCAGTTCAACATTATTAACGGTAAAACTTCCGCCGTTATTTTCATAAAATATTTTTGTCGTTTTCTCATTCCGACAATAATTCTGTTGTGTGGTCCACCAATGATTGTTCCGTCGTACGGATATTTCCCGACAAAAAGAATATTCCCCGACCAATCGAATACTATATAACAACTTGCATACTTTACAAAATTTATAAATATTACCCACAACTATAACATTATATCAAATCCACACCATAATATTCAAAAATATTATTTCGAGAAAATTAAATATTTATTCATAAAATTTGGGATCTCACAATCTCCCTTGCTTATAGAATTTCGCCCTCAAAATTTACGTACGTACCTGGTATGCTGAACATGTGAGGATACCTCGACTTCATTTCAAATTCTAACTCTTGAGGTATAACCTTTGAGTGTTGAATACGATTCTTCTTATCCAAGATTTTAACACGTATCTTCTCAAATGTTAAATCTTCTGCTATATCATTTAGTTCTAATTTAATAATGTGGTTCGGGTAGTCCAAATATTTACTTAACACCGATACATTAAAAACTTTATGAACACACAACATACTTGGCGGTAAAACGAGTCTATAGGCCACAGTTCCTACTTCATCTAGGATTTCAAATGGGCCAATTAAATCAAGGGTTGAGATTTCCTCTCTTCGTCGATTCTTGCTTCTAAAATAATGCCCTCTTGAACCTTTTTCTTCACATTCATCAGCTCCGGGTGTGTAGCTTGAACGACTTTAACTTTATCGATTAAAGTCAATTCTACTCGTATATTCGTTATCTTCACGTAGGTCCCTAGAGTCTTTAACTCTATCTTCATCACTTGTAAGTTATACGAAATGATTCTTTGTGTTAACAACATCGCACTCGTAAACGCATCTGATCTTCTACTCAACACGTCAGCTACCACATTCGCTTTCCCACAATGGTATTGAATGATACGATCGTAATCTTCAACAGCTCGAGTCAATGTCTTTGGTGCATGTTATGTTCATTTTAAGTAAAGAGATATTTGAGGGTTTAAGAAATGGGTTTTGTACTGGGGTCAATACAAAATTTGATTTCACGCTCTAGGGGTAGGCTAAGAAGTCTTCAAGAATATGTCAGGAAATTTATTAACAATAAAAATATTATTCAAAACTGTGACCCTCATCCAAGACTTGGATAGTACGTCACATTGATACCTATCAACTTGCCATCGTCATTCACGACGTCGCCTACAGAAAGTCTGGCTTCGGTGCATTCCACTCAAGGAAGTCAACAACGAAAGGACCGGGGCTCTTTACTTATGGCTTGATATGACAATGATTGACTTTAGTGGTTTGGTTGCTTGAATTCGCATAACAGGTTGGTTAGGAATATGAAAACTAACAACCTTACGAAAAGCATGATGATTAATTAACCAATTGATTCCTAAAATCGCATCAAAGGCAAGTATTTTCAAAGAGATAAGATTGACAGGTAACGTGAAAGTGACAATTTGAATTAAACAAGATTTATAAATAGTGGATGTAACGAAGGTTTCTCCCAACTGAGTTTCAACTAATAAGTCAAAGTCTAATTTCTCTGAAGTTAAATTTAAACGTTGAGCACAAACAAGAGAGATAAAAGAATGGGTAGAACTGGTATCTAATAAGGTATAGACTTCGCAAGAATTTATAATTAACTAACCCGTGCTAACTTCGTTCTGGTCACTCGCTTTTTTGAGAAGTCACAAAAAACGATCTTTCTGAAACCACCGACTTTGTTTTGTCTGTATCTGCCTTTGGTACCACCGTCCCTGCTGGACCTGACTTCACTATATGACAAAATCGATCTAAATGACCTTCTATTCTTGAAATTTCCACTTCTATTATCTTGGCCATGATTACCACCGAAGTGGTTACCATTCTTGGCATGATAATTTCCCCCACGATGGTTATCATAGTTCTGATGGCCGTTGCCACCGGTATGATTATTATCGTGTTGTTGGTCGTTACCTTTTGGTTGAGCTGACTCAACGATCTCATGTGCTTCATTGCTTATCTCAACATTTTCATATGCCATTTTCAAACAATGTCACAAAACAAAGGTTAATTAACATATCACATATTATCCTTATACTATGACCAACCAATTAAATACCAAATAAACTTAGGTAGGTCATACTAGCGAAGGAATTCCCCGTCTCTCCCCTCCTAGTTCTTGTCTCACATCTCAGCTAGTGATCATATCCCTAAGCTCTGATACCAACTGTGACGCCCCCAAAATTACGTATACATCACCCATCTTGAGTAGCCAGATACATGGTACAGAATTCAAATATAACTTAATAATACAACTGTTGTGTACAATACGACAAAACTTAAACTGTGAGTTTGAATACAAATATTGTCTACTAGAGAGTATACAAACTCAAAAGGAGTCCTCATTACAATTATTATCACACTATTTCATAGAATAGTGAGGACTACTAATGCACCATCTAGGACCATCACTCCGTTCTCCGACTCGTCCCAGCTATATTCTCATTTCCTAAAGAGAACAGTGAAAGTAAGGGTGAACTCAACTAGCCCAGTAAGAAATATTATGACTAAGATAATGCAGAATAAATTATCATTAGCCTTCAACAGTGTTAAACTGATAAAATATAACAAACATCAAGTTTAACTGCAGCGAAACAAGCAATCCATTAGAAGAGTCAAGTAGAAAATAAAATATACTATCTTCTATGTTTTAAAAAGTTTTTCATCACTTTTATCGCTGGGACTCAGCTTAATAAATAATCCATATCATCGAATCACCCCTGCACTACGGCCAACGATATTCTTTAGTATCACGACCACGAATTATCCATGCATTATGGCTTAAGATAATCATGTTTTCATCAACGGTCCTGATCATGTCATAAAACAATTCATCTTTGCACTACGGCCAAAGAGAATCCATAGCCATAATCATACCAAAAACTGTCCATCAATGCACTATGGGTCAATGAGGGCTTTTTCCACATCATTTGTAACATTACGGTCATGATTACACCGAATAATCCCTGGTCATAATCATATCAAGTCTATCTATGAACTACAGGACACATATGACTTTTAACAAAATATAAACATGAGGATGATGACAATAATATAAGAATTCAATAAAACAAGTTCAAGAATTAATTTATCCAGGAACTGATAACATTCAAATTGTCAACATGATACTGCTTTATAGAGTAAAATTCAGGAATTCTCAGAAGAATATTTCCATGAAAAGATACTGGATGAAGCGCAAATATCAAGGATATTCCACTAATTTCATGAAGTATAGAAGTCAAAACTTTAACCAACTAGATATAATAAAAAATGGAATAACAAAAGAAATCACCATGCATGCGGTACTTCGCATAAACAGATTATTCCAACAGAATAATAATAACGGAACTAGGTCAGGCGAAATTCGCACCGACAAGATATTCCAACAGAATAATAAATAACAGAACCAGGTCCGGCGTAAAACATAAATAACGGAACCAGGTCCGGCGTAAAACGCACAGACAGGATATTCCAACATAATAATAAAGAATGGAATATTAGAAGAATTTCACCATTATGCAGTACTTTGCATAGACAGGTTATTCCAACATAATAATAAAGAATTGAATAACAGAAGAATTTCACCAAGTATAAGGTAGCCCGCGTGTACAGGTTATTCCAATAGAATAATAAAGAATGGAATAACAGAAGTTCTCTTCATAAATAAGAAAGAAAGAGTACCCCTTACGAGTACAACAAATAATATTCCCTACCTTAAGAAGAAGAGTACTGGATATATAAGTAGTAAAGTAGCAGAATACTTTCTTCTTTCTCTCTATAGTTTATCTCTCTAGAGTTTCGGTGAATTCATAAGAAATAATGAATGAATGAGCTTCTATTTATAGAAAAATGGACTGCATAGTAACTAACTCATGAACGGTCCAGATTGATTTACTTTAATCTGACGGTCCATATTTAAAGCAAAAACTTTTAAATAAAATATAATATATTCTATTTATAATCTAATAAAACGAATAACTTTATAAAAGATCTTACTATGCAAATACTATGCAGGTACTATGCAAACACTATGCATAATAAAATATAATATATTCTAATTATTGTCTAATAAAAAAAATAACTTTTTAAAAGTATTTTGTTTTATATAAAAAGATTTTACTATGCAAAACACTATACAAACACTATGCAATACTATGCATAATAAAATATAATATATTCTATTTATAGAATAACTTTATAAAAGTATTCTGTTTTATATAAAAAGATTTTACTATACAAAATACTATGCAGATACTATGCATAATAGAATATAATATATTCTATTTATAAAATAACTTTATAAAAGTATTCTGTTTTATTACATTAATAATACCAATAAAACAAAACTGAGTGACTTATCACATAAGCATCAATAATCAATACCGTGTGCTACTATGTAACCACACGTATTACTGTACTTTTACTACCGAGTAGTTCAACATTATTAACGGTAAAACTTCCGCTGTTATTTTCATAAAATATTTTGTCGTTTTCTCATTCTGACAATAAATTCGTTGTGGGATCCACCAATGATTGTACCGTTGTACGGATATTTCCCGACAAAAAGAATATTCCCCGACTAATCGAATATTATATAACAACTTGCATACTTTGCAAAATTTATAAATACTACCCACAACTATAACATTATATCAAATCCACACCATAATATTTAAAAAAAATATTTCAAGAAAATTAAATATTTATTCATAAAATCTGGGGTCTCACGTCGATGCTTCTGACATACGGCAGGTGATACTCTACGATTCAGATCGTGGTGTCTTGTTACCTTAGTGCTTGGTCTGATGTTATCAAGTAAGAGCACTACGATTTCTCTTAAAGACCTGTACACTATGATCTTCACTTGCTAGTTTTGCAGGCTCTACGTTTTTGAGAGCACACTACGGTCTTCGAGTTGGCTCGGCAAACGTTGGGACTACTCTGCGATTTTTGACGAGGTCCTTCAAGGCAGGCACACTACGATCCTTAATGCTCTACATTTCTACCTAGGCTTTTGTAATCTTTATCAGCCAGATACACTACGATCTCTTCGAAGCCTATCTATTACATCTCAAGATCAACCTAACAAGTTTGATCTTCTTTTCTATACATTCACTTACAGAATGATACACATTAAGAGTTTAGATCAACCTAACAAATTTGATCTATCACTAAGTCCTTGTGTGAGACCCCGAATTTTATGAAATAAAAGTATTCAATTTTTTTTTCTATTTTGGTAAATAGCATGGTATTGATTATTGATGCTTATGTGATAAGTCGTTCAGTTTTGTTTTATTGGTATTATTAATATTATAAAACAGAAAAGCTTTTTATATAAAACAGAATACTTTTATAAAGTTATTCTATAAATAGAATATATTATATTCTATTATGAATAGTAAAACCTTTTTATATAAAACATAATACATTTATAAAGTTATTCTATAAATAGAATATATTATATTCTATTGTGCATAGTATTTTGCATAGTAAAATCTTTTTATATAAAACAGAATACTTTTATAAAGTTATCTGTTTTATTAGACAATAAATAGAATATATTATATTTTATTATGCATAGTGTTTGCATAGTGCCTGCATAGTGTTTGCATAGTAAAATCTTTTATAAAGTTATTCGTTTTATTAGATTATAAATAGAATATATTATATTTTATTTAAAAGATTTTGCTTTAAATATGGACCGTCAGATTAAAGTAAATCAATTTGGACCGTTCATGAGTTAGTTACTATGCAGTCTATTTTTCTATAAATAGAAGCTCATTCCTTCATTATTTCTTACGAATTCGCTGAAACTCTAGAGAGAGAAACTATAGAGAGAGTTATTCTTCTATAATCTTGAGCGTATTTCTTTAGAGTTTAAGAAAGCTTTGAGCGTAGTGCAAGTTTTCTTCAAGTATATTCCTGCCCTACTAGTCGGAATACTTTTCTTTTTAAGGTAGGGGATATAATTGTCGTACTCGTAAAGGATATTATTATTATTATAGTAAGGGATATTATTTCTTTTGTATTCATGAAGAGATTTTCTGTTATTCTATTTTTTATTATTCTGTTGGAATAACCTGTATACGCGGGCTACCCTATACTTGGTGAAATTCTTCTGGTATTCCATTCTTTATTATTCTGTTGGAATATCCTGTCTGTGCGTTTTACGCTGGATCTGGTTCCGTCTTTATTATTCTGTTGGAATATCTTGTCTGTGCGTTTTACGCCGAACTTGGTTCCGTATTTATTATGTTGTTGGGAATAACCTGTCTGTGTGGTCTCTTTCGCATGCATAATGAATCCTTCTGTTAGTCAATACTTTATTATTCTGTTGGAATAACCTATCTTTGTGGATTACCACATACATGGTGACCGATCCTTTGTATTTCATTACTTGTTAAATTGTGGAAATGATCTGTTTACGTGGATTATGATGAAAGTCATAATAAAAGCATTGGACTAATGAAAATCATGGGTATATGTGGTATTAGTAAGTGTTATGATGAGTTATATTGGTTATTATGTGAAAACATAAAAGTTTCTTAGAAATCACAAAGGGTTGAAAAATCAAATTTTGGTGAAAATGGAACATGAAATTCAATTGACCATATCTCCTATTATATTTTGAATTTTTGAGTGTGGTCAAGTTCTAGAATTAGGTCTATGAGTTTTGTAACTTATCCAAGTACAATCACTGGAAAAGGTGTTGTAGATTTTCGTGTGGACTGATTTTAGCAAAGTACGAAAAAATGTAAAATATGAAAAAGGCTGCTGCCACGATTTTAAAAGGGCTGTTTCGGCCAATTAATTTGTGAGAAATATTCTGGCCTTTTGGTACATGAAAGTATATGGTATAAAGTATCTCCTGTCCAAAAATGAGCTTATTTCGACTTAAAATGAGCAAGTTATGACCAATTCAATATTTAGGTTTTTCCGACGAAAAACGCTATAACCGGAGTTCTATAACTCCGATGACCATGAAATTTAAACTGGAAGCTCACGTTAACATGTGTAAGATCTTGCCAAGATTTGGGAATTTCTGGAGTTAACCTTGAGGAAGCTAATTTCTTAATGAATTAATTAGAAATTGATTTTTGAAAAATAGTAAATAAATTTTAAAAATGTCAAGAAAAATATATGTTCAAGATGGGACTATATTCTGCTAAATCCCAAAAAAAAATATTTTTGGGACTGATTTGGTATTTTTTATGAAAATGAACTAGTTATAAATGAATGAATTAAATATGTTATGTGAAGTAATAAAATTGGAAAATATGATTTTATGGCTTGAGAATCCTATATAGGGTATATGCAGATTTTTTATGAGGGATTTGATCATTGATGATGAAATCTTATGAGTATGGCATTTTTTGAATGATTAAAATGTATTATTTGATAAAGTGTAAACAATTGAAATAAATTGTTTATAAGTTTAAGAAATGATTAAAATATTGTTATAATATTAATGATATTAGATTATGAGATTATTAAGTGATTGATAACATTTGGTTATTATTGAACGCTGGATAAATTATATTATAAATGTTTAATATTTATCCTTTATCTCATTTGATTGATTCTTATATCATTGTCATCATCCTATGCTTATATTGTGTTGAAAGTCATCTTTGGTCGTAGTGCACAGATGAACTTGGTATGATTATGACCAGGGATTATTCGGTATAATCATGACTGTAATGTTACAAAGGATATGGAAAAAAAGTCCTCATTGGCCCGTAGTGCATTGATGGACAGTTTTTTGTATGATTATGGCTATGGATTCTCTTCGGCCAAGGGTGAAAAGATGAATTATTTTATGGCATGATCATGCCATTGATGAAAACACGATTATCTTTAGCCCGTAGTGCATGGATAATTCGTGGTCGTGATATTAACGAATATCCTTAGCCGTAGTGCATGGATAATTCAGTGATATGGATTTATTATCTAGCTAAGTCTCAGCGATGAAATAAAAATTCATGGATGTGATATTAACGAATATCCTTGGCCGTAATGCAGAGGTGATTCGATGATGTAGATTATTCATTAAGCTGAGTCTCAGCGATAAAATATTTATTATACACTTTTAATTCGTAGAAGATAGTAGATATCATGCTCTACTTGACTCTTCTAAAATACAGTTGTATGTCTTTGGCTTGTAGTGCAAAGATGAATTGTTAATGAATATCTTTGGCCGTAGTGCAAAGATGAATTTATTAGTATGATTATGAGCAGGAATTCTAATATGGTATAACCATGATTTTTGATGTTTCAGGTGAAGATAGGTGATAAAAATTATCTTCGTCCTGGTTGTGAAGAGGAATTTAGAACCACAATTATGATTATGAGTTATTCATATGATTGTGGACAGAAACTGTTGATTTATTTTACATGGATAAAATATTATTGGTGGACTTTTAACATAGAGAAGATAATAGACCTTATGGTCTATTTGACTCTTCTAATGGATTGCTCGTTTCGCTGCAACTATGGTTGAAAAGTTTTATAATCTACCATTCGTTCTAAATCTCTGATTTATTATTGATGAAAGCTATTGATAATTTAATTATCTTTAATCATGATATTCTTTACTGGGCTAGTTGTGCTCACCCTTTCTACTTCACAATTCCTTTCAGGTAATAAGAGTGTTGCCGTAAGAGTGTTGTCGGGTCGAGTGGGGATAACAGGGGAATAGAACAGTGGTCTCTAGCTGTGGAGGTTCTCCCTAAACAGTATAGAAAAGTGTGTTGTATTCTATACAACATTTAGTAGTTATATTTGGTAAATCAAATAGGGTGAGGTGAACCCAACTTTGGAAGGATGTTTTGCCACTATCATACAAGATGTCTAATGACATACAACCTCGTGTTCTCATAAGACATGGTTGTGCACATCCACTTGCTGAATATATCTACGAGCACTACCTATAAGATTTTGGGGTTTATGTGAAATATAATTTTCACTTGGAGACAACGGAGATATTTATATGTCAAGAGAAGACTCACCATTGGAAAGAAGATGATAGTAACCTTTTTGTTTTTCTTTGGGGAGTTTTGGGTCAACCAAGGATAATTCTGTGGACATATGTTATCTATCATAACCTAAACGCATGGCCTCCCATGTACGAAGGTTTTCTTGAGCACTTCCCAAAGATTTTAATTTCTAAAATAGTTTTTGACTATACTTTTATGTAAAGTATCATTGTAAGGTTGTGGTTGAGGTACCATGAGAGTTATATACATTTGTATTAAAACTCATAGTTAACTGTGGTCGTATTCTATACGACAGCTCAACAGTTGTATAAATGAAGTTGTATTTGAATTTTGTACCATGTATTTGGCGACTCAGAATGGGTGATGTATACCTAATTTTGGAGGCGTCACACCTTGTACATATATTCCTTGAAGGATTTTACATATAATTATGAGCCTTTATATTTAAACATCAAATCAAAATATGCACTCTCCCAATAGAATATACTTCGTTGTAGTGCTATTAAAATTTTCATTTGTTCATGGGTATTATTTTCATCATCGCAAAATAAGATGATGAATCTACAACAATAATACCCAAGAAAATGGAAGACTAAGTGCATTAAATTGAACTATTTTTTTCTAAAGTCCATGTTCGTAATTTAATACTGTGGACGCAGCAGGTTTATCATTAAAACGATGTCATTGTTAATAAAAGCATACCTCTACAAAAATAAACTGTGGATTCTGAGTAATAAAAACCTAATTACAAACAACTTTTGTTATTCTCTTTCATCGATAAACGGTTCAATCAACTTGAGAGCTTATAGCCGACTAGCAAGCAAGCATACCTGCAAACAAACATCACCAAAGATTGGTAATATGCAATTTCATATATTAGAACTGATTCATTGGTTTTTCCATGGATTTGTATGCTGAAGAATTATTTCATTCAATATCAAGTACTGAGGAAAAATTGCATGATAATAATGATGAAATAGTTAATGATACCATTCCTTATGTTGGTCAAATGTTTGATACGTTGGAAGATGCTGAATTTTTTTTTTACAGAAAATATGCGAAACGAGTTGGATTTTTGTTCTAGATTGTACTAGTGTCCTAAAGTTGGATATAGGGTTGTTGAGAAAAATGTGATTGTCACTGATGATGAAGATAATAATATTGTTAAGGGAAAACGGAGGAGGGACTTAATCGATAGAACAAAATGTAGAGCAAAATTTTATATTGTGCATGATGGGAGTAAAGATAAATAGTTTGTGTCTACACTTGAATTGAATCACAATCATGAATTTGTGTACCCGAGTAAAGTTTCACAAATTCAAACATACAAAAATATTTTAGGAGTTGTTAGGGATTTGATTGAAACCCTTTAATAATGCTGGGATTGGTCCAAGTAGAATGATGAATTTTCTGATCTCATTGGGAGACTATATAAGCAATGTTAGATTCTCTAAAACAGATGTACGAAATATAGTTAGAGATATTAGACGTGATAGTATTGATTCGAATAATGCACAAGGTGCAATAGATTACTTGAGAAAGTTGCAGCGTGAGAGTCCGAGCAGATTTTATTTTATTGTCAAACCAAGCGTGGATAATTGTATCGATGTATTATGTGGGTGGATTATCAATCAATACTTGCTCATCTAAATTTTGGTGACGTTGTTACTTTTGATACCACACAGAACAAACAAACATTTCAGGCCATTTACTCCTTTCACGGATGCAAATCATCATTATCATTTTGTATTGTTTTAGTGTGTACTATTGAGAGATGAGACTAAGGATACATTTATATGGTTGTTTGAGCAATGACTTAAAGTAATTAATTATAAACATCCCATAACAATTGTCACTGATCAAGTTCGTGCAATGTCGAATGTGATTGCTAGTGTTTTTCCTAATACACAACATGCATTGTGTACCTAGAACTTTAGCAAAAAATATCTTGAAAAAACTTAGACATATCTATTCATCACATCCAACTTTTAAGTCAGATTTTAACTACTGCATCTTTAAGTGTTTGAATATTCAAGAATTTGAGGACAGGTGGAAATTTTTTCTTGAAAGCTACGGTTTGTAGAATCATGAATGGTTGAAATCTCTGTATGAATTAAAAAAATGGATTAGAGTGTATTCAAAAAATTTCTTCACAGCAAAAATGACTACTACTTCTAGGAGTGAAAGTATGAATAGTAGGTCCCGTCCGTAGTTTTAAACTGTGGACTCTAGATTGTAAAAGAAAAGGGATGGACAATCCAAAGAGACGAACAAGGGCAACTTTCTGTGTGGTGGCCTTCATCGGATGAAGGAATGCCCAAAACTTGAGAAAGTAAATGTTCTGATTGCTAATGACTCGAATGATGGAGAAAGAACATCAAATGGTCCTAGAATGAACTATCTGCAACTGTTGAGTGATTTGTAGACCCAAAAGGAAAAGACACATACTCCGCATATGTTAATGTATGTGGCAGTGGTTGTTAATGGAAAAGAAGTGTTGCCTATGGTGGATACCGGTGCTATCAATAATTTTTTATAGAAAGGGAGGTGGACAATCTGAAATTAGACTTGCGGAAGAATACAAATAAGAACAATGTTGTAAATTCTGAGGCCCAACCAATTCTTGGCACATCGATGGCGGATTTGAGGTTTGGTCTGTGGGAAGGAAAATGCAGTTTGATAAATGTTCCTTTCGATGATTTTGATCTCATCCTAGGAATTAATTTTCTGATGACAAAAAAATGCATGGTGATGCCTCATCTAGGTGGTTTGATGATCATAGATGAGAAAATGTCAGGTCTTGTAAACATTGTATACCCAAACTTAGAGAAGAAGGAAGGCAAATAAAAGAATGGTTTATTGTCTACAGTGCAGTTAAAGTCTGGACTTAAACGTGGTGAGGAGACCTACTTGTGTGCCTTAATTGAGATCAAGTAAGGCAAGGTTGAAGATGTGTCAGATACTATTAGTGAGTTGTTGGAGGAGTTCAAGGATGTGATGCCCCCAAAACTCCCAAAGACATTTCTTCCAAGATGTGCAGTGGATCATTAGATTGAATTGGACTCGGGTGCAAGACCCCCTGCTCAAGCCCCTTATAGGATGTCACATTCTGAGTTGGTGGAGTTGCAAAAATAGTTGACAGAGTTGCTAGAATCTAGTTTTTTGCTACCCTCCAAGGCTTTGTATGGTGCTCCTATGTTGTTTCAGAGGAAACAAGATGGCTCATTGCAGATGTGCATAGAGTAAAAGGCAATGAATAAGGTTACTGTCAAAAATAAGTACCCAATTCCTAATATCGTTGATTTATTTAATTTTTTGTTGCAGGCCAAGTATTTTTTAAGCTGGATTTGAGATCAGGATATTGGCAAGTCAAAATTGATGCTGGTGATGAGGCCATAACGACTTATGTGATAAGGTATGGTTCATATGAATTCCTTGTAATGTCGTTCGGCTTAACCAATGCTCCTGCTATGTTTTGTAATCTTATGAGTGATGTATTTTATGAGTATTTGGATCGATTTGTGGTGGTATATCTGGATGACATTGTGGTATATAGTGAAACCTTAGATGGTCACCTTGAACATCTTATGTTGGTATTTTAGAAGTCGAGGGAATACTAGTTGTATGTGAAAAAGGAAAAGTGAGAATTCTGTAGGGCAGAGATTATGTTCCTTGGGCATTGGGTTAGTCAAAGACAAGTTCAAATAGACGAGAGAAAGGTCCAAGTCATTGTTGAATGGGTTGTTCCTACGAAAGTGGCATATTTGAGATCAATTCTGAGATTGGTAAACTACTATCAAAAGTTCATCAAGGGTTACTCAAAAAAGGTAAACTCCTTTAACCGACTTACTGAAAAAGGATAATAAATGGGAATGGACAACGAGATGTCAAGAAGCTTTTGAGAAATTGAAAGAGGCGGTGTAATCTAATTCAGTGTTGAGACTCCCAAATTTTGACAATCGTTTTGTAGTGCATACTAATACGTCGACATGTTATTACTGGGTTGATTGTGCACAATAGTCACCCAGTTGCATAGGAAAGCCAAAAATTCAAAGATGTTGAGAAAAGGTATAGTACCTATGAGAAATAAATGACCACAATTGTGCATTTCTTGGAGACATGGAAATACTACTTGTTGGGTATGAAGTTTATGGTGGTGACTGATAATGTAGCTAATACCTACTTCAAGACTCAAAAAAATGTTAACTCCTAAGCATGCTCGTTAGCAAGAATTTCTGGCGGACTTTGATTTCGTGTAGGTGTACAAACTAGGAAGGCAAAATTCAGTTGCTGATGCATTGAGTAGAAAAGTGGTGCAGGAATTTATTGATGCCCTCATTGCGGTTGAGACAAAATTCCTGGACAAGATTAGAGAATAGTCCCAAATTGATGTTGTGTACCAAAGACTTCGGGCACAAATACAGGATGGTTTGGGTTGATGATAAGTTACTTTATGCAAAAGGCAGTAGGTTGTATATCCTTTGCGGAGGGGGGTTGAGGAGGAAGATCATGTATGAGACACATGATACAAAATGGGCTGGTCACCCTGGCATTGAGAGGATGTTGGCGTTGTTGTCTCGCTCATGCTACTGGCCTAAAATGGAGAATGACGTATAGGCGTATGTCAATTCTTGTCTTGTGTGCTAAGTAGACAAACTTGAAAAGAAGAGTGAAGTTGGCTTATTGCAACTTCTTCCTATTCCTGACAGTCGATGGCAATGGATTTTATTTCTTAGTTATTGATAATTGATGGAATGAGATAGATTTTTGTGATAGTTGATCGCTTTTCAAAGTATGCGGTGTTCATCCCAACACCACATACTGCAGATGTTGATGTTGGTTTGTTTTTCAAACATGTGAAATACTATAGGTTGCTTGGGGATATAATAAGTGATCGGGATACTTGGTTCACGGGAAGGTTTTGGACAATATTGTTTGGTTTGATTGGGTCTGAATTGAAGTTTAGCACGAAAAATCATCCATAACCATATGGTCAAACTGAGAGGATAAATCAGTTGCTCGAGGAGTATATGCTACATTATATGACTACAAGTCAGAAAAACTGGTTAGAGTTGTTGGAACCAACACAGTTCTGTTATAACTTGCATTGGTCCTCTACAACAGATGTGAGTCTCTTAAGTTGAGCATGGGTTATCAGCCAAGAACTCCAAATGATGTGGTTTTGTAGTGTCTTGGAGGTAATTGTCCTACATCATATCACTTTTCAATGGCTAGAATAGAGTTGCTTGAGGTAGGACGAAGCTACTTTAGCAAAGCAGTAAGGCGGATGAAAAAGTATGCAAATGCGCATAGAAGGCTGCTTGAGTTTAAAGTATGAGATGTGGTGTTATTGAAGCTAACACCATGAATTTGGAAGAAGATCGGTAGTAAGGTTGTGCATAGAAGATTGATTCCGAAGTACAACGATCCCTTTGAGGTGATGAAGAAAGTTGGTGTTGTGGCGTACAGGCTGAAACTTCCAGATAAATTGAAAATTCATCCAACATTTCATGTAAGCTACCTGAAACCTTTTCAACATGAATTGCTTGATGTTGGTCAGAAACAAGTCAAGAGAGCTCCGTCGATGATCAAAAAATAGTTTGATAAGAATGTTAAAAAGATCTTGGATCATAGGACTGAAGGTCAGAGCAATAAAAATCAATGGGCATATTATCTTATGCATTGGAAAGGTGAAAATGAGTTAGATGCTAGTTGGGAACGAGATGTGACTTTGTGGCAATTTGAGAGACAGATTACGGAGTATTGGAAACACCCACCAATGAGGACGTCGGGCTCTTCTGGTGGGGGTGGTTTGTTAGCCTCTTAGCGGGTTAACATGTTGTTGGCATGCAGGATGGCCAAACAACATGCCAATAGTTGACTTTGACACACTCAATTGATGTGGGGTAAGGTAGCTTGACACTCAATTTGGGTGACAATGTGCGGCAGCATGAGGCAGCTTGGGGCAATGTGTAGCAACATGGGGGAATTGTACGGCGCTGGACAACAAATTGGGGCGCTGGCCAAAACCAGTAGATCTAGAAGGCCTACATTATGACTCCTCAAGAACACTTTATGTTTATTCCTGGCACGTTAGAATTTTTCATAAGTGCTACTATAGGGGAGGGTGGTCCGTGAAGTCCACCTAGGCCATGGGCAGGCTGTCATGACCTGTGTGGGGGGGGTGGGCATTGGGGCATTGTTGGGCTCCCCTAATACCAATGCTAACAACAAATTGGTGGCTTGGATGGGATCACAGACCCTTTCATGGCCTAGGCATGATTAGGAAAGAACGTTGTTGAACGTTGGGCATGACATAGGCTTGTGCCTAGCATGGCGTGCATGGCATGGACTGGCGCCTAGTATGCAAGGTTGATGCATGTGAAGACAATTAGAGTTGGGTTGGGCGTGTACAGTTGATTTGGGCAGCACCTTGGGCAAGTGCATGGCCTAGTTGGATTTGTGTGTGGGTTGGATGGACAATGCATTGTGGCACATGTTAGGCAAACTCGTGGGCTGAGGCAACAAGAATGTGGGCTAACTTCGTTGGGCTAGTTAGATTGGTTGACTGGAGAAAGGACCAAACTTGTGACGCCCCCAAATTCGGGTCTCTTTCAACCCGACATATGGTGCTCCACGGTGCTACAGTTCACACAAATATTCAATTGAAATGCCTCAAAAGAACGAATATGTCTTATATATATTCCAAAACAATACTACCATTCCCCAGGTTCTTTATAACCGTTACATTTGTTCTTGTCATAATATCAAATATTATCATTACAAACCTATACTATTACATAGGCAATCTACACGCTCACTTTAGCCTTCTCTTTATCCTTTTAGAATCCTTCGGTTCATTCGGTCTAAGCAGCATTCATATGGTTCAAGCAAGAGTGAGCATAACAAGCTCAGCAAGTACAACAATTTCATTTTTAAAAGCATGCTTGAAACATAGGAATCGTATATCTTCAATAACTGGATGATAGTTACGAAGTACTATCAATAATTCAAAATAGCTTTCCTTTTTCCTTCAAAACATTTTACAACAACAATATTCATTAATTCTGGTTCAAGACGTGAACGTCTTATAGTTTCTTTGAAAAGGACAACCCGTCACGAAGTCCGTAAGTCCGACATATCTTACGAGTACATCTAGGTGATCAGCCTATAGTACCCTATGTTGATCAACACTACATCCATTAAACGTGTGTACGTTTAAGTTGTGACAACCTCACGTGCCCATCGAATACTCGATGAAAATACATTTGTTTATTCATATTCAGGCTTACCTTGAATCCATACCCAATAATTGGTGTAGGATAGCGTTAGCAATTCTATATTGAAAGACTTGTAAACAGTTCAATCAATCTATCACGATTAGTTTAGCCGAGCTAAAACTGGCATCGACTCTTTCATCAAAACCATACATGTATCTCATAATTTGAATCATTTAAAAACTTGGCTAACACGAAGGTTAGACAAGCGTTTAAGAAAAACTTTCCTTCAGCGTCTGCTACCGAATAATTACGTTTCCTTTGAGTCTTTACAATCTTTACAATACATAATCACATAATATACCACATTAGGTCATGAATGAACATACATAGTTCCTAAAGAATCTTAACCTACTTCTCAATCTAATCCCGTATTAGATTTGTTATTATTGGTTCTGGCTTTCCGTTATTCTTTACATCATTCTTACCAACTTCTGTCTCTTCCATAACTTAAGTGAAGTTATTTCATTAGTACAACTCGGTTCAAGTTAATTATCCTACCTCACGGCTTACTAACGTCCTTACGTTATCATCCGAAACTCGATCGTCATTGATTAAGTACGTTTATTGCATACCGTTTGCGGTCATCTTCAATTGACTTTCTTTAACCCTAAGTGATCATACTTGGGGTTTAATTATAACTTAACAATGTTACTTCATGTTCATTAAGTTTGTATCACTTCATTGCCTTTCTTTTTATCTTCATAACAAATCCTCTCTATGTAAACCCTAGGGTTGGCGTTGCGGCGCCAACTTTTCTTCTTTGTGACGCGCTGCGGCGTCACCCATTAGGGCTTGGAGACTGGACTCGGCGCTGCGGCGCGGGTCCCTTTGTGAACTATCGCGCTGCGGCGCGAGTTTGCAGTGTTTGGAGCTCACTTTGGCGCTGCGGCGCCGGTCATTTAAGCTTGGAGTCGCGCCGCGACGCAGACTCTGAGACACAGATAGTTTTGACAGATTTTCAACTTTGCGAGATTCCCAGACTCGTAACTTCTTCGTTATAAGTCCAAATTGGCTCATTCAAGAGCCTAAGGTTCACAAATCACGTACTCTACGTGTCCATGCAAGAATTTTATCTATTCAACTTCGTTTGCTAAAATTTCACCTATTAGTCCATTTTTAACGAAAACGATAAACGTTCGTGAACGTTCAACGCTCGTTTCTTCATTCTAAGTCGAAATCCGGCCATTTTCGAGTCCGCAACTCTATAATGACAAATACGACTTGTCTCCATTGAAAACCAATGTTTCCAAGCTCAATATCAAAATTCGACTTCCATTTCGAGAATTTCACGAATTCGACGATCGTCGTCTAATCGTGTGAATTCCGGCGAAACTTCGTTACTTGAGATTTTTAGACCATTTCACTTGGATTCAATCCATTATACCAACATCTTGACATACATGCTTTGTTAACTTATAACCATGATAAGTTATTACTAGTTCATTGTGAATTTGTAACTTATGAAAATATAAACTACTTATATTTCCATTTAACTTATGTCTTCTTTTCATATGACTTATTAATGAGTTAAGTCCTTAAATACTTATTCTTACATCTTATTAATCATGCTAACTTTATTAATGTAAACATGTTACAAGTTCTAACAAGTTCTTATACTTCCATTATAAGCTCATAACTTATTTATGAATGAATTACTTATTCATGACTTATCCGGCTTATTAAGACTTAAGCCCTTTGGTTTATCATTCCAACTTCTTCTTAGCCCCTTCTCTACAAAAGGAAGAGAAAGAAATCATGGTTTAAGTTCTTACCCTTTGATGATCACTTGACTAATCCTTAATCTTCTTCTTGCCTCTTAAAATAAGAACTCTAGCTTTCTAGCTTTTTCCCTCAAGCCACTAAGCTCTCAACTTATAAGTGGTTGGTGGAAAATCTAACAAGGAAAGTCTAACTTATATGTGCTTATTCTCTCAACCAAATAAGTTGCTTAGCTTGAGAGGAAATGAACAACCAACAAAATGAACTGAAGCTCTCTATTTATAGGCATTCCAAAGTGAGGGTAAAAGGGTCATAAGGCCACTCCACCTCATTAATCACCTCCTTACTATTCACTACTTGCTCATTAAGTTATTTGGCCTCCACACATTTTGCTTGGCCATCACAACTCTTGCTCACCACTCCTCTTAGCCATTAAGTCACCTTACTTGCTCACCACCACACTTGGTTATCACACTTACTTAATTATTAAGTATAATTGATCATTACTACACTTAGCTCTTAAGTTTCTTTGTTAATCACATTAATCACTTGGTCACCACAGTTACTTAATCATTAAATATACTTGCTCCCCACAACACTTAGTCCTTAAGTTTACTTTGTCATCACTTATAAACACTTTGTGTGATCACCACACTAACTTAGCCTCTAAGTATACTTGCTTCCTACTTTGGATCATCCATGATTTGCTCCATGGTTCTTGCCCATTGGATACTTACTTGGGCTTAGGTTAATTAAATTAACTTCTACTTAATCATTTGGGCTTGCACAATATTTTACTTTGGGCTTGTAATTAAACAATCATTGGGCTTGTTTATATAAACTCACATTGGACTTAACCATCCAATACTTGGGCTCACATAATACTTAACGAATTCTACCAATTCATTTCTTTTGGCTTAAAGCCTTATAACATATATTATACGTATTAATCTCGTATTCCCCTCGTATATTTATTCAATATATACGATATACCATCATTCATACGTACTCGTATAATACCTCGTATCATACTCGTATTCTCTACCTCGTACAATACCTACGTATTATACAATCATCGCTTAATTCATTAATCGCATTACATTTCCTTCTCGTAAATCATTTTCCTTAAACGTTAGGTTTTAAGTCCACAGGCGAAATATTACGTTTTCCATAACTGAAATATTATTGGATATTCCAAGTCACATCGATATTCTATCGTTACGTATTTCTCGAAAGTTCAAAAATAATTTCCGAGTAGAAATGCGTGAATAATATTTTTCGAAAAATTTCTCGAAAAGCTTTTATTTTCGTCTTAGAAATTCAAACACTTTAATTCTACCACGTAGCCAAAATACTACGACGTTCTGATATGTTTAGGTCATAGAACGACCTTCGATTAGCTTGTTCCATAAATACTTAATTAAATTCATTTAATAAAAATAAAAATTTAATTCTCAAAAATCCGATTTTCTCGGGGCGTTACAAAACTAATGAGCAGCTGTGGGCAGTTGCTGACTCAGCCAACCTCTACACACATGCTGACATGTCTTAAACTGGAATTGCTGAACATGGGTGCAACACATCTACAGACAGTTTGCTAGTGGACAATTCTGAGCAGTTGCACATTTGAATGTTGAAAGGCCATTGGCCAGGAAAATCTTAGGCGGATGCCAACTGCAACCTAATTTTGTATGCATATTTATATGTACTGTTGGGCTTGTATTGTCAGAGATCACTGATCAAGTGTGAGTCTGCAAGCCATAGCCAAATTGTATTCCTTGTTATTGAGAGAAGCAATAAAAGGTTGGTTCATTGTCCTGTATTAAATTGTGTGGCTGTGTGCGTAACTTGTGTATAGACTGTGAGTTACATACAGACGTGTGTGTTTGTGCGTGAACATTGTTGAATGGTTTAAGTGAACAAATCAGTGCATCATATGTAGAACATTTGACGCGAAAAAATTAGTGTCAATTTGTAAACCCTGTGACAGTTTCCATAGTGAAGATCTTTATATTTTCCCATTTTCTTACCGGTTTCCCATACTTTGTCAAATTTGGTATTCATGGGTGGAAATAGCCAATATTTTGCCTTGGATCTCTCTTAGGCGAAAGTGGTTAGTATGAAGTTTATTTTGGAATAAGTTGGTCAATTGACCAATAGAATACTGACACGCGGGCGAGATTATATGTGTCAGTATTCTGTTGGCCAATTGACCAACTTATCAACAAAATAACTTCATGCTAACCTTATGTCTCATAGGCACTCATGATAAATGGTGAGGGATGTGAATGAGGATGCTAAGCCCTTAGGAGTTGATGTGCCGTAGGGTGCCCCAGTGGCCTCCCGGGTGGGGCCCCGTTGGGTGCCAATTTCTGGCTGTGCTTGAATTTATTGATATGACAAATTCAGAGGTTAATCATCACTAATTATTACTTATTTGAGACAATTACATCTTTAATTTATACCCGGAATACAATATGTAGTGTAAGGTTTCTTAACAGCTCATAACGACATTTGTTAACAGCAAGCAGCTCATTACTACAAACAACAGTCTTAATTAATGAAATGGTAAAAGAATAAAATTGACATTAATTAAACTTTCAACATTTATAAATTTTTAAAAATTGCATAAAATTGACATTAATAAAACTTTCAAAAATAAAACTGACATTTATAAAATTTTAAAATTTGCATAAAATTGACATTAATAAAACTAGATCTTATATGCGTTTTACTGCATACATGTACAAGGACTGATTAATAATCAACAATAACCAACCCATCTTTAGCTGTTGAAAAAAATAATATTTATGGCTGGGATTTTAAAAATATAGCATGTGTATGTGGAACAGTTCTACAAAAGAGAACACTATTTTTACACTTATTTTTATATTTCTACGTAATTTTTTTCACATAGTCCCTCTCACTTGAATAGTAAAGGGATGTTTGATGAAAACTGAATAAAATAATTCTGAATCTAAATGAAACTGAATATTAAATGAAAAAAATTGTCTGAAACTTCTGAATAACAGATTTTTATTATTTTACCCCTCTAAAAAAATTCAAAATTGTTATAAATTTATTTAATATTACTTGACATAATAGTTAATATCGTAAAAAATATACTTTCATTCAGCAACCCATTCAGCCAAAAAATGATATTAAACCATTCAGCTCAAATCGTCAGGAATGGCTGACCGATTCAGCCATTCGGTGCTAATCAAACAGCCCCTAAATGAACCTCACACATGTGAGTGAAAGCTTGTGAAAATATCAAATCTTACTTGGGAAAATATCAATTCTTTTTTTATATATCTAGTGTTGTCATTTTTACCATCAACTTCAAAAAAGAGTTGTAAGCTCTTCATTCATAGTTGTTCATGTCACAAACTAGCCAACTGGTGACTACATTTTTTTCTTTCTCTTCTGTTATGTATGTGATAACTGATTATGTGCTATCACTGTTACATTCAATATTTTCTCTAAATTCACTCCAATAATGTATCAAATTTTCACTAGTAAATTCATTTCTTCATATCTAACCAGCCATTCATCTTCAATCACAAATTTATTAAAAGAGGAAATATATTTGTAGATCAAGATTCCAAAGTACCAGTCAGGATATAGCTATTGAACAAAAGGATATCTTGAAACATAATATTCCTTTACCCGTGAAGCGCCATCTCTGGCAAGCGTCCCTTCGACATCTCCAATGATTCTGGCTAACCATATCTCCAAGTTTCTCTGGATTTCTTTAAAGTTGTTTCTTATGGAGTCCATGAACCGCCTTGTCGTCAGTTTGGCCCTACTTTCCGGTTCATCCCCGAAATAACTCTTTCCCGTCTCAGTTTGTAGTGCCATCAACTTCTGTCCAGTTTCAGAAGCACGCTGCTGGAGCCGAAATGCTTCCAGCAAGAACTCTGTCTGCCTTTGTGTCCGAAACTCTGGATTGATGTCAGGTTCACATGGATCGCCTGTTTGCTGTAAAATATATAAAATAATAAAATAAATCAATAAAATGACTCATTTAAATGTTTATAGGGCAGAAAATACCAAAACTTCCAAATCCTGAAAAAAGGACGAACAAATTATATAAGCATCCACCTCCCCGTCACCCTCTCGTGTGCATGTGTGTTGTGTGTGAAAGAGAGAGGACACTGGTCATATCCAGCTGAATTCCCCTTGACAAAAATGTTTCCCTTTCAGTATATCAAGGTCATGCCATTAAGATGCAACCTAAATCTCCGGATCCCAAAAGAGAAAATCAGGTACAAAGATAAAGTGATCTGCTTCACTCATTACTTAGCAGTATGTAGCAGAAATTCTAAATAAGATCATATTTCTTTGTTTACTCTTTTACCGAGTGCCCAATACATGTTTAAACATTATCAATCCTATATATGTGAGCACAGTAATGCACATACACGCAACCATCAAGTCCCTACAAACTTTTTTAGGAACAGTGAAGGGCTGCATATAAACAAGTCCCGACTTAAACCAGTAATAAGAATGTTCAAAAGTACACTTCTATCATCTTAATTGTAACACCCCTTTCTGAAATAGAAAGAGAGGTTACTCAAAACATAACAAAACTGATGAATTTAATAGCAAGGCTCAAAGCCCAAAAATAATAGTCTTAATATCTGATAAAGACCACAAGTCAACCATAATAAATGCTAAACCGTCTCAAACCACAATTTAAAATAATTATTACAATTCAGAACAAACTAATGTATCACAACCTAAACATAATATATCTAAACCGTTTGAATAAAAGGGAGCTATCGTCACACTTGTCCTTGATTCCCCTGATTATCTGCAGGAAGAAAACACAGCATGAGCCAAATACCCAGTACGGATATAGAATACAAATAATGAACCAAAATAACTAACTCAATTAAATGAACTGAAACGAAACGAACAAAACTAACACAACAAAATGATAGGCTGAATCAAATAGATGGGTGTTATTTCATACCGAGCTCAAAATAAATAGTAATATACCTTGCCACACAGGCAAGTCAAATAATGTCACATAGGCAATCACACATCGGACTGCGTAATCCAGATGCATGCAAAATCGGAAGGCGTGTTTGGTACAAACATCACCACTCCGCAGAACAGAACAGAAAACCTCCCACAACAAAACAAGGAATACAGTTTTCTGTTCTGTTCTGTTCTGCGGAGTGGTGATGTTTGTGTTAAACACGCCTTCCGATTTTGAATGCATCTGGATTGCGCAGTCCTATGTGTGATTGCCTATGTGGCATTATTTAACTTGCCTGTGTGGCAAGGTATATTACTATTTATTTTGAGCTCGGTATGAAATAACACCCAGCTATTTGATTTAGCCTATCATTTTGTTGTGTTCGTTTTGTTCGTTTCGTTTCAGTTCATTTAATTGAGTTAGTTATTTTGGTTCATTATTTGTATTCTATATCCGTACCGGGCATTTGGCTCATGCTGTGTTTTCTTCCGGCAGATAATGAGGGGAATCAAGGGCAAGTGTGACGATAGCTCCATTTTATCCAAACGGTTTAGATATATTATGTTTAGGTTGTGATACATTAGTTTGTTCTGAATTGCTGTGTTACTCAGACTCGGGTGCGGGTGTCGGGTGCGGGTACGAATCTAGGTGTCGGATACGTGAAGTCAAAAAATAGAGGATACGCGGATATGAATCCGAATTTGGACACGGGTGCGGGGATACGATATGTTATGATTTTTTAACAATAATGTTTCAAATTATATTACTAAAGTTTTTTGCTCTAGGGACTTTAGTGTAAAAATATAAAGAAATAGGGGCAGAAATGAAAAAAAATAAAATTATAGGGACTGATATGTAGTTTTTCAGGGGCTAATTTGAACTTTCAAAAAACTTGAGGGATTAAATTAAAATATTTTAAAAACTATGAGGTACCAAATTGTAATTTGCCATGGATATTTTATATATCAGATCTGAGATCTCAGATCTGATCTCTCTCTTATTTTTCTTCTCCTCACATACGCTCCTCTCTCTTCCTCACGACTCTTCTCACGGCTGCTCTTCTTCCCCCTCACGGCTCTTCTTCCCAAATAGCCGTATCCGGATTTATGTGGCCGGATCCCGTACGGATCCCGCACCCGTACCCGTGTCGTGTCGTGTCGACACGGGTACTCCACCAAAAAGTGGCGAGTCCGAGTAACACAGCTGAATTGTAATAATTATTTTATATTATGGTTTGAGACAGTTTAGCATTTATTATGGTCGACTTGTGGTCTTTATCAGATATTAAGACTATTATTTTGGGGCTTTGAGCCTTGCTATTAAATTCATCAGTTTTGCATTTGTTATGTTTTGAGTAACCTCTCTTTCTATTTCAGAAAGGGGTGTTACAGAGTTGGTATCAAAGCTTAGGTTCTTTCTTGTAGAAAACCTATTTAGGTTTGACCTGTGAGTTATGGGTAGACTTCTGGGTTAGGTTTTGTTCGGTTTGATTTTCTGTTCAGCTATCATATCAATTATATTCAAATATGTCTCTAATCTGCTTTGTTATCTATTCGTGATCTCTTTCTTAGATGGCTCGTAGATCAGTTAGAGTTGCTGGGAGGCGAGGTAATAATAGGGGAAGAGGTGAGGGTCAGCCCAATGAACGACCTAATGATCAGATTAATGCTCAACTGGCTAACTTGGTGAATCAGGCGGTGAATCAGGCTTTACCTCAGTTAGTGGCACAGGTTGTACAGGCAATGCAGCAGCCGCCGCCACCAGAAATTCCTGAACAAGAGAATCCGGGAAATAATGGTCAGCATGCAAATATTGAGGAAGGGAATGCGGATGGTCATGATCAACAGGGGTGTTACAGAGTTGGTATCAAAGCAGACTCTCGAAAGCTCGGGTCAGGGTCATCCGATCGAGTTGCTGGAGGTGGGGACACGAAGGCTGGTGGTATTATCCCACAATGGAGATATGGAGGTCCGGAGGTGGGGACACGAAGCCAGCCGGTATTATCCCATAATGGCTAAAGAGGCAAAGACCTTTGGGCTGTGTGTGTGATTGGATTCTGACGGGGACGTCAGAAATTTAAGTGGGGGAGTTTATAACACCCCAGTCCCACATCAAAAGATAGGGGAAAAATTTATCTGCATATAAGGAAATAAGTTACTACCAATAGTACCTTCAAGTCGTGACCTTTTGGGAGCCTGTAGTGGGCTAAGATGACCCAAAAAGATACTATTGGGCCAGTAGTTTGAGGCCTTATTTTGATGGATTTGATTCGATTCGGAATTGGGATTTAACCCGAGATTTGTTTCCGGACTCGGGATTTGATCCGGGTTGTTTCATTAATAATTTCTAATAATCTCTACTGATACAACCGCTGAAAAATATGATTTCAGGGATCATTAATCAACCAATTTCAATTATCTTGTATTCGTTCATGAGTGTTTAGACATATGACATCACATATGATTTCATCATCGGTGAACACACTATTCTGTGTTGAATGTATTTAGAAATTATTTGCATGTTTATTCACAATTTATGGTCTCCAAAACTGTGAAAGGATTAAAAGATATACAAAACATTATATGGTTTCTTATCACAAAAGCAGTAATATAGGAGTAGGTTAGTACCATTCTTCGACAAAGATCATCAATCTTCCCTGCAAGAGCTTGATATCTTTTTGCCTGTTTTCTCATCAATGAAGGTACCTTTGATAGATCATTCTTACCGATCCTCTCCAAATTCACTAGCTCTTGTTCAAGTAATTTTAGTTTAGCGGAAACTCCAGTTGATTCCCCATCCACTTTCTATGGTGACTCTCTTCTGAATAAGAAACGTATGTATTCTTGCATTAGTTGAAGCATGATGAACATGCATACTTAGGGAAAGATTTATATCTAGACTATCAAATTTACCTTGCTACAAAATGCTTCAAATGATGCAGTGACTCAACGGATTCATACTGAAGATCCTACAAGAGTCGATGTATGAGATATACATACAGTTGGAAATAATTTCAACCATAAAATTCAGTTGGTCTCCCACTAGTATTAAATTCAACATCCAATCAAAATTGTTCATTTAAGACTTGACAAGGAGTCGGGGCTTCAATATTTCTACAATATGAGATCTAATATCTTATTACCTAATGGTTAGCAATGTTAACAGATAAACCAAATTTTCTGCTATATCAATTATAATGCCAAAAAGAATAAATCTTTTGGGAAGAGATGTATATTTAACAAAGTTATCCTTCCGAATGACGAGTTCCATCAGCAGAGCCTGTCATGGGTCATATGGCAACTGTACACATGTTTTAGTAAGTGCCAATTGATGCCATGATTGACAGATCAAGAAAGAAAAGACAACCCGAAGATGAATAGGACCAACAAGAAACGCCAAGACAGAAATGAAAATATATTCACTGACGTAGACGAGTCCATGGAAATTATTGATCATAAATATAAAAAAATAGAGGTCATTCATCCTAATGAACATCAGATGGGTACCTATTAAGTTACTTGGTTTTCTGCCTCACCAGAGACTAGAGAGTAACTTGGCTTTCAGTGTTGAGGGAAGGGATATCCACTTGTTTCCAATGTTCTAAAAGGCGGTAGGCGGACGGCCGGAGGGGGCCTAGCGCCTAGGGGGCCTAGGCGGGATTTTTTATTTTAAGCCAATTTTAATATTTTATCTTACATTTATCCAAACAAAACAATAATATAAAGCAAAACAATCTATAATAAAGATAATAAAAACATTTGTCTAAAGTTCAAACACATATCCATATAGCTAATGTCAAAATTCAAACACAAATATGTAATTATTCAAAGTTCAAACATGTTTTTAACGCATTAGTTTTATTCATAAACAAGATTGCTATTAAATAATAAAATTTAAAATTTCAAGAATTTAATTCAATATTAAAACTTACGAAACTAAACATAAATTTAAGAATTATACTAAATTAAACTAAATATTACAAATGTATCATCATTTATATAATTTGAAGTTGGTACAAGTTTAAAAAATTACAACTATAATAAAATTATCGATTTTGACATGATATTGTTCACTTCTTGTTGTGATTCGATATGCTACAACATGTATTATGAATATGGTAAATAATTAAAAAAAAAAATATATCAAGATCTAACTTGGGTAGTTATTAAAATAAAAAAACCTCTTCGTCTAGACCCCGCTTAATTTCCTGGAGGGATTTTTTTGCCGCCTTAGGCCTATGTGAGGCGTCAGGGGGGGCTAGCTCCTAGGCAAGGCGCCAAGGGGGGCCTAGCGCTTAGGCGGGGCGCCAAGAGGGGGCATAGCGCCTAGGCGGACCTAAGCGGGAATTTTTAGAACACTGCTTATTTCAAGTTTTTATTATACTACACATTCCAAGAAAAACTATAATGGGCTCCTAAGACACCAAAGTAGGGGTTGAACTGCTGGAGTATACAAAAACAATTGAAAAAATAATACTCCCTCCGTCCCAGGATAAAAGTATTTATTACTATTTTAGGTAGTCCCAAGTTAAATGTTTACTTACCTTAAATGATCTATTTTTTACAATAATTTACCTATAATACTCTTATTATTAATTGTTATATTTCTATTCTCTATGCATATTTATGGAGCATCACTACTAATGTGCAGAAAATTATGCAATTATGATAATTTAAATATTGATAATTTTGTCATTTTATCATCTTTCTTAATATGCGCAAAAAGTCAACCAGGACTTTTATCTTGGGACGGTGGGACGGAGGGAGTACTTTATATGGGTGGTACAGTGACTAGAAAATAACATAAACACGGAAAATGAGACAAATCATAAAATCATCACAACTAGAACCATATATGAAGTGGGCACCAACAAATCAAAATATCTACAAGTTATGGATAAGTGAATAAGGACAAAATGCAGCCCAAAATGACAAAGGACCAGACAAATATGGAGCTGTTATACTGAACTTCACTAAATAAAGTTAAATTGGAGTCGAATATCTAAGAGTAACAAACAATTTAATTAGAATTTAGCAGCCAATTTCTCCCTTTTGATAATTTCCGCATGAATATTTAACAAAGGAAATTCAATCATATATTATAAAAGATTCTTCAAAACTCAAAAGTAAATGACATAACCAGGTTACAAGAATCTAATCACATTAAGTATTTCAATCCAAATTAAAATTCAAAATCTTTTGAATTACAACCTGGGCTTCATTTGTAATTCAACATGAATTCCCTTTAAATCATTTCAGCTAAAAATTTCAGAAGTCCTAAATCAATGAAATATCCCTTCATAGTCATAGCAATGTAGCAAAACACACAATACACAAGTAATTAATGAAGTAAGACTTATCAAAAGATTCAAAAGTTTTCTTATCATTCTTATTTGATCACCAAAAAACCCCACTAAATCATAAAGGAAGATGACTCAAACCTGCCAGGTACTTGCTCTTTCAGCCCAAAACTTTGAGTTCAAATCCGCAAAATTTGAATTAAACCCATTACTCTGCCCATACCCACCACCCATTTCATCCAAATTATGAAACCCTCTATCAACAAAACACTCCTCCATTGAATCAACCTCATCGGAAACCCTAAGCTTCCCAAACCTTGACCCCAAATCCTCATAATCATCCAACTCCGATGACCTTTTCGCCATAAAATTCAACATTTCATCCCTCTCATAGACCTCCCTCTTCATCTCCTCCAAATTAGAGTTATAATCAACCTCTAGTTTCTCAAATTCTTTAAGTTTAGCTCTCAAATGCGCGATTTCCTCAGCATTTGCATCGATCTGATATAGAAGTCTCTTCTCCTCTTGTTGCCAGGCGTGCCTGTGGCTAGCAAAGATCTCAACTACTCTTGCATTTGCTTTTGAGTCTTCTTTTCTTCGGGAATAGAGCTCTTTGAGCTCTAGTTCAGCTTGGTGAAGTTTGAAAGAAAGAGCTCTATTGCGAGATTGAAGAGATGGGATTAGTGAAATTGATGATTTGGGAAGAAACCCAAGAAATATTGTGAAGCTTATGCCTAAATATGATGAAAAAAGGTCCAAGTTTTGTTTGGTTAAAATGGGGTTCTCTCCTTTTTCATGGATTTCTTCTTGTTGTGCAGCCATTACGGCGACTGACTGTGTATTGGAATGTATATGCGAGTGTTTTTTTGTAACTTTTCTGATGTGGGTCACTTCAGCTTTTGGGGCTTAAATTAGAGATTTGCATTTGACCTTATTAGTTCATGATTGTTTTGCATTTTATGAATCATGGCAGATGCTCTTTTTTCTTCTGTGTTTGATAATCAGAATCAGACAGATTAAAAGGCGATTTGCAGACTTTTAAGAAAGCTTTTTAGAGTGTAATTTCTTAGAGCATCTCCAGTAGATGGACTATCTGTTGGACTATATTTAGTCCACAGATGTCCTTTAGTCTTCGATATTTCCAGCAGATGGACTATCATGCGGACTATTTCATAGACTATAATATAAAAAGATTAAAATAATCAATAAATTCAAAAAAACTCAAATATAATAAAAATTAATATAATACATAGGAGGATCATAATTTTCCATCTAAAAAATAAATTAAAAAAATATTATCAATAAAAAAATAAAAATCAAGTATAATAAAAATATAAATTATTATTAACAAAATACTTGTATAATTATTTAATTTCTATTTATTACTTTTTTTTATTAGACATTCTCATCTTCGACCTCTTGTTTTCCTCCTCCTCCTTCAGAATTTGCCATTTCCTTTCTCACCATTTCCTTTCTCTTTCTTCTTCATTAACATCTCTCCTATTTAAATATATTAAAAATTATAGTCCAAATTATAGTCCATCAATTTTGGTTCCTTGATATAGTCCTTTTGTCTTGCCGGAAAATTGGATGGACTATATTTAGTCCATCTGCTGGAGCAAGAGATGTGTTCCTAGACTAAATATAGTCTAGGATTTGCAACTCCGGCACTGCTGGAGATGCTCTTACTCCCTCCCTAGGATTACGGTGTAAATACCGTAAATCAACCGAGTCGAGTACAATGGCTGATATCTAACCCATAAAGTTTATTTTGAAATAAAATTTGATTAAGTCTCTTTTTTTAAATATCGAGTAAAGTACAATCTCGAATTGAGTCCGAATAATTTAATTTTTTTAAGCCAATATATTTCGATGATCAACAAAAAATTATAATTTGAAAAAGTTTGAGTAATTTATCGAACTTTAAAATTATTGAATCATTTATATTTTGAGCTGAGATTGAATCGAACTTTTAGTCGAGTGAGTACAAAGCAAGCTCAACCCGTATGATTCATTTTATAGTCTTACCTAGGACTGTCAATTGAGTCGGTCAAGTTCGAAACCCGATTGTTCGGCCCATTAAAAGTTCGCTCGAATTCTATTTAAAAGTGAGTCGAGTCGAACTTCGACAAAAAATCAAGCCCGAAGTGAAATTCAGACTGAGCTTGGTCAATAGGTTGTTCGGCCCATTATAGGGTATGTCGATGTCGAGAATTTTTTTTCCTACTTGTCTAACCCTTTTTACTATTGTACGCTTTTTATCTTTTAAGGGTGATTTTTGGAGAGAGAAAAAACAACATATATGTCGACGGGGTTTTGAAATGTTGATTTTAATGAAGGGCCAATTAGATAGAGTTGCCAATTAGTAAAGGATTAAATGGATGTACCAACTCATCCGAATTTTTTAGCATTTAATAAACGAAAAGGTCCATTATGTGACTCCGTAAAATTATTTTGCAACCTAGATTTATAAAGTTCTAGAGTTTGCTTAAGCGAGGCGAAGGTGTTAGGCACTCTCCGATTTCTGTGAAAACATGGTTACTGCTTTCTTAATGTTTTCCTTAAGGTGAGATATGTGTGTGTTGTGCCTATAGGAGTTTCGTCGTTGAGAAAATCTAGGGTATCGCCTCCTAGAGCTAAGTTGAATTGTATATAACCTACGGATCGTCTCTTAGGGTTAAGTTGTGGAATCTAGGGTGCGTTATCTTGAAAGCAACTTTGAACCTCTTTGAAACCTATGCACGAAAGATTTAATTTGAAGAAAAAAAATTGTTTTAGCTTTCATTTGATAAAATATTTTGGGTGACGTTTTAGAGAAAACATTATTTTCAAATCATTCATCAAATCGGAATCGAGGTTCTCCATTACTTCTAATTTTAACCTAGAATTAATCTAATAACCTAGATTGATTCGATTTTACAAGATCTTTGTCGTTTCCCTTGAAAATTGTTTTTGCCTTACCGAGAAACACAATAAAGCATCACATATAGAGTTAGGGCTACCCATGGGCATGTAAGTCATCTAAATAGCCTCAAGCACCTCTCAATCATAAGATCCACTATCACGGGGTCTTAAATCCGATTTTTGCGGGCTCGAAATCATTTTAAGGCCCGAATTTTACATTTACAATGATCGAATCGCAAGTATTACAACCATTAACTATGTCCATCGTGGGAATTCTGTCAATGCCAGCTAAACATGATGTCTGAGGGCCTTGACTTCATTCTTAGGCTCACATGGTTCAGAATCACAACAAACAATACATTAAGATGTAAAAGTAAAAGAGGAGATCAAGGAAGGTCTCTCTGTTAGGATCGGATCACACACATGCACACGATAATAAAGAATCAACACAAAGATTTACGTGGTTTTCCAATTTGGGTATGTCCACGGGAGCGGAGAGATGTGTTATATTTATTATCTGAGTACATAGGGTTTTTATAATAGATAATATATATAACCACTACTTCTATCACAACCCTAATTCACATTATAGTCTGAATACCCATAATGCCCTTGTAACATCGTACCATACCGTGGGGGGGCTACGCCCCCCCACACCCCTCAAACCTTCAATCCAAACCTGATGAGTCAGTGCCTCCATTATGTGACTCCGTAAAATTGTTCTGCAACCTAGATTTATAGAGTTCTAGAGTTTGCTTAAGCGAGGAGAAGGTGTTAGGCACTCCCCGATTTTTGTGAAAACACGATTATTGCTTTCTTAATGTGTTGCCTCTTTTTTAGTCTTAACAAAAGAGCTCTAACTCATGCAAGCATACATGTGTCAACAAGCAATACAGAGTAAGTAAAGTATCGATCCCACAGAGAAAGTTGTTTAATTTAAATCACTATGCATTAATTAAATCACTATATTAATATGCTCAAACTAATGACTAAGATTGGTTTGTTACTCGAATCGCAAAAAACAACTAAAACAATAATAACGATGGAATAAATAAAATCTGGAAATAATGAGATCTTAACTTCATTTAATCACCACTATCATGCATGACTTGTTCACATATCACAGGAAAGTAGCCAAGAGAACTAAAAGAGTCATAGCCATTTTTCAATGCACTAAGACTTACTTACACAGCATCCACAGATGATAGACTCTATGTAATCATCAATATAACCAAAATCACTATATGTCTATGTGAAATTGCAACTATATTGAATTTAAGTTCAAGCCCTTATTCTAACTCATACGGTGAAACAATATATGTCTATCTGGTTCACGAAATACACAAGCCATATAAAATAGCCCCATATACGTATACTATCATGATTACAATCCATACTTGCATGTTCATTTCAATTCCATACAAGTACTGAAACGAATGGCGATCAAGCATTCATACATGCAAAACAATCATGATAGACATCCCATATGATATGCAAAACAGTCATGATAAACAGTTGTGTTCAATGTTTGTACTTAACTCCGGAGAAGTTAAACTTTGATTTATCTATTGAAACTCCATTGGGAGAAACCTTCGTTACCTCCACTATTTATAAATCTTGTTTGATTCAAATCGACACTTTCACGTTACCTGTTGATCTTATCTCTTTGAAAATACTTGCCTTTGATGTGGTTTTTTTTATAAACGATTGGTTAACTACTCATCATGTTTTTCGTAAGGTTGCTAGCTTTCATATTCCTAACCAACCTATTATACGAATTCAAGCAACCAAACCACTAAATTCAATCATTGTCATATCAAGCCATAAGTAAAGAGCCCCGATCCTTTTGTTGATAACTTCCTTGTGTGGAATGCACCGAAGCCAGACTTTCTGTAGGCGACGTCATGAATGACGATGACAAGTTTATAGGTATCATTGTGAGGTGCTATCTAGGTTAAGGTATAGAAGCCATAGTTGGTATCAATGTGACGTACTATCCAAGTCTTGGATGAGAGTAACAGTTTTGAATAATATTTCTATCATTAATAAATCTCTTGACGTATTACAGAAGACTTCTTAGCGTACCCCAGAGCGTGAAATCGAATTTTGTATTGACACCAGTACAAAACCATTTCTTAAACCCTCAAAATATTTCTTCAACTAAAACGAACGTAAGATGCGCCAAAGACGTTGACTCGAGCTGTTGAAGATTACGATTGTACTATTCAATATCATCGTGGAAGAGAGAACGTGGTAGCTGACGTGTTGAGTAGAAGATCATATGCGTTTACAAGTGCGATGCTGTTAACACAAAGACTTATTTCGTATAACTTGCAAATGATGAAGATAGAGTTAAAGACTCTAAGGACCCACGTGAAGATAACGAATATACGAGTAAAATCGACTTTAATCGATAAAGTTAAAGACGCTCAAGCTACATACCCGAATCTGATGAATGTGAAGAAGAAGGTTCAAGAGGGCGTTATTCTAGAAGCAAGAGTTGCTGAAGAGAGGAAATCTCAACCCTCGATTTAATTGGCCCATTTGAAATCCTCGATTGAGTAGGAATTGTGGCTTATAGACTCGTTTTATCGCCCAATATGTCGCGTGCTCATAACGTTTTTAACGTATCAATGTTACGTAAATATGTGGATGACCCGAACCAAATTATTAATTTACAATCGAATGAGATAGCGGATGATTTAACGTATGAGATCTCGTGTTAAAATCTTGGATAAGAAGAATCGTATCCAACACTCAAGGGTTATACCTCAAGAGTTAGAATCTAAAATGAAGTCAAGATATCCTCACCTGTTCGGCATACCAGGTACGTACGTAAATTTTGAGGGCGAAATTCATAAGGAGGGGAGATTGTGAAATCCCAGATTTTATGAATAAAGAATTAATTTTTTCGAAATAATTTTTTTATATTATGGTGTGAATTTGATATAATGTTATAGTTGTGGGTAATATTTATAAATTTTGCAAAGTATGCAAGTTGTCATATTATATTCGATTGGTCGGGAATATTCGTTTTAAACATGAAATATTCGTACGACGACACAATCATTGGTGGACCCCACAACGGAATTATTGTTGGATTAAGAAAATGACAAAAATATTTTATTGAAAATAACGGCGGAAGTTTTATCGTTAATACTATTGAACTACTCGGTAGTAAAAGTACAGTAATACGCATTGTTGTATAGTAGCACACAGTATTGATTATTGATATTTATGTGAGAAGTCACTCAGTTTTGTTCAATTATTGCTACAATAGTTGCTGCATAATATTTCACATTATTTGATTCAATTATTGTTCATTTAGAAGTTTTATTTTATTCGTATTATTAATGTAATAAAATAGAAACATCTTTTTATATAAAAGAAAATACTTTATTAAAGTTATTCTATAAATAGAATATATTATATTCTATTATGCATAGTATTTTGCATAGTAAAATCTTTTTATATAAAACATAATACTTTATTAAAGTTATTCTATAAATAGAATATATTATATTTTATTATGCATAGTATTTGTATAGTGCTCGCATAATGTTTGCATAGTAAAAATCTTTTTATATAAATAGAATATATTATATTTTATTTAAAAGATTTTTCTTTAAATATGGACCGTCAGATTAAAGTAAATCAATCTGGACCGTTCATGGATTAGTTACTATGCATTTCATTTTTCTATAAATAGAAGCTCATTCCTTCATTATTTTCTTACGAATTCACTGAACTCTATAGAAAGAAACTATAGAGAGATACTATAGAGAGATAGAAGAAAAGTTTTCTACTACTTCACTACTCTTATATCAAGTATTATTTTACGGTAAGGGATATTATTCTTTTGTATTCAAGAAGAGAACTTTTGTTATTCTATTTCTTTATTGTTCTGTTGGAATAACTTGTATACGCGGGCTACCCTATACTTAGTGACATTCATCTATTATTCTATTTTTATTATTCAGTCGGAATATCCTGTCTGTGCTATACGCCGGACCTGGTTCCATTTTTATTATTCTGCCTTTATTATTTTATCTGAATATCCTGTTTGTGCTATACGCCGGACCTGGTTCCATCATTTATTATTCTGTTGGAACATCCCGTCGGTGTGAATTTCACCTGACCTTGTTACTGTTATTATTATTCTGTTGAAATAATCGTCTATGTGAAGTACCGCATGAATGGTGATATCTTTTGTTATTCTATTTAGTATTATATTCAGTTGTTTAAAACTTTGACTTCTATACTCCATGAAATTAGTGGTTTATCCTTGATATTTGTGCTTCATCTAGTATCTTTTCATGGAAATATTCTTCTGCGCATTCTTGAATTTTACTCTACAAAGAAGTATCATGTTGACAATTTGGACGTTATTAGTTCCTGGATAAATTAATTCTTGAACTTGTTTAATTGAATTCTTATATCATTGTCATTATCCTCATGTTTTTTGTTTAAAGTCATCTATGGCCTATAGAGCATGGATGGACTTGGTATGATTATGACAATGGATTATTCGGTATAATCATGACCGTAATGTTACAAATGATGTGGAAAAAAAGTCCTCATTGGCCCGTAGTGCATTGATGGACAGTTTTTGGTATGATTATGACTATGGATTCTCTTCGGCCAAGGAAGAAAAGATGAATTATTTTATGGCATGATCAGGACCGTTGATGAAAACACAATTATCTTTGGCCTGTAGTGCATGGATAATTCGTGGTCGTGATACTAAAGAATATCCTTGGCCTGTAGTGCAGGGTTGATTTAATGATGTGGATTATTTATTGAGTTGAGTCTCAGCGATAAAAGTGATGAAAAACTTTTTAAATCATAAAAGATAGTAGATTCTATTCTCTACTTGACTCTTTTAATGGATTGCTTGTTCCGCTGTAGTTAAACTTGATGTCTATTGTATTTTATCAGTTTAACATTGTAGGAGGCTAATGATAATTTATTATGCATTATCTTAGTCATAATATTTCTTACTGGGCTAGTTGAGCTCACCATTTCTTCACTGTTCTCTTCAGGAAATGAGAATATAGCTGGGACGAGTCGGGGAACGGAGTGATGGTCCAGAGGATAGCATTAGTAGTCCTCACTATTCTGTGAAATAGTGTGATAATAATTATAATGAGGACTCCTTTTGTGTTTGTATAATCTCTAGTAGATAATATTTGTATTCAAACTCACAGCTTATGTTTTGTTGTATTATACACGACAGTTGTTTATTTAAGATTGTATTTGGATTTATGTACCATGTAAGTGGCGACCCAAGATGGGAGACGTATACCTAATTTTGGGGGCGTCACAGTTGGCATCAAAGCTTAGGGATACGATCCCTGGCTAAGATGTGAGATAAGAACTAGGAGGGGAGAGACGGGGAATTCCTTCGCTAGTATGACCTACCTAAGTTTATTTGGTATTTAATTGGTCGGTCAAAGTATAGGGATAATATGTGACATGTTAATTAACCCTTGTTTTGTGGCAGTGTTTGAAAATGGCATCCGAAAATATTGAGATTATCAATGGAGCACAGGAGACCGTTGAGTCTCCATAGATCAATAATCAGGATAATGTGCAACCAGAGGACAATACTCCTCATGAAAACAATAACACCGATGAAATGGTGAATGATGATATGGTCAGAGGCTTTATCCAATTCATGCAACAACAGGCGAAGGCAGCTCCTGTCCAAAATGCTGGTAGAAATACTGATAACTCTCGGACGGTCACCGCTAAGCAGTTTAAGGAGCAATTCATGCAACAACGGGCGAAGGAAGCTCCTGTCCATAATGCATGTGGAAACAATGGTAACCCACGGTTGGTCACCGCTAAGTAGTTCAAGGAGCTGGGACCACCAGAGTTTTTGGGAAAGCCAGAACCACTTAAGGCGGAGACATTGATAAAGCAGATTACCAAGATATTTGATGTCTTGGAATGGTCAGAGGAGCAAAAGGTTCCATTCGCCACCTTTATGTTGCGTGAAGAAAGAGGTCATTGGTGGGAATCTGTAAAACATACCCAGCCTGACGCACTCAAGATCTCTTGGGAGAAGTTCCAAGAATTATTCAACGGAAAGTACTTTCCTGAAACTATTCGTCACATGAAGGAGGTAGAATTCATCAAGCTGGAGCAAAACAATATGATCGTGTCGCAGTACGAAGCCAAGTTTTCTGAGTTGTCCCGATTTGCGTCCCACTTGGTTGATAATGAAGAGAGAATGACACTGATGTTTTTAAGAGGTTTAAAACCTGAGATACGTCAATATCTTATCTCTCATAAACTTTGTTTATATTCAGATGTTGTGAATAGGGCTCAATTATTGGAGAGCGATAATGAGTCATCACAACCAAAAGGCAACTACCAACAACACGATAATAATCATACTAGTGGCAACAGGTCATCAGAACAACGATAACCATCGTGGGGGATATTATCATGCCAAGAATGGTAACCATTTCGGTGGTAATAATGGCCAAGATAATAAGAATGGACATTTTAAAAAGAAAAGGTTCAACAATGATGTGAAGACGTAGGCACCAGCACCCGTTACAAAGTAAGAAGAACGCCCATCGGTCGTATGTTTCAAATGCGGACAAGAGGGACACATCCGTCTAAACTGTACGCAACAATCTAAAGCGTGTTTTAATTACGGAAGAGAAGGTCACCTAACTAAATTTTGTCGTATGGTGAAGTCAAGTCCAACTGGGATAGTGATGCCAAAGGATGTCCCAGACAAGCCAAAGCCGGTAGTTTAAGAGAGAACATTTTTTTTTCGTGACGAGGAACCTGAATAAAATTATCATGGGTAAGTTAATCATAAGCTCTTACGAAGTCTATATCATATTAGATACTAGTTCTACTCACTTCTTTTATTTCACCTAGTTGTGCTCAATGTTTGTACTTATCTACGGAGAAGTTAAACTTTGATTTATCTATTGAAGGTCCATTGGGAGAAACCTTCGTTACCTCCACTGTTTATAAATCTTGTTTGATTCAAATCGACACTTTCACGTTACTTGTCGATCTTATCTCTTTGAAAATACTTGCCTTTGATGTGGTTTTTTTAAAAACGATTGGTTAACTACTCATCATATTTTTTGTAAGGTTGCTAGCTTTCATATTCCTAACCAACCTATTATGCGAATTCAAGCAACCAAACCACTAAATTCAATCATTGTCATATCAAGCCATAAGTAAAGTGCCCCGATCCTTTTGTTGATAACTTCCTTGTGTGGAATGCACCGAAGCCAGACTTTCTGTAGGTGACGTCGTGAATGACGATGACAAGTTGATAGGTATCATTGTGAGGTGCTATCTAGGTTAAGGGATAGAAGTCACAGTTGGTATCAATGTGACGTACTATCCAAGTCTTGGATGAGAGTAATAGTTTTGAATGATATTTCTATCATTAATAAATCTCTTGACGTATTCCTGAATACTTCTTAGCGTACCCCAGAGCGTGAAATCGAATTTTGTATTGACATCAGTACAAAAACCATTTATTAAACCCTCAAAATATTTCTTCAACTAAAATGAACGTAACATGCGCCAAAGACGTTGACTCGAGCTGTTGAAGATTATGATCGTACTATTCAATATCATCGTGGAAGAGCGAACGTGGTAGCTGACGTGTTGAGTAGAAGATCGTATGCGTTTGCAAGTGCGATGTTGTTATCACAAAGACTCATTTCGTATAACTTGCAAATGATGAAAATAGAGTTAAAGACTCTAGGGACCCACGTGAAGATAACGAATATACGAGTAAAATCGACTTTAATAGATAAAGTTAAAGACGCTCAAACTACATACCCGAATCTGATGAATGTGAAGAAGAAGGTTCAAGAGGGCGTTATTCTAGAACCAAGAGTTGCTGAAGAGAGGAAATCTCAACTCTCGATTTAATTGGCCCATTTGAAATCCTCGATTGAGTAGTAACTATGTCTTATAGACTCGTTTTATCGCCAAGTATGTCGCGTGCTCATAACGTTTTTAACGTATCAATGTTATGTAAATATGTGGATGACCCGAACCACATTATTAATTTAGAATCGAACGAGATAGCGGATGATTTAACGTATGAGATCTCGTGTTAAAATCTTGGATAAGAAGAATCGTATCCAACACTCAAGGGTTATACCTCAAGAGTTAGAATCTAAAATGAAGTCAAGGTATTCCTCACCTGTTCGGCATACCAGGTACGCACGTAAATTTCGAAGGGCGAAATTCCATAAGGAGGGGAGATTATGAAACCCCAGATTTTATGAATAAAGAATTAATTTTCTCGAAATAATTTTTTTATATTATGGTGTGAATTTGAGATAATGTTATAGTTGTGGATATATTTATAAATTTTGCAAAGTATGCAATTTGTCATATTATATTCGATTGGTCGGGGAATATTCGTTTTAAACAGGAAATATTCGTACGACGGCACAATCATTGGTGGACCCCGCAACGAAATTATTGTCGGATTAAGAAAATGACAAAAATATTTTATTGAAAATAACGGCGGAAGTTTTATCTTTAATACTGTTGAACAACTCGGTAGTAAAAGTACAG
Source organism: Panax japonicus (assembly GCA_020205505.1). NCBI lineage: Eukaryota > Viridiplantae > Streptophyta > Magnoliopsida > Apiales > Araliaceae > Panax > Panax japonicus. Next base: position 7,044,351 of record CM035101.1, read on the forward strand.
TAATACGTGTTGTTGCATAGTAGCACACGGTATTGATTATTGATATTTATGTGAGAAGTCACTCAGTTTTGTTCAATTATTGCTATAATATTTACTGCATAGTATCTCACATTATTTGATTCAATTATTGTTCATTTAGAAGTTTTGTTTTATTCGTATTATTAACGTAATAAAACAGAAATATCTTTTTATATAAAACAGAATACTTTATTAAAGTTATTCTATAAATAGAATATATTATATTCTATTATGCATAGTATTTTGTATAGTAAAATCTTTTTATATAAAACAGAATACTTTATTAAAGTTATTCTATAAATAGAATATATTATATTTTATTATGCATAGTGTTTGCATAGTGCCCACATTGTGTTTGCATAGTAAAAATCTTTTTATATAAATAGAATATATTATATTTTATTTAAAAGATTTTTCTTTAAATATGGACCGTCAGATTAAAGTAAATCAATTTGGGTCGTTCATGGATTAGTTACTATGCATCTATTTTCCTATAAATAGAAGCTCATTCCTTCATTATTTTCTTACGAATTCACTGAACTCTAGAGAGAAAAACTGTAGAGAGATAGAAGAAAAGTTTTCTGCTACTTCACTACTCTTATATCAAGTATTATTTTACGGCAAGGGATATTATTCTTTTGTATTCAAGAAGAGAACTTCAGTTATTCCATTTCTTTATTATTCTGTTGGAATAACCTGTATACGCGGGCTTCCCTATACTTGGTGACATTCTTCTATTATTCTGTTTTTATTATTCTGTCGGAATATCCTGTCTGTGCTATACGCCGGACCTGATTCCATTTTTATTATTCCGTCTTTATTATTCTGTCGGAATATCCTGTCTGTGCTATACGCCGGACCTGGTTCTATCATTTATTATTCTGTTGGAACATCCCGTCGGTGTGAATTTCACCTGACCTTGTTCCGTTATTATTATTCTGTTGAAATAACCGTCTATGTGAAGTACCGCATGAGTGGTGATATCTTTTGTTATTCTATTTAGTATTATATTTAGTTGTTTAAAACTTTGACTTCTATACTCCATGAAATTAGTGGTTTATCCTTGATATTTGTGCTTCATCCAGTATCTTTTCATGGAAATATTCTTCTGTGCATTCTTGAATTTTACTCTACAAAGAAGTATCATGTTGACAATTTGGACGTTATTAGTTCATGGATAAATTAATTCTTGAACTTGTTTAATTGAATTCTTATATCATTGTCATTATCCTCATGTTTTTTGTTTAAAGTCAACTATGGCCTATAGAGCATGGATGGACTTGGTATGATTATGACCAGGGATTATTCGGTATAATCATGATTGTAATGTTACAAATGATGTAGAAAAAAAGTCCTCATTGGCCCGTAGTGCATTGATGGACAGTTTTTGGTATGATTATGGCTATGGATTCTCTTCGGCCAAGGGAGCAAAGATGAATTGTTTTATGGCATGATCAGGACCGTTGATGAAAATACTATTATCTTTGGCCTGTAGTGCATGGATAATTTGTGGTCGTGATACTAAAGAATATCATTGGCCTGTAGTGCAGGAATGATTTAATGATGTGGATTATTTATTGAGCTGAGTCTCAACGATAAAAGTGATGAAAAACTTTTTAAATCATAAAAGATAGTAGATTCTATTCTCTACTTGACTCTTTTAATGGATTGCTTGTTCCGCTGCAGTTAAACTTGATGTCTATTGTATTTTATCAGTTTAACATTGTAGGAGGCTAATGATAATTTATTCTGCATTATCTTAGTCATAATATTTCTTACTGGGCTAGTTGAGTTCACCCTTTCTTTATTGTTCTCTTCAGAAAATGAGAATATAGCTGGGACGAGTCGGGGAACGGAGTGATGTTCCAGAGGATAGCATTAGTAGTCTTCACTATTCTGTGAAATAGTGTGATAATAATTGTAATGAGGACTCCTTTTGAGTTTGTATAATCTCTAGTAGATAATATTTGTATTCAAACTCACAGTTTATGTTTTGTCGTATTATACACGACAGTTGTGTATTTAAGATTGTATTTGGATTTATGTACCATGTAAGTGGCGATCCAAGATGGGCGACGTATACCTAATTTTGGGGGTGTCACAAATTCAGTCCAAAATGCCTCAGCGAATTTTTCTAGATTCAAGAATACAGATTCAAACCAAACTGTAGGCATAATGTCATACACTCAGATAATTCATCAATGCTATAGATATGCTGTGTGTGTGTTATGTTCACCAAAACTTTATTTAAGCAAAGAATACACATACTAGACTGCTCAAAACAGAAAATTATAGTTTAAAGCAAGAATTATGTATATATATGAAACAAAGACTATTTCAACATATCAAAATAAACTAAGGTTCAACAATGGGTTTAACTGCTTTATTTTATATACGAGGGCGATTTTCGCACTTTCTCGCGGTGTTTATTACTCTTTTTTTTCTTTTTTCTTTTTCTCTTTCACATGTCTGTGCAAAGTCTTACTCCATTAGGCAACACTGCTACCCCTTAGCGAGCTTTCAACTAATGACTCCCAGACCATGAAAGACCTTAGGGCGCTAGGTGTAGAGACAATCCCCTCGGGCGTACTTACTCAAGTAGCTAGGGCCCCGAAATAAGAATAGCCACATTATTGCTATTTTTCTTTTTCTTTTTCTTTTTTTTTATACACAGATACCCATGTTTTCCCAAAGTTTAAAAATTAATATTTTATACAGTCTAAACTCACTTTTCACATATTTCCCTTTTTAAAACTATATTTTTTTATCGAGCAATGCAACACATACTTCTTATACCTACAAGTGATTGTGAACACATTTGTGCAAACCGAAAGCATTTAAACAGCATTATGAATTGCATTTTGTAAAACATTATATCTCAGCTCATATTATCCAAAATACTCAAAAATCGTTTAAAAAAATTCACTATCATCATTGGCTAGACAAAAATTTATATACGGCAAGAACTGTGATATATGCAAACTAAACATGAAACTAAAGAATAGACTACAAAAATAACTATATGATGCAAAAATTTAAACTAAACATGTAAAAACTACCAAACTTAAACTAATCTTGCTAAAACTAAAGAATTAAACTAATCATGCAAAACTACATGCACTACACTACTCCCAAATACCCCCAAACTTATAATATTCAATGCCCCATTGAATGAAGGTAAAGGATAACGAAAAACTCCCCTAATTATCAGTGGTACCACCCTCCTCGGGTGGTGAATCTGGTGGTGAATATGGCGCCTGCGTTTCTGAACTGAGGCCATTCTAGCGTTGTTCCTTGATGCGCAAAAGTTTCGGCCAATGCCCTTGTGAGTCCTGTCGTAAATGTGCCCAAATTATCGTACATGGCATCTACTTTTCGCTCCAACCTCCGGAGCTGACGATCACCATAGGTGGCACATGCGTGTATGGACGGGCCTGCCTCATCTGTTTTAGGGGGCTGCTATGACAGCTCTGGAAAAGTGGGCTGAATGATGAATCCTAGTCCGCGTGGGTGTGGTACACCCCCTGCCCAGTCCTCAAAATTTTCAATTGTGGCATGAGTTATGTCCTAGGCTTGGATATTGCATTTGTTCGTTGCCCCAGTTGCATCCCTGATTAGCACAAAACATGGCAACCACTGATGCGTGTGGAATGCTCCCAATGGTGCCTCCTCGTAGATAGAGCAACATATTCTGATGGATGAGATGGCCAACGTCAATGTATTTCCCGGTGATTATGCCCCATAGAATAATTGCCCTCTCTGCTGTGATTTCGTGCTGATGAGAAGACGGCATGAGCTTGGCACATATGAACAGATTCCATGCCTTTGCATAGCGGTTCAGGGCTGCGACAGGGAATATACGAGGTTGAGTCGTGCCTACTTTATAGTTCTATTTCGTTCTAGGCACGCATAATTCCACAATAACCAACTCCATGTTTGTCTCCAAATGTGCACCGGTGACCTAATTAGCCGCCCCCGTTGGCGGTGCATCAGTAATTTTGAAAATTAATCAGATGGTACGGGGTCTGTAATCTATCTCGATACCACAAACCAGAGATATACCACTCATAGTGACCTTGGCATTGGTATAAAACTCGCGAACTATGCTCATTGGAAAGGGCGTTGGAGTAGCAGTCAGTCCACCCTAGCCTCTCTCTCAAATCATGGCGCACAACTGACCGTCCTGCCCTTCTAGCTTGAAATCGCGCTCCTTGACGAACATCGTTGCCACAATTCGGTAATACTCTTGTTGGGCTTCCAAGTTGAGAAACTTGGTGTGATCAACAATATCAGCCCTTTGACTGCCTGAGGAAGATGAAGAAGAATATGTAATATAACGTGCTCGCTTAGGCCCCATTTGTAGTTGATAAAGTTCGCACAGATAATCTCACTGAGAATGAAGAAGAAATAATGATGCTATTGCCCTCAATTTTGTTTCTGCCCAACCAAATGAGAAACCCTAGTTTATATAGGCGGGGGAGAGCGTGGGTTGATCTTTAAACGTGGAGAGAATCATGGAGATATGATTGAGAGATGTAAGCTTCAATTTGTAACTGATAGAGAGATAAAGACGTGAATTATGGAGAGACACCGTGATGTCGCTTCTGTTTTGATTGCAAATGAGAGTCCACTTTATCTCGACCACGTTTTTAAACTGAAAGTTTTTTCCACGTCTGATGTCGCACGCGGCCGCGCGAGGTTTGAAATGTGCTGGGCGCGCAAGCTCGAGGTTGACAAATATGGTCTGGCAGGCATATCGCGCGGGCGTGTGGATTTGTGCTGAAATAGTTGCGCGGCCGCGCGGCCCTGATATTTGCACTGTAACTTTTATTTTATTTTTTTTATTTTTTTAGACTCTGCAAGACAAACATGCATGCTCTCCAATACACCTGAAATAACATCAATGGATATCATCAAAACATGGTTTACTAAATCAAATTGAATGATTATTCTGTCTCCCCTAATTTCCATGTAATGCATGCACGTGCTCTTCTGTGATTCGATTACGATGTCTAAGCAAATATATGTACTCATACTATCCTAACAAGTAATTAAAATAAGCTAAACCAAACAACTTGAACTAAATAAATACTAAGTAGAGATGAAAACAATGGGTTGCCTCCCATCCAGCGCTAAGTTATAGTTAATTAGCTTGACTGCTTTGAGTCTCATGTCAAAGATAGGATCGAGGTGACTTTCTTTCTGTCCACCTCACCATCAGAATCACTCTTCAATCTCTGGCCATTAACTTTAAGATGTTTGTCCGGACACTTATCACATACTGCAATGGTTCCATATTGTGGAGTGGTATCCAAATATTGAACAAATTTATTCAATTCCTCATCTTCCACATCTGAATTTTCAGCAATGATGCTTCTTAGTGGTTCACTATCCATTATACGCTGCACTTCATCATTTAGAATCCGGTTCACCACATCAAACCGGAAGGATTCTTCTTTCTCTGTTGGAAACTTCATTGCCTTAAAGACGTTAAAGGTCACCTCTTGATCATGTACACGCATCGTGAGTTCTCCTTTTTGCACATCTATCGAAGTCCTGCCTGTGGCTAAGAATGGTCTCCCCAGTATAATTGGTATACTTTTATCTTCTTTGTAATCCAAAATGATGAAGTCAGCCGGAAAGATAATTTTGTCCACCTTTACCAAGACATCTTCAACAAGTCCCCATTGATACGTGATGGATCTGTCAACTAACTGTAATGCAATGTTTGTCGACTTTGGAGCTGGCAATCCCAACTGATTGAATACTGACAAGGTCATCCAATTGATACTTGCCCCAAGATCACACAAACATTTTTCAAAATTCATCTTCCCGATTGTGCACGGGATTGTGAAACTGCCCGGATCCTTCAACTTTGGAGGTAAATTCTACTGAAGTACTGCACTGCATTCTTCTATCAAGGCTACTGTCTCAAATTCGTCTAATCTCCTTTTCTTGATAGTATAACCTTCATAAACTTTACATAGCTTGGCATTTGTTCAAATGCCTCGGCAAAAGGTATATTGATTTACAGCTTTTTAAATACCTCCAGAAACTTGCTGAATGGCTTATCTTCCTTTTCTTATTTAATCTCTGCGGATACAGAACTTGAGTATGACTTGGTGGTACTGAACTCTTAAGCGTCTCCTCTGGACCTGCTTTATCTTTCTCTTCCTGCTGAACCTCAGACTTTTCCAAATTTTCTTTCTCAGTAGCTGGCTCCTCTGCCTCGCACGGCTGCGCGACCTCCTCTTGTGCAACAGGCGCGGGAGCGCGACTTGCAGTATCTGTTGTGTTTTTCCCAGATCTTAATGTGATTGATTGACATTGTTCTTTCCCTTCTCTTCTTGGATTTATCTCTGTATTACTTGGCAATGAACCCAGGGGCCTGTTAGTAAGCATGTTTGCCATCTGCCCCATTTGAGTTTCCAGATTCTTAATAGCCACTGCTTGGCTTTTAATCATAACCTCTGTATTTGCCATGTATTTCATCATCATCCACTCCATTTCTGATTTCTTTTCTTGCTGAGGTGCATCTGTAGTATGATGTTGTTATTGTTGTTGAGAAAATCCCGACGAAAAAGGTGTTCTAGGATTAAAATGTGGCTACACTAGTTGTGTCTGAAACTGATTATTTGATTGAAACTGATTCTGCTGATTCCCTAAGTTATTTGACCAACTGAAGTTTGGATGATTTTATTTGTTGGGGTGATATGTGTTCTGAAACTGACCTTGGTCTTTTCTGTAGTTGTTCACATATTGCACTTACTCTGAACTGATAACATATTGATCCGTCGAGTGTGACCCTGCACAAATCTCATATACGAAGGCAACTGTCTTTGTTTACCTTTTGCCAAAGTATCTATCTTCTTTGCCATTGCTGCCATCTGTGTTGACAACTGAGTAATAGCATCTACCTCCAACACACCTGCAACTTTAGGTTGTGGCATCCGAGATGTAAGATTTTGAAAATCGTTCGATGTCATTGTCTCGATAAGGTTATAGGCTTCTTCATAGCTTTTTGCCCATAATGCCCCTCCTGCAGCTGCATCTACAATCGGTCTCGACTGCCATCCCAATCCATTATAGAACGTGTTGATCACCATCCAATATGGCATACCGTGATGTGGACACTTCCTCAGCATTTCTTTGTACCTCTCTCATGCTTCATATAAGGACTCACCCTGTTGTTGCTCAAATTAAGAGATAGATGTCCTCATCTTTGCAGTCTTAGCCATTGGAAAGAACTTAGCTAAGAACTTATGTGCTAAGTCCTCCCATGTAGTTATCGATCCTGCTGGCAAAGAATGAAGCCAACTTCTTGCTTTATCCCCGGCAACGGCGCCAAAAACTTGTTGCCTCTTTTTTAGTCTTAACAAAAGAGCTCTAACTCATGCAAGCATACATGTGTCAACAAGCAATACAGAGCAAGTAAAGTATCGATCCCGCAGAGAAAGTTGTTTAATTTAAATCACTATGCATTAATTAAATCACTATATTAATATGCTCAAACTAATGACTAAGATTGGTTTGTTACTCGAATCGCAAATAACAACTAAAATAATAATAACGATGGAATAAATCAAATCTAGAAATAATGGGATCCTAACTTCATTTAATATTTCATTTAATCACCATTATCATGCATGACTTGTTCACATATCACAGAAAAGTAGCCAAGAGCACTAAAAGAGTCATAGCCATTTTTCAATGCACTAAGACCTACTTACACAGCATCCACAGATGATAGAATCTATGTAATCATCAATATAACCAAAATCACTATATGTCTATGTGAAATTACAACTATATTGAATTTAAGTTCAATCCCTTATTCTAACTCATACGGTGAAACAGTATATGTCTATCTGATTCACGAAATACACAGGCCATATAAAACAGCCCCATATACGTATACTATCATGATTACAATCCATACTTGCATGTTCATTGTCAATTCCATACAAGTACTGAAACGAATGGTGATCGAGCATTCATACATGCAAAACAATCATGATAGACATCCCATATGATATGTAAGACAAACCAACATTCAAGCATACAATCAAACTATATATTAAAATCTGTTAGAATCCCATAATGGAGTTTAGTTCATGACTGAACCAAAAGCCATTATGGGATCAAATCTAAACATTATTAATAAATGAACAATTGAAAGATGAAAGGTAGAAATAATCAAACCCAATTGCTGAATATAATTCACTATTCAAATCCTCATATGAATCCAACAAATACTAATAATAACCCCATCTGGTAGAAAATCCCAAGAAGAAGTAGAAAAATAGAGTTTTGGCCTCCTTCTACGTTGGAATATCTCCCATAGAGTAAACTCTAGTTACGATGTTAAAAATACGTAAAAACTGAATAATCGTAAAAGTGATCCCTCTGACACCAGTCAGCAATCGTTTTTAAAAATATTACAACCATTAAAAATTTTAAATTAAAATAAATGCTCAGCATTAGTTAGGTGTAATCCTCACGCGGGCGCGCGACTTGCAGTGTGTCATGATGTCCAGCTGGGTGCTCGTACGGGCGCGCGTCTCCAAGCTTGTCCTGCCGCGCGATTTCTGCAACAGAGATTCTTGGTTCTGCTACTGCAATTGTTCTATCCTGCTGCTCATTCCTTTGTTCATGCCTGCTTAGTCTCCTGATCCTCTCGATCCTCATAGCACGCGTCCACAGCTTGTGCTTTGCCTCATGCGTCCATTCGCCTCGTGCCCTCTAAGTCCACCAAATTAGGTCGTTTCCTGCACTTTTTCACCAAAATGAGTTTTAAGTATACGTAATGCAAACTAACATGAATTGCAGCTAAAACATACTAAAATGTACTTGAGATGGGCATAGTTCACATGAATTGGTACTCCATAAGTAGGTATAAAACCCACTTATCATAATGTTTTCATTAAGGTGAGATATGTGTGTGTAGGGCCTATATGAGTTGCGTCGTTGAGAAAATCTAGGGTATCGCCTCATAGAGCTAAGTTGAATTGTAAATAACCTACGGATCATCTCCTAGGGTTAAGTTATGGAATCTAGGGTGCGTTATCTTGATAACAACTTTGAACCTCTTTGAAACATATTGACGAAAGATTTGATTTGAAGAAAAAAATTTATTTTAGCTTTCATTTGATAAAATATTTTGGGTGACGTTTTAGAGAAAACATTATTTTCAAATCATTCATCAAATCGGAATCGAGGTTCTCCATTACTTCTAATTTTAACCTAGAATTAATCTAATAACCTAGATTGATTCAATTTTACAAGATCTTTGTCGTTTCCCTTGAAAATTGTTTTTGCATTACTGAGAAACACAATCAAGCATCACATATAGAGTTGGGGCAACCCATAGGCATGTAAGTCATCTAAATAGGCCCCAAGCACCTCTCAATCATAAGGTCCACTATCACGGGGTCTTAAATCTGATTTTTGCAGGCTCGAAATCATTTTAAGGTACGAATTTTAAATTTACAATGATTGAAACGCAAGTATTACAACCGCTAACTATGTCCATCGTGAGAATTTCGTCAATGCCAGCTAAACATGATGTCCGAGGGCCTTGACTTCATTCTTAGGCCCATATTGTTCAGAATCACAACAAACAATACATTAAGATTTAAAAGTGAAAGAGGAGATCAAGGAAGGTCTCTCTGCTAGGATCGGATCACACACATGCACACGATAGTAAATAATCAACACGGAGATTTACGTGGTTCTTTAATTTGGGTATGTCCACGGGAGCGAAGAGATGTGTTATATTTATTATCTGTGTACATAGTGTAATGCCCGGTAAAAAAAATATAAAATAAATAAATAATATTTAAATCCATATTTTAATTGAGCTCTTCTTATGTTTGGGTCAAATTATATTTAATTTGTGTGAACTATAATAAATATGTGATTACATTAATTTGGGTATTTAAACTAATTGGGAACAAACTAATTTTTTAAGTAAAGGTTTGGGCTTGTTAAACTATTTGAGCTCCAAATTAAGGTGATGGGTTTATAAACCAAATTGTAATAGGAGTAATATATTAGGTTAAATTCCTTCCTAATACATATACTGACATAATCGACTAAAGAAGGTTTCTAGTGTAGCGAGAAAGAGGCGAAAGAAGAATGAGGAGAACGATTAAATGTGGCTGGAATTAAAAAGGGTTTGAGAGGAAGACCTATTAAAACTTTATTCATCATATTCTTCTTCTCAAAGGTAATTATTGGACTATTCTTGAATACAAAATAATTATTTTGCTGCTGTAATTACAATATAATTTCTTGTTGCGTTTGCAATCTATTTTAAAAATATATTATGTAGTTTGATTAATTGAATTTGTTAATAAAATTTTAATTTATAATAAGGATATATGATATATATATATCAAATATATTATATCTTTTTTATATATATCAGATTCGTTATATATATATAAATATAAACCTGTCATTCGTTATATATATATATATATATATATATATATGTATGTATACGTTTATTATGTGTATATATATATATATATATATATATATATATATATATATATATATATATAAGATATGCAAATTTTTTAAAAAAAGGGAAAGTGATAAATAAATTATAATATTGTTATTATAATTAAAATGTATCTTTTAATTACAAAGTGAATATAGTATATTAAAATTATTGAATTTATGAAAATATAAACTATATAAGTTCATAATTTAATTATATGTATTGTATTTGATTTTAATAATTCGATCGGATTGAGGGAGTCTAGCGGGTGATATTTGGATTCGGGAAATTATTTTGGTACTATATTAAGGTACGGATTCCTCACTCTTTTAGCGAGTCCAATGTGTCAACTCCAAAATGAAACAAATATATCAATTTCACAAGAAACAATTATGTGAAATAATAACATAAATTCAAAATGAGAAACAAAACGAACAATTAAAATTTAACAAAAGTATTCTTTATTTTTCTGTTGGAACATCCTATCGGTGCGAATGTTGCCTGACCTGATTCCGTTATTTAGTATTCTGTTGGAATAACCTGTCTATGCAAAGTACAGCATGCATGGTGATTTCTTTTGTTATTCCATTCTTTATTATACTCAGTTGGTTAAAGTTTTGACTTCTATACTCCATGAAATTTGTGGAATATCCTTGATAATTGCGCTTCATCTAGTATAATTTATGGAAATATTCTTCTGAGCATTCTTGAATTTTACTCTACAAAACAGTATCATGTTGACAATTTGGATGTTATCAGTTCCTAGATAAATTAATTCTTGAACTTGTTTTATTGAATTCTTATATCGTTGTCATCATCCTCATGTTTATTTTTTTGAAAGTCATCTGTGGCCTGTAGTGCATAGATGGACTTGGTATGATTATGACCAGAGATTATTCGGTATAATCATAACCGTAATGTTACAAATGATGTGAAAAAAGTCCTCATTGGCCTGTAGTGCATTGATGAACAGTTTTTGGTATGATTATGGCTAAGAATTCTCTTCAGCCAAGGGTGCAAAGATGAATTATTTTATGGCATGATCAGGACTGTTGATGAAAACATGATTATCTTTGGCCCGTGGTTCATGGATAATTCATGGTCGTGATACTAAAGAATATCCTTGGCCTGTAGTGCAGGGATGATTTAATGATGTGGATTTTTTTTATTAAGTTGCGTCTCAGCGATAAAAGTGATGAAAAACCTTTTAAATCATAGAAGATAGTAGATTTTATTCTCTACTTAACTCTTCTAATGGATTGTTTGTTCCGCTGCAGTTAAACTTGATTTTGTTATATTGTATCAGTTTAACACTGTTGAAGGCTAACGATAATTTATTCTGCATTATCTTAGTCATAATATTTCTTACTGGGCTAGTTGAGCTCACCCTTTGCTTTCATTGTTCTCTTCAGGAAATGAGAACGTAGCAGGGACTAGTCGGGGAACAGAGTGACGGTCCTAGATGATGCATTAGTAGTCTTCACTATTCTGTGAAATAGTGTGATAATAATTGTAATGAGGACTCCTTTTGAGTTTGTATACTCTCTAGTAGACAATATTTGTATTCAAACTCACAGTTTATATTTTGTCGTATTGTACACGACAGTTGTATACCTATTTCGGGGGCGTCACATAGAATATATTATATTTTATTGTGCATAGTGTTGTATAGTGTCTGCATAGTGTTTTATATAGTAAAATCTTTTTATATAAAACAGAATACTTTTATAAAGTTATTCGTTTTATTAGATTATAAATAAAATATATTATATTTTATTTAAAAAATTTTGCTTTAAATATGGACCGTCCGATTAAAAGTAAATTAATCTGGACCGTTAATAAATTAGTTACTATACAGTTCATTCTTCTATAAATAGAAGCTCATTCCTTCATTATTTCTTACGAATTCATTGAAACTCTAGAGAGAGAAACTATAGAGAGAGTTCTTCTTTTATAATCTTGAGCGTATTTCTTTAGAGTTTAAGAAAACTTTGAGCGTAATACATGTTTTCTTCGAATATATCCTCGCCCTACCAGTTAAAATACTCTTCTTTCAAAGGTAAGAGATATTATTTGTTGTACTCGTAGGGGGAATTATTTCTTTTGTATTCATGAAGAGAACTGCTGTTATTCTATTCTTTATTATTCTGTTGGAATAACCTGTATACGCGGGCTACCCTATACTTGGTGAAATTCTTCTGTTATTCCATTCTTTATCATTATGTTGGAATAACCTATTTATGCGAAGTATCGCATACATGGTGAAATTCTTCTGTTATTCCATTCTTTATTATTCTGTTGGAATATCCTGTCGGTGCGTATTACGCCTGACCTGGTTCCATTATTTATTATTCTGTTAGAATATCCTGTCTGTGCGTTTACGCATGACCTGGTTCCGTTCTTTATCATTCTGTTGGAACATCATGTCTGTGCTTTACGCATGACCTGGTGATTTCTTTTGTTATTCATTCTTTATTATACTCAGTTGGTTAAAGTTTTGACTTCTATACTCCATGAAATTAGTGGAATATCCTTGATATTTGCGCTTCACCTAGTATCTTTTCATGAAAATATTCTTTTGAGCATTCTTGAATTTTACTCTACAAAGCAATATCATGTTGACAATTTGGACGTTATTAGTTCCTGGATAAATTAATTCTTGAACTTGTTTTATTGAATTATTATGTCATTGTCATCATCCTCATGTTTATATTATGTTGAAAGTCATCTGTGGCTTATAGTGCATAGATGGACTTGGTATGATTATGACCAGGGATTATTCGGTATAATCATGACCATAATGTTACAAATGATGTGGAAAAAGTCCTCATTGGCCGTAGTGCATTGATGGACAGTTTTTGGTATGATTATGGCTATGGATTCTCTTCAGCCAAGGGTGCAAAGATGAATTGTTTTATGGCATGATCAGGACCGTTGATGAAAACACGATTATCATTGGCCCGTAGTGCATGAATAATTCGTGGTCGTGATACTAAAGAATATCCTTGGCCTGTAGTGCAGGGATAATTTGATTGATATGAATTATTTTTTTAGCTGAGTCTCAGCGATAAAAGTAATGAAAAATCTTTTAAATCATAGAATTAGGTATACATCACCCATTCTGAGTCACCAGATACATGGTACAAAATTTAAATACAACTTCATTTATACAACTATTGAGCTGTCGTATAGAATACGACCACAGTTAACTGTGAGTTTTAATACAAATGTATATAACTCTCATGGTGCCTCGACCACAGCCTTACAATCGTACTTTACATAAAAGTATAGTCAAAGACTGTTTTAGAAACTAAAATCTTTGGGATGTGCTCAAGGAAACCTTCGTACATGGGAGGCCATGCGTCTAGGTTATAATAGATATCATATGGCCACAGAATTATCCTTGGTTGACCTAATAGACCCCAAAGAAAAAAGAGAAGATTACTATTATCTTATTTCCAATGGTGAGTCTTCTCTTGACATATAACTATCTCCACCGTCTCCAAGTGAATATCATATTTTAAATCAACTCCAAGATCATATAGGTAGTGCCCATAAATATACTCAGTAAGTGGATGCGTATAACCCTGTCTTATGATAACACGAGGTTGTATGTCATTAGACATCTTGTATGATAGTGGCAAAACACCCTTCCAAAGTTGGGTTCATCTCACCCTATTTGATTCACCAAATATAACTACTAAATGTTTTGTATAATATAACATATTTTTCTATACTAGTTTAAGGAGAACCTCCACAGCTAGAGACCACTGTTCTATTCCCCTGTTATCCCCGCTCGACCCGGCAACCCTCTTACGGCAACACTCTTATTACCTGAAAGGAATTGTGAAGTAGAAAGGGTGAGCACAACTAGCCCAGTAAGGAATATCATGACTAAAGATAATTAAATTATCAATAGCTTTCATCAATAATAAATCAGAGATTTAGAACATATGGTAGATGATAAAACTTTTCAACCATAGTTGCAGCGGAACGAGCAATCCATTAGAAGAGTCAAATAGACCATAAGGTCTATTATCTTCTTTATGTTAAAAGTCCACCAATAATATTTTATCCATGTAAAATAAATCAACAGTTCCTATCCACAATCATATGAATAACTCATAATCATAATTGTGGTTCTAAATTTCTCTTCGCAACTAGGACGAAGATAATTCTCATCACCTCTCTTCACTTGAAACATCAAAAATCATGGTTATACCAAATCAGAATTTCAGCTCATAATCATACTAATAAATTCATCATTGCACCACGGCCAAAGATATTCATTAACAATTCATCTTTGCACTACATGCCAAAGACATACATCTGTATTTTAAAAGAGTCAAGTAGAACATGATATCTACTATCTTCTACGAATTTAAAAGTGTATAATAAATATTTTATCGCTGAGACTCAGCTTAATAAATAATCCACATCATCGAATCACCCCTGCACTACAGCCAAGGATATTCGTTAATATCACATCCATGAATTTATATTTCATCGTTGAGACTCAGCTCGATAATCAATCCATATCACTGAATTATCCATGCACTACGTCCAAAGATATTCATTATTATCACATCCATGAATTAATATTTCATCGCTGAGACTCAGCTCAATAATTAATACACTTCTTCGAATCATCTCTGCACTACAGGCCAAGAATATTCATTAGTATCACGACCACGAATTATCCATGCACTACGGGCCAAAGATAATCGTGTTTTCATCAACGGTCCTGATCATGCCATAAAACAATTCATCTTTGCACCCTTGGCCGAAGAGAATCCATAGCCATAATCATACCAAAAAAACTGTCCATCAATGCACTACGGGCCAATGAGGACTTTTTCCACATCATTTGTAACATTACGATCATGATTATACCGAATAATCTCTGGTCATAATCATACCAAGTCCATCTATGCACTACAGGCCACATAAGACTTTCAACACAATATAAGCATGAGGATGATGACAATGATATAAGAATCAATCAAATAAGATAAAGGATAAATATTAAACATTTATAATACAATTTAACCATCGTTCAATAATAACCAAATGTTATCAATCACTTAATAATCTCATAATCTAATATAATTAATATTTTAACAATATTTTAATTATTTCTTAAACTTATAAACAATTTATTTCAATTGTTTACACTTTATCAAATAATACATTTAATCATTCAAAAATATCATACTCATAAGATTTCATAATCAATGATCAAATCCCTCTTTAAAATCTGCATATACCTTATATAGGATTCTCAAGTCATAAAATCCTATTTTCCAATTTTAATACTTCACATAACATATTTAATTTATTTACTCATAACTAGTTCATTTTTATGAAAAATACCAAATCAGTCCCAAAAATATTTCTTTTCTGGGATTTAGCAGAATATAGTCCCATATTAAACATATATTTTTCTCAGAATTTTTAAAATTCATTTACAATTTTTCATATGGATAAAACTGCCGAATATTTAGACATTTATCATAAATTGTACTTTTGTCCAAAAATTCCGAAATTTACAGGGTATACTCCTGTTATATACATGTACGCCCAATAACAATTTCACCAATTTTGGAGTTAACCACAAGGAGTTATAAGAGTTTAATTTTAAAATATTCTTTTCCCATAAAATCCATAACTCTTAATCTATACATCCAAAAATCGCCATTTTTGGACACAATTTAGAAAACTCATTAAATTATCATTTCAAATTTTTCCAGAATTTTTTAGGGTCAGAAAAATTACGAATATTCCCCTGGCAGAAACCCCTTTTTAATGAAAATACTATTCGCATGAATTCGAAGGATCATTCACCATGCATGTGATAATCCACATACAGGTTATTCCAACAGAATAATAAAGAATGGAATAATAGAAGGATTCACCATGCGTGCGATAGAGTGCACCGACAGGTTATTCCCAACAGAATAATAATTAATGGAACCAGGTCCGGCGTAAACGCACAGACATGATATTCCGACAGAATAATAAATAATGGAACCAGGTCCGGCGTAAACGCACAGACAGGATATTCCGACAGAATAATAAATAATGGAACCAGGTCCGGCATATACGTACAAACAGGATATTCCAACAGGATAATAAAGAACGGAATATTAGAAGAATTTCATCATGTATGCGGTACTTCGCATAAACAGGTTATTCCAACATAATAATAAAGAATGGAATAACAGAAGAATTTCACCAAGTATAGGGTAGTCCGCGTATACAGGTTATTCCAACAGAATAATAAATAATAATAATAATATCCTTTACGAGTACGACAATTATATCCCCCTACCTTTAAAAGAAAAGTATTCCGACTGGTAAGGCGGGAATATACTTGAAGAAAACTTGCACTACGCTCAAAGCTTTCTTAAACTCTAAAGAAATACGCTCAAGATTATAAAAGAAGAACTCTCTCTATAGTTTCTCTCTCTAGAGTTTTAGTGAATTCGTAAGAAATAATGAAGGAATGAGCTTCTATTTATAGAAAAATGGACTGCATAGTAACTAACTCATGAACGGTCCAGATTGATTTACTTTAATCTGACGGTTCATATTTAAAGCAAAATCTTTTAAATAAAATATAATATATTCTATTTATAATCTAATAAAATGAATAACTTTATAAAAGATTTTATTATGCAAACACTATGTAGGCACTATGCAAATACTATGCATAATAAAATATAATATATTCTAATTATTGTCTAATAAAACAGATAATTTTATAAAAGTATTTTGTTTTATATAAAAAGCTTTTCTGTTTTATTACATTAATAATACCAATAAAACAAAACTGAGTGACTTATCACATAAGCATCAATAATCAATACCGTGCTATTTACCAAAATAGAAAAAAAATTGAATACTTTTATTTCATAAAATTTAAGATCTCACACTTCTAATGGATTGCTTGCTCCGTTGCAGTTAAACTTGATGTTTGTTATATTGTATCAGTTTAACACTGTTGAAGGCTAACGATAATTTATTCTACATTATCTTAGTCATAATATTTCTTACTGGGCTAGTTGAGCTCACCCTTTTGCTTTCATTATTCTCTTCAGGAAATGAGAACGTAGCAGGGACTAGTCGGAGAACAGAGTGACGGTCCTAGATGGTGCATTAGTAGTACTCACTATTCTACAAAATAGTGTGATAATAAATGTAATAAGATTGAATTTGAGTGTGGATATTGTCTAGATGATAATATTTATATTAAAACTCACATCATATGTTTGTCGTATTTTACAGCTCATGTTGTATATTTAAGGTTGTATTTATTTATGTACCATGTATTTGACGACTCAGAATAGGTGATGTATACCTATTTTGGGGGCGTCACATAGAATATTTGAACATAAAGTTATATCTATTTAAATTCATAGAAACACATTCTTTATTATAAAGAATAAATAATTTTTTTATAAATGTGCATTAAACTGTATAGCTGCTTATTAAGAAGCATTTTTCAAAATACACTTAAACTATTTTATCTGCTTAATCAGGAAGCATATCTACAAGCTAAAATTATATCTGTTTACACAGAATCACTTCTCACTCATATAAAAGTTATTGAACTTTTATTACTTGATCTTAAGTTGATACCTGTTTATTTTAGAAGCATATTTGTATCAAAAAAAAATTGTAAAAAAGGAAAAGTCAGAGTTTTTTTTATTTTATATACCAGTGAGAAAAATGAGTAATTCTTCGACCAATACCAGAGTCTTAGAGAGGTCAGGTGAGAGTTGGGTCTTTAGTGTACTTATGAGGTGAGGAAGAGGCTGTTGTTTCAAGACCAGATCATAGAATAGAACTAAACTTAAAAGAAAGTACAACTAAGCTTGAGGAGGGAGTTGGGAGATTGTTGTCCAAGATAATTAGTTGAGAATAGTTGTAAATGAAAGTAGTATGCACACAAACCAATCATGTTTGATGATAAAGCATATACTTTGTAATAATCTTACTCATTTATTAATAAAAAGTATTAATTTATTAAAGGCTTTTAATTATCCACATGGTGATGCTTTATAATAAGTGATAAACCAATAATTTTAAGCAATGCTTTTAGAATAATGATGATAATCATTCTAATGAGATCTGAATTCTTAAAAATCTTAAAACTAAAATAGTTCCCAATCGTTGGATTAATAAATTGGGGATTAGTGAATTCGAATAGATTGGTACATACGTTGCTTGCTCATTGGATGGGGATGATTGATCCCATGATCATTTGTGTGGAGACACTAAAGCAAGTATATGGTGCTTATTAGAGAATAAGTTCACTGAATGTGGCTCGCTAAGGAATACCTAATGGAGTTTTATTTGCATGTCAATAAGAATTCATGTAGTGATAGTAGTACAAGTGATCATTGGACTTCAGATCATCATAGTATCTTGTGTATGATGAATTATACTTTGACTTTTCCTTAAGACCCTTAGGGTATATCAAAGGGTATTTTTTGGTATAATAAATCGTACATGGAGATAATATATGATCAATAAAAAATCTACCGCTTCTAGTAAAAGAAGAAAAATGTCCTATGTGATTTGATAAATGACAACTCAGTAGTCCTTGACCAAGGCAGAATGAAATTAGAAAGGAGTTTCTAATTTGCATTATTTGGAGTTGTGCATTTAAGAGTCGAAATATATATACTTAAATAAAATAAGACTTGACAGTAATTCTATGACTTATATTTAATTGGGACATTGTATCGTGGAAGGATTGAATTGTACGGTAACTATTTACTCAAATGTACTTTTATGATTAATGTTGAAATCTATATTATCTGAAAAGTCGTTAATCGCTATGGAGGCTTATCCCTATTGTAGAATAAATATTATTTATTTAAATAAATTAATACTTTAATTTATTTATTTAAATAAGATTAGAATTTTTCTAATTGATTTAGTCACAATCGGTTTAACATGGAGAACCTAAAGGGTCATACCATAAAAGGAAGAATAATTATTTAAGAAGTTAATGACATAATTGTAATAATAAACTAAGTATATTTAATTTAATCTATGGTGATAGAATAAATTAAATAGCTTAATATTTATTATTTAATATTTTGGAAATATTAAATATAAATTAATAGGAGGAGTCTTATTATTATTATTATTATTATTATTATTTAATTTCTAAAGTAGTTTGGGAATTAATTAATAAAAGTACTCTCATATAATCCTGATAGTAATAAGAGACTAATTAATTAAAAGAGTGTAATTAATTATTCTTAATAAGATTAGGAGCCTAATTAATTAAAGGAGTTTAATTAATTAAAATAAAACTCAATTCCTTAATTGTTAAGGAAAGTAGCCTACATCTATAAATAAGAGGAGTCTTATTATGGGTGAGGTTGGTTGACACTTTCACAACACACGTGAATACGTAATTCCAATAGTTGGAAGAGTACACCATTTTCTATGAGAGATAGAAAAATTAGAATTTTGTTAAACACTCATCTTCTTAAATCTTTCTTCTTCTTGGTGGATCACCTCTAGAGGTCAAATATTTGGGTGGCTAATATTGATCAAAGGAAGGAAGTAAACCCGATGGATTCAAGTTGAACGCGAAAAAGATTTGGAAGTGAACTTATACCTGAGGAAGCTTGAATCTTCAAGGGTATGATTCTTGTTATTTATTTTTTTTCGTTTAATTAATAATTGTGCATAAAGAATGATCCGGGTATATGGTTTGTAAATTTTAAAACTCTGTTTTTCCATGCTTCCACTTATTTTGTACAATTTGATTGCGTTCATGAATCTTACAAACCTAACAGTGACATCAGAGCCAAACCTTTATGCGAATTATTAATTGTTTGATATGTATGTTAATATGTGTTTAGAACAATTTAATTGGGCATAATTTTGTTGTATAAAATTTATTTTTAAAAAAAAATTCGCGAATTCACTGCATGAGTCCATAGTTGGTATATATATATATGTATGTATGTAATACTTCAGGAATTAATTCCCATGTGATTCGTATATATATAATATACATATATCTTAGTAGTTAACAGGGGAACTATTATATATATCACATGTAAATAAGTTATATAATATATATGATTCACGTGATTCGTGGCCACCAGCTTATATATATATATATATATATATATATATATATATATATATATATATATATATATATATATATATATATATATAATCTTAAAATTGGATTTCATGCTAACTAATTAGAGTTGAAATTGGATTCTA
Source organism: Panax japonicus (assembly GCA_020205505.1). Classification (NCBI taxonomy): domain Eukaryota; kingdom Viridiplantae; phylum Streptophyta; class Magnoliopsida; order Apiales; family Araliaceae; genus Panax; species Panax japonicus. Next base: position 7,065,139 of record CM035101.1, read on the forward strand.
TGATAACTAATTGGAGTTGAAATTAGATTCCATGTTTCCTTAAATAAAAGAGTTTATTTAGATATGGAATAAGATTTCATATTATTCAAAATAAAGGAGTTTATTTGTGAATAAGAAAGTGAATCCATGTTTCCTTAAATAAAAAAAATTATTTAGATATTGAATAAGATTTCATATTATTCAAAATAAAAGAGTTTATTTGTGAATAGGAAAGAAAATCCGTATTTTCTTAAATAAAAGAATTTATTTAGATATGTAATATGATTTCATATTATCCAAAATAAAAGAGTTTATTTTGACTTGGAATTAGATTCCATAATTAATTAAAATAAATAAATTTATTTTAATTAAAGAATTTGATTAAAATTGAATAGTTTATTTTATTCAAAATTGGATAAATTAAAATAAAAGAGGTTTATTTTGATTTAAATTTAGATTAAAATAAAGGAGTTTATTTTAATTCAAAATTAGATTTTATGCTAACTAAATTTGCCAATTAAATGATATCAATATATGTATTGAATGTTTATTATTCATGAGATGAATGTTATTTATTGATGCATATGGTGATGTGTATGATAATAAATTGAATTAATTATGGACTATTTGACCAATATGATTGGATTTTATTTTAGTTGGATGCATGAATGTATGAGTTTTATTAAATGGGGTCTGTGTACCTCATCTTTTTTAATTTTTCTTAATGTAAATTCTATCTTTCTCATATGTATTTTCCCTTGACTGTTGATAAAGGTTTCTATTTATTTTAAATAGTTTTGTAAAAGGAATAATTAGAATTATTTTGAAGAATTGGAGATCAAGGAGCAAGGAGCGCTTGAAGACCCGTTTGTAATGGACCCCGGGATTTAAATGTTATAGTTATATTTAAATTTAATTCTTGAACCTTGGTTTGACCTTTTAGTTCACTTGGTGACTCTAGTGAACCAAACTAGAATAAAGTTCATAATCAATCTGGGTAGAATATAGTATTCTATATGTGCATGCTTATATTATATATATATATATATATATATGTGTGTGTGTGTGTGTGTGTGTGTGTGTATGTGTGTGTGTGTGTGCATGCGTGCTAAACAAGATGTGACAAATAATAACAAACCCCAAAAAGATTTTATATTAAGTCCTAAGCATTCAAAGATATTTAGAATATCGAACGCCGCCTTCTAACATAATAAAAAATAATAGAGTATCAATTAATTATTATAAGTTTATTGTGTCACCACAAGGCTTATCTTCATTTTTGAGATGTTAATTTTATCACAATTGATGCTTATAAAAAAAATTGAACAATGTTATTTTGTTGTGTCACCACAAGGACAATATTTTTCTTTTTTGAATATATGGAGTGCTAGGTTAGACTTAACGTAGATAATTTTGATTCGATATGGCCACCACTTGATCAAAATAATCTAAGAGGCAAAATAAAAGGAGTTACGTGATGATGTAACTGACAAGAGTTGTCTACCTATTTATTTATATATAGTTTGTTATGTCACCACAAGGCTATATACATTTGAAATAAGATCCTTATTCTCACTAGTAAAAACTTTAATTAGATTTTTCTGAACTATATAATTGAGGGTAATATAGTTTAATTTAAAGAAAATAGTGGTAGATACCAATTTAAAACAAGACATAATTATTTTGGTACTTAATAAAAGAATGTATGCTAAAATATTGTTAAGAACAAATTCATTTACAGAATTTTACAATATCTAAATTACTATCACTGCGTAGCATATTAGATACTAAATTAATCGGACCGAATTAAACAGATTGGTTAAGGAATTTGAGAATAGTTCTCATAACTGAAAAGCTATCTTATGTCCTTAATACGCATGTCCCTGCAATGGTTGCAGACAATGCCTCTGAGGAAGATATTGCTACTTTTAGAAAGTGACAAGATGATGCACAGTTGGCTCAATGCATCATTCTCACAACCATGAGTAACGTGCTTCAGCGTCAGCATAAAACTATGGATGCTCCTACTATATTCTACACATCAAGTAGTTGATAGTGATGAAAGTAGCACTGATAGATATCAGATATCTAAGGAGCTCTTCCAATCTAGAATGACCGATGACAGTACAATACAGATAAAAGTACTTAACATTATCAATTTGATTGATCAATTAGGACAACATGTTTTATCATGGATGGAAAGTTGAGCCAAGATTTGATCTTGCACTCACTCCCAGATTCCTTTCACAATTATTGTGAATTTTTCATATGAAAAAGCTAGATATCAACTTCCTGATTTGCTTAACATGTTGAAAAACAGCTGAGAGTCACTTTCCAACCAAGAAAGACCAAGTCTTACTGGTAGGGATCAAAGGATCTTCTAAAAAGAAGAATGATTCAAAGAAGGTAAATAGAAAGGCAAAAACAAATGATAATAAGAATAAAACTGATACAGATAGCAAATGAGTTTGCTTCCACTGCAATAACCATGGACACTCGAATAAGCTTAGTGAAGTTTCGATTACAAATACAGTTTTGTTCATGATTGAAATTAATTTTTTGTAAGTTAAGGTTCTACTTGGGTATTGGATACCGGATTTGATTATCATAAATATAGATTTATGAAGTAACCAAGCAGAAGTAGAAAGTTAAACAAGGGATAAGTAATCATATGTGTGGAAAATGAAGTAAATGTTGCTACATTAGTCATAGGAACTTATTGTTTAGCATTGCCTAAGGGCAAGTCTATTAAGTCAATAAGTTGTTATTGTATTCCAGCTCTAATTAGAAACATTATTTTCATTTTGTTGTTGGACAATGAAATTATGACGCCCCCAAAACAGGTATACAACACCCATTCTGAGTCGCCAAATACATGGTACATAAAGCAAACTACAACTTCAATAATACAAATGTCGTGTGAAATACGACAATACATATTGTGAGTTTAAATATAAATATTGTCTTCTAGACAATATCCACACGCAAATAAGTCCTCATTACAATTATTCAAACACTATTTTATAGAAATAGTGAGGACTGCTAAAGCATCTTTCTAGAAACCTCACTCCATACCCTGACTCGATCCTGCTATGTTCTCACCTCCTGAGAAGAAAAATGGAACAAAAAGGAAAAGGGTGAGCTCAACTAGCCCAGTAAAGAATATTATGACTAATATAATATACAACAAATTATCGTTAGTCTTCAACAGGAAAAAATCTGATAAAATATAATAGACAACAAGTTTTAAATCAACAAATGCAGCGGAAACAGCAATCCATTAGAAGAGTCACGTAGAGAATGAATTCTACTGTCTTCTAAGATTTAAAAGTCCATCATCAATATTTCATCCCTGTAACAACAATCAATATACATCTTTAATCATCTTTGCACTACAGGCCAAAGATATTCATTTGTATCACTAGTTGGTCATGTTCATCTCAACACTTGTTCATCTTTGCACTACAGGCCAAATAGATTCATCAGTTTAATCATTCATCTTTGCACTACAGGCCAAAGATATTCATCAAGTATCACCATTAAGGACTGAGGACGATGAAAAACATTTTTAAGAACGAATCCAGTGAGATAGAAGGACAAATATTAGGGATTCGTACAACAGTTTGTCCAAGATCAATAATACTTCATAACAACTGATTTTGAAGCAGAACTCAAAAATAACGATCAAAACATGGATAAAATCAAAGATAGTAACCAAAATAAATATTTTGGACAAAAAAAAAATTTATTTTTCGATTAATAGTGTCGTATTCGTGAATAGTGTCGTATACGTGAATAGTGCCATACACGTGAATAGTAACTCTGACATCAAAAGATAGAAATTTCACAAAAAATATCATCACGCTTCGTGAATAGTACTCATAAATAGTAACTCGTGAATAGTAACTCTGACATAAAAAAGTTCTAAATTGATAAAAAGTTCAGAACAATATTTCGACATAATGATATTGAAGAAGATAATATCATTTAAGAAGAAAATAACATCCCTTACCTCAAAATAACCGTACTTCTGACTGAATTTCAGTATAGTGCTGACAGAAACTCGCACCGTATAGCAACACTCAAAGTATACTCACAAAAATATGCTCGATAATATAGATAGAGAAAAAGAGAAAACTTTATTTCTGGTGTGATTTTTAATTCTAAATTAGCCCTCTATTTATAGAAAAATGCTAGAACGCCAAAGGAGACTAAATTAATAAAATATTAATATTTACCAAATATTGAAGCCCACCACCAAGGAATCTGAATTTAGCATTTCCCACATGGCCACCTTCTAGAAAAAAATAAAAAAAAAATTTTTTGAAATAAAAAAATAATTAAACTTTCAAAAATCAATTATTTTGGAACCCCGGAACTTCAATAATTCACAATAAATAGCCCATTTGTTAGAAATTTCGAATCTCGCGACTTTTTATAAGAATTTCAATTCTCTACAACTTTGAAGAAGAAATATTTTCCAAATTCCAAACAGAAATAATTCGAAATCCACAAACAGGGTGATTTTGTAGTCTATAATCAATTTTCGGTCAAGAATTGTGTCCACCGACACACAAAATATGTGTTAAACATTTAATGCCACAAAAATACTCTTCCTCCTCATATACTCATATCCCACATTCATTGTAAAAATATCACCGTTAATATATTATTAAAATAATATATTTAAATGAATTATTTTATCAGAAAAAGATAAAATATTAATTTTCAACAATTGTCACATTAAAAATTTTCTCCATCTATATTCACATAAAATGAATATTTTCTTTATCATAATAATCAATAATTAATTATTTAAAAATAATATTACAGAATCACAGTACTGACAACCAGGCCGTTCTCAGGATAGAGGGGGCTTTCCAATAAGGATTTCTCCTTACTGGCGCGCAATTAGGTGACCAAACCTCTCCTTAGACAGAACTTTCTAGACATTGCCAATAATGTTATCTGATAATATTATTCAAATAATATGAATTATTTATCTGATAATGGAAAATACTATGTAGTGATAATTATTGAAACAATAATAATATAAATATCAACGCAGCAATTATTGAATCAATTAAATAAAATAATGAACAGTAATTACTGTAACAATTATTGAGTAGTGCCTTCTTACGTACGAGTCAATAATTCAACAATACTGTGCAACCACGGATATTACTGTATTTTAACCACCAAGTAACCCAACAGTGTTAACGGTAACAATTTGCGCCGTTATTTATAAAACTCAATCTTTGTCGTTTTCTTTCATCAAACCATTTTTCGTTATGGGGTCCACAAATGACTGCGCTGTCGTACGGAGATTCCTGACAAAAAGAATATTCCATAACCACTTGCTTATTTTGTAAACTTTGCACATTTCACCCATAATCAAAGTATTATATTAACCCTTATTAATTTAGAATAATGAATAGAGGAAAATTTAGTTTATTTATAATAAGTTGGGGTCTTACAACCTCCCCTCCTTATAAAATTTCGTCCTCAAAATTGACGTACGTACCTGGTGTTTCGAACAGGTGAGGGTACCTCGCTTTCATTTCCGATTCCAACTCCCATGTCATTTCCTCAATTGCATGGTTTCTCCACAAAACCTTAACTTGTGGTATAACCTTCATGCGTAAGACATGCTCTTTCCTATCCAAAATATCAACAAGTATCTCCTCTTATGCTAAATCTTCAGTTATCTCGTCTGGTTCTAACGCAATAATGTTGTTCGGGTCTTTCACATATTTACGAAGCATAGATATGTGGAATACATTGTGAACACGAGACATACTTGGAGGTAACACGAGTCTATAGGCTACATTTCCTATTCGATCAAGAATCTCAAATGGACCAACAAATCTTGGATTGAGCTTTTCTCTCTTTCCAAATCTTGTAACTCCCTTCCATAGAGCAACACGTAACAGTACATGATCCCCAATATTAAACTCCACGTCCTTTCTATGAAGATCAGCATAACTCTTTTATCGATCTTGTGAAGTTTGAATACGTTGTCGAATCATTTGGATCTTTTCTGTAGTCATGCGTACTAATTCTGGTCCCAACAATGTTGTTTCTCCCACCTCGTCCCAGCATACTGGAGAACGACACTTTCGTCCATACAACGCCTCAAATGGAGCCATGCCTATACTTGCTTGATAACTGTTGTTGTAGGAGAATTCCACCCGTGGCAAGTACTTATCCCAACTTCCTTTAAAATCTAGGACACAAAGTCTTAATATATCTTCGAGGGTTTGCAATAGTCCTCTCTGATTGTCCGTCCATTTGAGGATGGTATGCCAAACTGAATCGTAAATCAGTGCCCATAGCATTTCTGCAAGCTAACCCAAAATCGTGAAGTGAATCTTGGGTCACGATCTGAAACTATGGATACTGGCATGCCATGCAATCGCACAATCTCATTCACAGTACATACTAGCAAGACGTTCAAGGGAATAATTTTTTTGTATCGGCAAGAAATAAGCAGACTTGGTTAATCTATCAATAATAACCCAAATCGCACTATGCCTTAAGAAACCTTGGGAAGACCTGTAACGAAATCCATTATAATGTGTTTCCACTTCTATTTCGGAGTCTCAAGTGGTTGCAATGGACCCATTTGGATGCTCCGCCTTTACTCGTTAACAAGTTAAACACCTCGAGATAAACTCCGCGATATCTCTCTTCATATTGTTCCACCAAAATGTATGTCGAATATCATGATACATTTTGGTACTCCCAGGATGGATTGCAAACTGGGGTGTTGTGTGCCTCCATCATGATTCTATGCTTCAATTCAGAATCGTTAGGAATGCAAAGTCGAGAGTTGAATCAAAGTATTCCTTCTTCATCGATTCTTGCTTCTGGAATAGCTCCTTCTTGCACTTTCTTCTTCATACTCATAATCCCCAGGTCCGTAGCTTGAGCAAGCTTTAACTTTATCGATTAAAGTCGGTTCTACTCGTATATTCATAATCATCACGTGGGTACCTAGAGTTTTCATCTCCATCTCTATTATTTGTTAGTTATACGAAATGAGTCTTTGACAATATCGTACTCGTACTCGTATACGATCTTCTACTCAACACGTTAGCTACCACGTTCGCTTTTCTAGGATGGTATGGTCAGAACATGTGCCGAAATGAGTCTCCTCTTGAGTTCTTCGAAGATCTTCCCACATTCCTCGCTTCATTCGAATTTTGTATCTCTACGAGTCAGCTGAGTTAATGGAGTAGCGATTTGAGAAAATCTTTCCACGAATCTTCGATAATAACCAACTAAGCCAAAAAGCTACGTATTTCGATTACTGACTTAGGTTGCTCTCAACTGTGACTCATATCCCAATCTTGGATATCACATCACAATAGCACCTATCAGTTTACTACCGCACGAATATGGCGTCCCCTACGGAGAGTTTGGCTTTGGTGTATTCCACAAAGGAAGTCATAAGATAGAGGCTCGGGTATCAACTTCTATAGTTGGGTTTTTAACTCCTGAAGTTCAATAGGAGCCATTCGATATGAGATTTTAGAAATGGGTTTTGTACCAGATTTAAAGTCGATACAAATTTAATATCACGCTCTGGGAGTAGGCCAAGAAATTCTTTAAGAAATACGTCAGGAAATTCACTAACAACAAAAATATCATTCAAATCTGACGTATTATTTTTCAATTCCATAACATGGATAAGAAAGCTTGACATTCGTTTTTCAATAAACAAATAACTTTGTGGTTTGATATGACAGTAACTGATTTTAGTGGTTTAGTAGTTTGAATTTGTATGACAGGTTGGTTAGGAATATGAAAACTAACAACCTTACGAAAATAATCAATTTTGGCATGATGAGTGGTTAACTAATCAATTCCTAAATTCACATCAAAAGCAAGTATCTTTAAAGAGATAAGATCAACAGGTAATGTGATAGTGCCAACTTGGATCATGTAAGATTTATAAACTGTAGATGTAACGAAGGTTTCACCCAACGGGGTTTCAACAGATAAATCAAAATCTAATTCCTCCGGAGTCAAGTTTAAACGTTGAGCACAAGCAGGAGAGATAAAAGAATAGGGTAAAACCTATATCTAGTAAGGTATAAACTTCGCAAGAATTCAAGATTAGCTTACCCGTGATCACCTCATTTGGGTTCCTCACGTTTTGGCCAGTCACGACAAACGCTCTTCCAGGAATGGCTGATTTCGACTTATCCGGGACAGCCCTTGGAATCACTACTCCCGCTGAACTTTGTTTCGCTATAGTACAATCTCGAGCGATGTGGCCTTCCTTTCCACAGTTATAACATACCTTGGATTATTGTGGACAGTTTGGGCATCTAACTGGCGGTCGTTCTCCTCCCCTAGAATTTGTTGTTAGTGCTGGTGCTGCTGCTGATGTCTTCCCGTCGTTGTTGAATCACCTCTTTCTGAAATTTCCACTTGACTCACCTCTCCTATTATCATGTCCACGATTACCACTTGAGTGGTTACCGCCTTTGTCCGTATTCTTTCCTCCTTGCTGGTTATCATCGTTCTGATGACTGCTGTCACCGATATGACCCTGGTTGTGCTCAGTTGAGTATATTCACTATCTCGCTCTAATAACTGAGCCCTGTTTACAACATCTGAATACAGAGAAAATTTATGAGATATAAGGTATTGATGAATCTAGGGTTTTAGACCTCTCAAAAACATCTGCGTCATACGTTCCTCATTCTCAACCAAATGAGGTACAAACCTGGATAACTCTGCGAACTTCGCCTCGTACTGAGACACCGTCATGTTGTTCTGTTCAAGTCTAATAAACTCTACCTCTTTCATATGACGAATACTTTCAGGAAAGTACTTGTCATTGAAAAGTTTCTGAAATCTTTCCCAAGACATGTTGAGTGCGGCTGGCTGGGTACGCTTCACAGATTCCCACCAGTAATCTGCTTCACCACGAAACATAAAGGTGGTGAATGGAATCTTCTGTTCCTCCGTGCACCCCAAGACATCGAATATGTTGGTAATTTGCTTGACCCACGTTTCTGCCATGATCGGATCTGACTTTCCATGGAAATCTGGTGGTCCCAACTCCTTGAACTGCTTAGCTATGACAGACCGCACGTTGCCATCATTTCCACCCGTATTTTGCACACGAGTCTCCCTCGTCTGATTTTGCTTGAACTGTAAAAAGTTCCTAAACATTCCATCATTTATCGTTTGCTAAGTAAAGTTGTTTACAGGAGGAGTATTGCCTTCCTGTTGCACGTTCTCCTGGTTTGTGACTAAAGGTTGTTCCACCGTCTCATAAACTCCATTATTAACGTTCTCAGCAGCCATTCTTAAATACTGCCATAAAACAAGGGTTAATTAAATAAATTAACGTATCACATAATATCTCTATATTATGACTGACTAACAAATAAGCTTAGGTAGGACACACTAGCGAAAGATTTACTCATCTCTCCCCTCCTAGTTCTATTCCCCGATCTCCACCAGAGACCATATCCCTAAGCTCTGATACCAACTGTGAAGCCTCCAAAACAGGTATACAACACCCATTCTGAGTCGCCAAATACATGGTACATAAAGCAAACTACAACTTCAATAATACAAATGTCGTGTGAAATACGACAATAGATACTGTGAGTTTAAATACAAATATTGTCTTCTAGACAATATCCACACGTAAATAAGTCCTCATTACAATTATTCAAACACTATTTTATAGAAATAGTGAGGACTGCTAAAACATCTTTCTAGAAACCTCACTCTATACCCCGACTCGATCCTGCTATGTTCTCACCTCCTGGGAAGAAAAATGGAACAAAAAGGAAAAGGGTGAGCTCAGCTAGCCCAGTAAAGAATAATATGACTAAGATAATATACAATAAATTATCGTTAGTCTTCAACAGGGAAAAATCTGATAAAATATAATAGACAACAAGTTTTAGATCAACAAATGCAGTGGAAACAACAATCCATTAGAAGAGTCACGTAGAGAATGAATTCTACTGTCTTCTAAGATTTAAAAGTCCATCATCAATATTTCATCCCTGTAACAACAATCAATATACATCTTTAATCATCTTTGCACTACATGCCAAAGATATTCATTTGTATCACCAGTTGGTCATGTTCATCTCAACACATGTTCATCTTTGCACTACGGGACAAAGAGATTCATCAGTTTAATCATTCATCTTTGCACTACAGGCCAAAGATATTCATCAAGTATCACCATTAAGGACTGAGGACGATGAAAAATATTTTTAAGAACGAATCCAGTGAGATAGAAGGACAAATATTAGGGATTCGTACAACAGTTTGTCCAAGATCAATAATACTTTATAACAACTGATTTTGAAACAGAACTCAAAAATAACGATCAAAATATGGATACAATCAAAGATAGTAGCCAAATAGATATTTTGGACAAAAAAATGAAATTTTATTTTTCGATAAATAGTGCCGTATTCGTGAATAGTGTCGTATACGTGAATAATGCTATACACGTGAATAGTAACTCTGACACCAAAAGATAGAAATTTCACAAAAACATCATCACGCTTCGTGAATAGTACTCGTGAATAGTAACTCGTGAATAGTAACTCATGAATAGTAACTCCGACATGAAAAAGTTCCAAATTGATAAAAAGTTCAGAACAATATTTCGGCATAATGATATTGAAGAAGATAATATCATTTAAGAAGAAAATAACATCCCTTACCTCAAAATAACCGTACTTCTGACTGAATTTTGGTATAGTGCTGACAGAAACTCGCACCGTATAGCAACACTCAAAGTATACTCCCAAGAATATGCTCGATAATATAGAGAGAGAAAGAGAGAAAACTTTGTTTCTGGTGTGATTTTCAATTCTAAATTAGCCCTCTATTTATAGAAAAATGCTAAAACGCCAAAGGAGACTAAATTAATAAAATATTAATATTTACCAAATATTCAAGCCCACCACCAAGGAATCTGATTTTAGCATTTCCCACATGCCCACCTTCTAGAAAAAAAAATAAAAAAAACGTTTTTGAAATAAAAAAAATAATTAAACTTTCAAAAATCAATTATTTTGAAACCCCTGAACTTCAATAATTCACAATATATAGACCATTTGTCAGAAAATTCGAATATCGCTACTTTTTATAGGAATTTCAATTCTCTACAACTTTACAGAAGAAAATTTTTTCAAATTCCAAACAGAAATAATCTGAAATCCACAAACGGGTGATTTTACAGTCTATAATCAATTTTCGGTCAAGAATTTTCGTCCACCGACACACAAAACACGTGTTAAACATTTAATGCCACAAAAATACTATTCCTCCTCATATACTCATATATCCCACATTCATTATAAAAATATCACCAGTTAATATATTATTAAAATAATATATTTAAATGAATTATTTTATCAGAAAAAAATAAAATATTAATTTTCAACAATTGTCACATTAAAAATTTTCTCCATCTATACCCACATAAAATGAATATTTTCTTTATCATAATAATCAATAATTAATTATTTAAAAATAATATTATAGAATCACAGTACTGACAACCAGGTCGATCCCAGGATAGAGGGGGCTTTCCAATAAGGATTTCTCCTTACTGGCGCGCAATTAGGTGACCAAACCTCTCCTTAGACAGAACTTTCTAGACATTGCCAATAATGTTATCTGATAATATTATTCAAATAATATGAATTATTGATCTGATAATGGAAAATACTGTGTAGTGATAATTATTGAAACAATAATAACATAAATATCAACGCAGCAATTATTGAATCAATAAAATAAAATAATGAACAGTAATTACTGTAACAATTATTGAGTAGTGTCTTCTTACGTACGAATCAATAATTCAACAATACTGTGTAATACTGTGTGCTACTGTGCAACCACGCATATTACTGTATTTTAACCACCAGGTAACCCAACAGTGTTAACAGTAACAATTTACGCCGTTATTTATAAAACTCAATCTTTGTCGTTTTCTTTCATGCAACCATTTTTCGTTATGAGGCCCACAAATGACTGCGCCGTCGTACAGAGATTCCTGACAAAAAGAATATTCCATAACCACTTGCTTATTTTGTAAACTTTGCACATTTCACCCATAACCAAAGCATTATATTAACCCTTATTAATTTAGAATAATGAATAGAGAAAAATTTAATCTATTTATAATAAGTTGGGGTCTTACAGAAATATTTGGTATTATATTTAAAAATAATTTTTGTTCTATTTATAATAATAATGTTTTTATAGAACTGGAATATTACTTAATGAATTTTGTATACTTGACTTACGTGAAAAATTATTTTGCAAATTGAACAAACTAGTATAAGAAAAGGAGATGATCATTCAAAGAGTTGAATGTTTATATTTGATGAAATACAAGTTTGAATCATTTGAAAGGTTCAAAGAGTTCAGAAGTGAAACGAATTGGCAAAGTATAAGATTCTTTAATCGGATCAAGGAAGGAATACTTGTGTAATGAGTTTCTAGATCATCTCAAATGGTTTCTCACAATGGAAACCTCCTGATACGCAATAATTGATTGATGTATCTGAAAGGAAAAATTGTACCTTGTTGGACATGGTGCGGTCCTAATGATTTTATCGACATTCCAGTATCCTTCTGGGGTCATTCCCTAGAAATGGCTGCATATCTACGAAAAAGGTAACCTCAAAATTCGACCCCAAGACTCTATAAGAGTTATGGATAGGGAGGATTCCTAATCTTAAGTATGTTAAGATAAGGTGTTGTCCAGCTTATGTGAAAAAGGTTTCAAAGGATAAGCTTGGGACTAGATTTGACAAGTACAAATTTGTGGGACATCCTAAAGTAAGTTTAGGGTATATGTTCAATAATCTTACTTAACAAAAGGTGTTTGTTGCGAAACACGCTACCTTTTAAAGATAAAGGTGTTTATCATTAAAGGTGATAGTGGGAGGATAATAGATTTTGAAGAGTTCAAGAACCACAAAACACTATAAGTCAAATAAGAGGAACTTGTAGATAGAGAACTATTCCACCACAACTGAATCGTAAATCTGGAATATTACCGAAGATACTTGAGAGGTATGGATTCCTCATGGATGATGATGATGAGGTATATATCATAAAAGATGATGATCCAGTTACATACGGTGAGGTAAGAGTTGTAGACACTCGGAGAAATGGATTGAAGCAAGCTTCTCAAAAATGGAACATTCATTTTGATGAAACAATCAAAAGAGTTTGATTTTATCAAAAATAAGAATGAACCAACTGTGTACAAAAGGGTCAGTGGGAGTGTCTTGACATTCCTAATATTATATGTTGATATACCATGGATAAGGAATGACATACTAATGTTACAATCAGTAAAGATAAAGTTGTCTAAATATTCCTCCATTAACGATTTGGGAAGAGTATCTTAATTGGGGATACAAATTTATATAGATAGATTCAAGAGGATGATCGGCTTAACCCAAGGAACGTATATTCATTTGATGCTAAAGTCGTTTAGCATAGGCAAACTCCAAGAGATGTCTCATGTTGATGAGCCATTGAGTGTATCTTTCTTAATAGTCCCCATAGACTCTTGAAAAGAGAGATCGCATGAGTGACAATTATGTATACAATGAAATATACGAGACCTGATAATGACAAGTCATATCCTGGAGAAGATCACTGTAAGACAGTGAAAAACATCTTAAAGTACTTAACTGACACTAAGGATGTGATTAAAATTTATGGTGGGTCTAAATTAAAATTAGAGGGCTTAACATACACAAGTTTTTCAGACAGACCAAGATGACAGAAAATCCACTTTAAGGTAAAGTGTTACCTTGAACAATGGTGTAGTGAATTGGAAAGGTTCCAAACAACAAAGAGTTGCTAGTTTAGTGATAAAGACAAAGTATATAGCTATAAATGAAACTGCAAGTTGATTATTTCGATGAAAAGTTCATTACAGAACTATGAATAGTTCCTAAGTCTCATCTTGGATCTAAACATGTATTGTGGCACTTTCATTTGATTATAGGAATCATTAAAAGATGGGAAATCACTATAGAGATAGATGACTCTCAAGAACAATATTACATATCCATTTACTTAAGCTTATCCAACAATAGGATAATCATCACTTAGAGAAGAAAAGTATGAGATACAATGGCGATTGACTTTAGTACAAGTGAGAGATTGAAAGTAGTATGTACACAAGTCAATAATGTTTGATGATAAAGCATATACTTTATAACAATCTTATTCATTTATTAATAAAAAGTATTAATTTATTAAAGGCTTTTAATTATCTACATGATACTGCTTTATAATATGTGATAAACTCATAGTTTTAAGCAATGCTTTTAGAATAATGATGATGATCATTCTAATGAGATTTAAATTCTTAGAAAGCTTATTAAAACTAAAATAGTTATCAATCGTTGGATTACTAAATTGGGGATTAGTGAATCTGGATAGATTGGTATATACGTTGCTTGCTCATTGGATGAGGATGATTGATTTCATGATCATTTGTGTGGAGACACTAAAACAAGTATGTAGGTGCTTATTAGAGAATAATTCACTGAGCGTGGCTCTCTAATGAATACCTAATGAATTTTTACTTGCTTGTCAATAGGAATTCCTGTAGTGATAGTAGTACAAGTGATCCTTGGACTTGAGATTATCATAGTATCTTGTGTATGATGAATTATACTTTGACTTATTCCTTAAGACCCTTAGAGAGTATATCAAAGGGTATGTTTGGGTATAATAAGTCGTACATGGAGATAATGTATGATCAATAAAGAATCTACTGCTTCTAGTAAAAGAAGATAAATGTTCTATGTGATTCGATAAATGGCAACTCAGTAGTCCTTGACCAAGGTAGAATGAAATTAGAAAAGAGTTTCTAATTTGCATTATTTGGAGTTATACATTTAAGAGTCGAAATACATATAATTAAATAAAATAAGACTTGACAGTAATTCTATATCTTATATTTAATTGGGACATTGTATGGTGGAAGGATTGAATTGTACAGGAACTATTTGCTCAAAGGTTCTTTTATGATTAATGTTGAAATATATATTATCTGAAAAGTCGTTAATCGCTATGGAGGCTTATCCCTATTGTAGAATAAATATTATTTATTTAAATAAATTAATAGTTTAATTTATTTATTTAAATAAGATTTTAATTGTTCTAATTGATTTATTCAAAATCGGTTTAATATGGAGAACCTAAAGGGTCACACCATAAAGGAAGAATAATTATTTAAGAATTTAATGGCTTAATCATAATAATAAGTTAAATATATTTAATTTAATCTATGGTGATATAATAAATTAAATAACTTAATATTTATTATTTAATACTTTGGAAATATTAAATATAAATTAATAAGAGAAGTCTTATTATTATTATTACTATTGTTGTTGTAACACCCCAACTTTTTATGAATAAAATTAAATTTCATTTATTTATTATTTTGAAATAGTAAGGGGTTGATTTGATTAATGTGGTTAGTTTTGGGTAAAATATTCAAATTTTGCAAAGTAAACAAGTGGTTATAAAATACTCATTGTTGTCGGGGAATATTTGTTTGGTCGTGAAATATTTGTACGACAACGCATCCATTTATGGGCCCTATAACGAAAAACTGTCGGAATGTGAAAATGACAAGTTTGAGTTTTTTTTAAATAATAACGTAATTGTTACCGTTAACACTATTGGAATACCTGGTGGTTAAAGTACAGCAATACGCGTGGTTGCACGGTAGCACACGATATTACACAATATTTTTGGATTATTGATTCTTACGTAAGAAGGCACTACTCAGTAATTGTTACAATAATTACTGTTTAATATTTTATTTTATTGATTCAATAATTTCTACGTTGATATTTCATATTATTGTTGTTTCAATAATTGTCACTACATAGTATTTCCCTATTATCATATCAATAATTCATATTATTTGAACAATATTATTAGATAGTATTATTGGCAAAGTCTAAGGAAGTTCTATCTAGGAAAGGGGTTTGGTCACCTAATTGCGCGCTTGTAAGGAGAAATTCTTATCAGAAAGTCTTCTCTTTCGTGCATAAGGAATGACATAATAATGAAGGAATTTAACATGAGATAATTGTTGAAAGTTTGGCATATTTTCTGTTGAATTACAATTATTTCTCTGATAAAATATTCATTCAAATATATTATTATAATATTTATAATTTTTAAATAATAATATTATTATATATATATATATATGAATGTGATAAATTAAAGTAATGGTTGGTGGTGGAGTAATGCATGCAAACTTGTTTTTCAAAAGTGGGTCCTCAATCTTGGAATTGGGTGGTTATGCAGAGAAAGAAATGAATTGTTAGGCCAATTATTTTGGTAGAACTTGTTGCCTGCAAAGATGGTTTTCAAAGGGTGGCCCCACCTATATGAAAAATGAATGAAAGTAGGCTTTGAATGGAAAAGGTTAGGAGGAGAAAAAATGGGTAAGTTAGGCAGCCTGTTGATTTTCCCTCCGAGGGTTTCAATATAAATAGGGGTAATCCCTCCTTCCTCAACATACTTCTCCAAAATCAGATATTCTTATTCTATAGTATTGTGAGTATTTTCTTGAGTATAAGGATACTTTGAGTGTAGTTTTTTCTGCAAGATTTTCTCAGAATAATATCTGATATTCCTGTCAAATTCTGTTTCTACTAAGGTAAAGGATATTATTTTATTTCAATAATCGTAAGAAATATTATTTTCTTTCATACACCATAGTATGGAAGGGATATTATTTCATTTCATATTACTAAATTTAAACTTACTATGGATTTTTTACGATTAATGAAATAGGGTGCTTTCCGATAAGAATTTCTCCTTACAGGCGCGCAATTAGGTGACCAAACCCCTTTCTTATACAGAACTTCCTTAGACATTATCAATAATGCTATCTAATAATATTATTCAAATAATATGAATTATTGATCTGATAATGGAAAATAATGTGCAGTGACAATTATTGAAACAACAATAATATAAATATCAACGTAGCAATTATTGAATCAATAAAATAAATTATTGAACAGTAATTACTATAACAATTATTGAGTAGTGCCTTCTTACGTAAGAATCAATAATCAAAGAAACTGTACAATATCGTGTGCTACTATACAACCACGCGTATTACTGTACTTTTATCAACGGGTAATTCAACAGTTAATGGTAAAACTTTCGCCGTTACTTTTATAAAAAGATATTTCTGTCATTTTCTAACTCCGACAATAATTCTGTTGTGGGGTCCACCAATGATTATTCCTTCGTACGAATATTCCCTGACAAAAAAAATATTCCTCGACCAAACGAATATTTTATAACAACTTGATTACTTTGCAAAATTTATAAATATTACCCACAACTATAACATTATAACAAATTCACACCTTAATATTCAAAAATATAATTCGAGAAAAATTAATCTTTATTTATGAAAGTTGGGGTCTTATAACCTCCCCTTTTTATGAAATTTTGTCATCAAAATTAGGGTACATACCTGGTTTATCAAAGAGGTGAGGATACCTTGATTTCATTTCAGATTCTAACTCCCAGGTCATTTCCTCAACATCGTGATTTCTCCACAAAACTTTGACTTGAGGTATAACATTGGAGCGTAGAATATGTTTCTTCTTATCCAAGATTTTAACAGGTACCTCTACGTATGTTAAATCTTCCGCTATCTCGTCTGGTTCCAACTCAATAATGTGGTTCGGGTCTTCCACATATTTTCATATCATGGATATGTGAAAAACGTTATGAACACGAGACATACTTGGCGATAAGGCGAGTTTATAAGCCACAGTTCCTACTCGATCAAGGATTTTAAATGGGCCAATGAATCGAGGATTGAGCTTTTCTCTCTTTTCCAAATATTGTAACTCCTTTCCATGGAGTAACACGTAACAACACATGTTCTCCAACATTTAATTCCACGCCCTTTCGATGAAGATCAACATAACTCTTTTGTCGATCTTGTGAGGTCTTTATACGTTGCCGGATCATTTGAATCTTTTCTATAGTCGTATGTACCAACTCCGGTCCCAATAATGTTGTTTTACCCACCTCATCCCAGCATACTTGAGAACGACACTTTCTTCCATACAACGCCTCAAATGGAGCCATGCCGATACTTACTTGATAACTGTTGTAGGAGAATTCTACTAATTGCAAGAACTTGTCCCAACTTCCTTTGAAGTCAAGGATACAGAGTCTTAATAGATCTTCCAGAGTTTTAATAGTCCTCTCTGACTGCCCGTCCGTTTAAGGATGATATGCCGAGCTGAATCACAAATCCGTGCCCATAGTGTGACGCCCCCAAAATAGGTATACATCACCCATCTTGAGTCGCCAAATATATGGTACAAAAATTAAATACAACTTTATTATACAACAGTCGTGTAAAATACGACATAACATAATCTAAGAGTTTTAATACGAATATTGTCATCTAGACAATATCCACACTCAATGGAGTCCTCATTATATTTATTGTAACGCTATTTAACAGAATAGTGAGGACTAATAATGCTATCATCTGGACCGTTACTCCGTTCCCCGACAAGTCCCGGCTACATTCTCATTTCCTGAAGAGAACAGTGAAAGAAAGGGTGAGTTGAACTAGCCCAGTAAGAAATATTATGACTAAGATAATGCAGAATAAATTATCATTAGCCTTCAACAATGTAAACTGATAAAATATAATAAACATCAAGTTTAACTGCAGTGGAACAAGCAATCCATTAGAAGAGTCAAGTAGAGAATAAAATCTACCATCTTCTATGATTTAAAAGCTTTTTCATCACTTTTATCACTGAGACTCAGCTTATTAAATAAACCACATCATCCCTGCACTAAGGCCAATGATATTCATTTGTATCACGACCACAAATTATCCATGCACTACGGGCCAAGGATATTCGTGTATTCATCAATGGTCATGATCATGTCAACAACTGTCCATCAATGCACTACGGCCAATGAGGAATTTTACCACATCATTTATAACATTGCGGTCATGATTATACCGAATAATCCCTGGTCATAATCATACCAAGTCCATCTATGCACTACAGGCCACATATGAATTTCAACATATTATAAACATGAGGATGATGACAATGATATAAGAATTCAATTAAACAAGTTCAAGGATAAATTTGTAAAGATTTATAATTTAATTTATCCAGAAATTAATAACGTCCAAATTGTCAACATGATATTGCTTTGTGGAGTAAAATTCGAGAATGCTTAGAAGAATATTTCCATAAAAATATACTGGATGAAGCGCAAATATCAAGGATATCAACTGAGTATAATAGAATATATAAAACTGCAAATAGATTTTTACCGCCATGCAGTAATCCACGTAGACAAATTATTCCAACAGAATAATAAAGAATGGAACCAGGTCATGCATAATCCGCACAAACAGGATATTCCAACAGAATAATAAAGAATAGAACCAGGTCATGCGTAATCCACACAGACAGGATGTTCAAACAGAATAATAAAGAATGGAACCAGGTAATGCGTAATCCGCACAGATAGGATGTTCCAACATAATAATAAAG
This sequence comes from Panax japonicus, assembly GCA_020205505.1. Classification (NCBI taxonomy): domain Eukaryota; kingdom Viridiplantae; phylum Streptophyta; class Magnoliopsida; order Apiales; family Araliaceae; genus Panax; species Panax japonicus. The sequence continues at coordinate 7,084,749 of CM035101.1, forward strand.
AATAAAATAACAACAAAATTCACAAGGCATGTGATAGACCTCACAGACAGGTTATTTCAATAGAATAATAAAGAATGGAATGACAGAAGAATTTCACCATGTATGCGGTACTTCACATAGACAGATTATTCCAACATAATAATAAAGAATGGAATAACAACCCTTAGGAGTATTGAAAGAAACTAACTTTCTTCATGAATACGAAAGAATAACACCCCTTACCTTAGAAAAACTGGATATTAGAATAGTGAGGTAGCAGACTTCTCTTCTTCTTTCTATAATTTCTCTCTATAATAATTGCTCTAAAGCTTTCGTGAATTGGTGATAAATGAAGAAAGAATGAGCTTCTATTTATAGGAAAATATAGTTTTGATAATTGCACGTTTTGGGACTCGAAATATTACAGTATAATACCTTCCTCTTTTTTTTATTTTTAATTTAGTCCTGCAAGTATTATCAAACTTGCACCACCTCCCCTAATAATAAATAATGTGAATTAATAGTTCATTCATGTAACTCAATAGTATAATCAATAGTACCTTCAATTATACCTCCATTTTTAATTTAGTCATGCATGTATTATCAATCTAGCACCACCTCCCTTAATAGTACATAAATGTGAATCAATAGTACACACATGTGAACAAATAGTTAAAAGCATGTGAAATAATAACAATTAATTGCTCATTTATCCGATTAATTACCCGATTGGTCAATATAACATCCAGACATCAATTATTATCGAAATAAATGTCAATTTTCACTAACACTAATAATCCCAACACAATGGAACTATCAATTTCATCTTTAATCAACACAACTTATTCATCATTAATATTATAACTCACAATATTTAACAATCAGGTCGTTCCCAGAAAAAAGGGAGTTTTCCGATAAGGATTTCTCCCTATTGGCGCGCAATTAGGTGACCAAACCACTCCTTGACAGAACTTCTAGACATTGTCAATATTGCAAATAATAATATGAATAACTTTGTCATCTCAATTATTGATTTAATAATAATAAATATTATGCAGATGATATTGTGACAATAATTAAATTAATAATATGAGAGATATGATGCAGCAGTTACTGTAGCAATAATTGAGTATAACTGAGTGACTTCTCATGTAAGCATCAATAATTAATATTGTGTACTACTATACAACCACGCGTATTATTTTACTTTTACTACCTGGTAGTTCAACAGTTTTAACAGTAACACTTTCGCCGTTATTTTTATAAAAAGATAAATATGTCGTTTTCTAATTTCCGTTGTGGGGTTCACCAATGATTGTGTCGTCGTACAAATATTCCCTGCTAAAACGAATATTCCCCGACCAATCGAATATTATATAACCACTTGCTTACTTTGCAAAATTTGTAAATATTACTCACAACTATAACATTATATCAAATCCACACCATAATATTCAAAATTATATTTCAAGAAAATTATTCTTTATTCATAAAAGTTGGGGTCTTACACATAGCTTTCTGCAAACTGACCCAAAATCGTGAAGTGAATCTTGGGTCTCGATCAGAAACTATAGATACCGGCATACCATGCAGTCTTACAATCTCATTTATGTATATACGAGCAAGACGTTCAAGTGAATAAATTTCTCGTATAGGTAAGAAATGAGCAGACTTGGTCAATCTATCAACAATGACCCAAATTTCATCTATGCCTTGAGAAACCTTGGGAAGACCGGTAACGAAATTCATGGTAATGTGCTCCCACTTCCTATTCTGGAATTTCAAGTGGTTGTAATGGACCTTTTGGCACTTGATGCTCTACCATGACTCGTTGACAAGTTAGACACCTTGAGATAAACTCCGCGATCTCTCTCTTCATATTGCTCCACCAAAATGTATGTCAAAGATCATGATACATTTTGGTACTCCCTAGGATGGATTGCAAATGTTATGTTGTGCGCCTCCATCATGATCTTATACTTCAAATCAGAGTCGTTAGGAACATAAAGTTTGGAGTTGACTCTAAGTATTCCTTCTTCATCGATTCTTGCTTCCGGGATAACACCTTCTTACACTTTCTTCTTCATATGCATCAGCTACAGGTCTGTAGCTTGAGCGACTTTAACTTTATCGATTAAAGTCAGTTCTACTCATATATTTGCCATCATCACGTGGGTCCCTAGAGTCTTTATCTCTATCTCCATCCTTTGCAAGTCATACAAAATGGGCATTTGCGTTGACAATATCGCACTCGTAACCGCATATGATCTTCTACTCAATACGTCAGCTACCACGTTCGCTTTTCCTAAGATGGTATTGAATGGTATGATCATAATCTTTCAACAGTTCAAGCCAATATCGTTGCCACATGTTGATTTCCTTTTGAGTGAAGAAATATTTGAGGCTTTTATGATCCGTAAAGATCTCCACCTTCCCCCATACAGGTAATGCCTCCAGATTTTAAGTGCGAAAACAACAAATTCCAACTCTAGATCATGAGTAGGATATTTCCTTTTATATTCTTTGAGTTGTCGTAAGGCATAGGCTATGACTTTCCCATGTTACATAAGAACATATCCTAAACCTTTGCCTGAAGTATCACTGTAGATGACAAATCCCTCCGAACCCGATGATATTGTCAGAACAGGTACTAAAATGAGTCTCCTCTTGAGTTCTTGAAAACTCTTCTCACATTCCTCGCTCCAACCGAATTTTTTATCTTTTCGAGTCAGCTAAGTTAATGGTGTAGCGATTCGAGAAAAACCTTCTATGAATCTCAGATAATAACCAGCTAAGCCGAGAAAGCTACGTACTTCGGTCACTAACTTAGGTTGCTCCCAGCTTTGAATTGCTTCAATCTTTGTCGAGTCAACAGATATTCCATGATTTGATATCACGTGCCCAAGGAATGCTACTTCCTCAAGCCAGAACTCGTATTTCTTTAATTTGGCATATAGCTTGTTCTCACGAAGCTTTTGGAGTATCAGCCTCAAGTGTTGCTCGTGATCTTCGCGGTTTTTGGAGTAAAAGATGATGTCATCAATAAAGACGACCACAAATTGATCTAAATATTCTTTGAATACTCGGTTCATCATATCCATGAAGGCAGCATGAGCATTAGTCAATCCAAAAGACATGACTAGTTATTCGTAATGCCCGTACCGAGTTTTGAAAGTAGTCTTTGGAATATCATCAGTTTTACACATTAATTGATGATATCCGAAACGAAGATCGATCGTTGAAAAGAATTTGGCGCCTTGCAACTGGTCAAACAGATCATCAATACGAGGTAACAGGTACCTATTTTTGATGGTGATATGATTCAACTCCCGATAATCAATACAAAGTCGCATACTTCCATCTTTTTTCTTCACAAATAGAACAAGAGCACCCCAAGGAGACGTACTAAGACGAATGAAACCGATGTCTAATAATTCCTGTAGTTGGGTTTTTAACTCCTGAAGTTCAATAGGAGCCATTCAATATGGGGCTTTGGAAATGGGTTTTGTACCGGATTCAAGGTCGATACAAAATTCAATTTCACGCTCTAGGGGGTAGGCTAGGAAGTTCTTCAGGGAATACATCAGGAAATTTATTAACAATAAAAATATCATTCAAATCTGAATTTTCGTTTAAATTCGTGACATAGGGCTAACAAAGCTTAACATCTATTTTTCAATAAACGAATAGCTTTATAACTTGATATGACAGTGATTGACTTTAGTGGTTTGGTTGCTTAAATTCGCATAATAGGTTGGTTACGAATATGAAAGCTAACAACCTTATGAAAATAATCAGTTTTTTCATGATGAATAATTAACTAATTAATCCCTAAAATCACATCAAATGCAAGTATTTTCAAAGAGATAAGATCGATAGGTAACGTGCGGTTACCGATTTGAATCAAACAAGAATTATAAACAGTGGATGTAATGAAAGTTTCTCCCAACGGAGTTTTAACAGATAAATCAAAGTCTAATTTCTTCGGAGTTAAATTTAAACGTTGAGTGAAAATAGGAGAAATAAAAGAATGGGTAGAACCGGTATCAAATAAGGTATAGACTTTGCTAGAGTTTATGATTAGCTTACCCGTGATCACCTCATTTGAATTCCTCGCTTTTTGGGAGGTTACGAAAAACGCTCTCCCTTGAACTACTGGTTTTATCTTGTCTGGGATGGTCTTTGATGCCTCCATCCCAGCTGGACTTGACTTTGGTGCACGACAAAATTGAGCTAGGTGACCTTCTCTTCCATAATTGTAACATGTTTTGGGTTGCTGCGTACAGTTTGGACTGATGTGTCCCTCCCCTCCACATTTGTAACATACGACTGGCGGTCGTTCTCCTTCCTTAACAACAGGTGCTGGTACTGATGTCTTTCCATCATTATTGAATTTCCTCTTCTTGAAATTTCCACTTCTATTATCTTGGACATGATTACCACCGAAGTGGTTACCATTTCTTGTATGTTGATTCCCTCCACGTTTGTTGTCACCGCTTTGATGACTACCACCACTAGTATTATCGATTTGTCCGGCTGCTCTCTCTTGGTTGGGTTGATTCATTATCGGGTTCCAATAACTGAGCCATATTAACAACATCTGAATACAAACATAGTTTGTGAGAAATTAGGTATTGACATATCTTAGGTTTCAAACCTCTTAGAAACATCTGCGTCATTCTATCCTCATTATCAACTAAGTGGGATGCAAACCGGGACAACTCAGCAAACTTAGCTTCGTACCGTGACACGGCCATATTATTTTGCTCTAGCTTTATGAACTCCACTTCTTTTATGTGATGAATACTTTCGGGAAAGTACTTATCGTTGAACAGTTTTGGAAATTTTCCCAAGACATCTTCAGTGCGGCAGGTTAGAGTACGCTTTACTGATTCCCACCAGTAATCTGCCTCTCCTCGCAATATAAAGGTGGCAAAGCGAACCTTTTGCTCCTCGGAGCATCCCAAGACATCAAATATCTTAGTGATCTACTTTATCCACATCTCCGCCTTAAGTGGTTTTGGCTCTCCAATAAACTCTGGTGGTCCCAGCTCCTTGAACTGTTTAGCGGTGACCGTCCGAGAGTTGCCAGTGTTTCCACCTGCATTTTGAACAGGAGTCGTTCTCACCTGATGTTGCATGAATTGTATAAAGCCTATGAACATCCCATCGTTCATCATTTGGTCAGCGTTGTTATTTTCCTGAGGATTATTGCCATCCTGATGCACATTATCTTGGTTATTGATCGTTGGTGACTCAACAGTCTCATTTGCTTCATTGCTTATCTCAACATTTTTGGATGCCATTTTCAAATACTTCCACAAAACAAGGGTTAATTAACATGTCACATATTATCCCTATACTTTGACCGACCAAATAAATACCAAATAAACTTAGGTAGGTTATACTAGCGAAGGAATTTCTCGTCTCTCCCCTCCTAGTTCTAGTCTCACATCTCAGCCATGGATCATATCCCTAAGCTTTAATACCAACTGTGATGCCCCCAAAATAGGTATACATCACCCATCTTGAGTCGTCAAATACATGGTACATAATTTTAATACAAACTTCTTTGATACAGTACAAAAAAACGTAGCTGAGAGTTTCAACACGTACAATGTCTCTTAGAGAGTATATAAACTCAAATAAAGTCCTCATTATAATTATTATCACACTATTTCACATAATAGTGAGGACTACTATAGCCACCTATCTGGACCGTCACTCCGTTCCCCGACTAGTCCCAGATATAATCTCATTTCCTGAATAGAACAATGAAAGCAAAGGGTGATCTCAATTAGCCCAGTAAAGAATATTATGACTAAGATAATGCAAAATAAATTATCGTTAGCCTTCAACAGTGTTAAACTGATAGAATATAATAGACAAACAAGTTTAACTGCAGCGAAACAAACAATTCATTTGAAGAGTCAAGTAGAGCATGATATCTACTATCTTCTATGATTTAAAAGTTTATCATCAATTTTATCGCTGAGACTCAGCTTAACAAATAATCCACATCACTGAATTATTCATGCACTACGGCCCAAAGATATTCATTATTATCACCAATGGCCATGATCGTGCCAACAATTGTCCATCAATGCACTACGGGCCAATAATGACTTTTATCACATCACTTGTAACATTATGGGTCATGATTATACCAAATGATCCCTGGTCAATATCATACCAATCAACAGTCCATCTATGCACTACGGGCCTAAGATGACTTTCATAACAATATAAACATGAGAATGATGACAATGATATAAGAATTCAATTAAATGCAAGCAAATGATAAATTCTAAAGATTTATAATTTAATTTATCCAGAATTCAATAATGCCCAAATTGTCAACATGATACTACTTTGTTGAGTAAAATTCAAGAATAATATTGCATCAAAAATGATTTGGACCGAAAAGAAATCATTTTTTATCATGAATAGTACCCCAGGTAAATAGTACCCGAGTGAATAGTACTTTGGGAATAGTACCCCGTGAATAGTATTCCGGCATAAAAAGGTTAAAACTTATCAAGAACGCTCAGAATAATATTTTTATGAAAAGATACTGGATGAAACGCAAATATCAAGGATATTCTACTAATTTCATGAATTATAGAAGCAATACTTACCATAGTAAGTTTAAATTTAGGAATATGAAATGAAATAATATCCCTTCCATACTATGGATTATGAAAGAAAATAATATTTCTTACGAATATTGAAATAAAATAATATCCTTTACCTTAGTAGAAACTGAATTTGGCTGGAATATCGGATATTATTATGAGAAAATCTTGTAGAAAAAACTACACTCAAAGTATCTTTATACTCAAGAAAATAATCACAATACTATAGAATAAGCATATCTGATTTTGAAGAGGAGTGTTGAGGAAGGAGGGATTACCCCCTATTTATACTGAAACCCTCGGAGGAAAAAACAACAAAGCTGCCTAACTTGCCCATTTTTTTCTCCGCCTAACCTTTTCCATTCAAAGTCTACTTTCATTCATTTTCCATATAGGTGGGGGCCACCCTTTGAAAACATCTTTGTAGGCAACAAGTTCTACCAAAATAATTGGCCTAACAATTCATTTCTTTCTCTGCATAACCACCCAATTCCAAGATTGAGGGCCCACTTTTGAAAAACAAGTTTGCATGCATTACTCCACCACCAACCATTACTTTAATTTATCACATATATATAATATTATTATTTAAACATTATAAAATATTATAATAATATATTTGAATGAATATTTTATCAGAGAAATAATTGTAATTCCACAGAAAATATGCCAAACTTTCAACAAGTATCTCATGTTAAATTCCTTCATTTATATCCACACAAAATAAATAATTTTTTATCATATAAATCAATAATTAATTATTCACAAATAATATTACAGAATCATAATTATGACACCCAGGTCGTTCCCAGGAAAGAGTGGGCTTTTGATAAGGATTTCTCCTTACTGGCGCGCAATTAGGTGACCAAAACTCTTTTCTAGACAGAACTTCCTTAGACATTGCCAATAATGATATCTAATAATATTATTCAAATAATATGAATTATTGATCTGATAATGGAAAATATTGTGCAGTGACAATTATTGAAACTACAATAATATAAAATATCAACGTAGTAATTATTGAATCAATAAAATAAAATATTGAACAGTAATTACTGTAATAATTATTGAGTAGTGCCTTCTTACGTAAAAATCAATAATCAAAGAAACTGTATAATATCGTGTTCTACTATGCAACCACGCGTATTACTGTACTTTTATCAACGGATAATTCAACAATTAACGGTAAAACTTTCGTCGTTATTTTTATAAAAATATATTTCTGTTGTTTTCTAACTCCGACAATAATTCTGTTGTGGGGTCCACCAATGATTATGTCGTCGTACGAATATTCTCCGACAAAAAGAATATTCCCCGACCAAATGAATATTTTATAACAACTTACTTACTTTGCAAAATTTATAAATATTACCCACAACTATAACATTATAACAAATTCATACCTTAATATTCAGAAATATAATTCGAGAAAAATTAATCTTAATTTATGAAAGTTGGGGTCTTACAAGCTGTCTATGTTGCCCCTGAATAGATCCTCCCCTGGTCATGATATATGTTATTTGTTGTTAATGTTGATGCTAAGTTAAAGATATGGATAAACATATTGAATTGTGTCAATTGTAAGTCGGTTGTAAAATATGAACTTGAAGGTAATGCTCTAAAATGAACAAATAGTTTGGACTCGATCCGTACTCGCTCGACTAAAAGTTTGATTCGAACTCGACTTGAAATATAAAGATTCAAATATGAACTCGAACCCCCTAAAATTGCAATTTTCTATTGATACTCGGATCATATTCGTTCGAAAAGCTCAAATTGCTCGAGCTCGATTCGAGATCGTGCTCGACTCGATAGCTAAAAGAGCCTCAATCAAATCTTATTTTATACTCGATAGATTTTGTGAACAAAATTTGAGCAGCTTAATACTCCGCTCGACTCGATTTATTTATATCCTTACTCGAAGGATTAAAGAATTGTGATCTCAATATGTAAAAGAAATGAGTTTCATTGAAGTGATCACACTAACAATTTTTAGGATACCAAACGTCTAAATGAAATACTCCCCACATCATTTAATATATATCACGTTTTAGAATTGTGCACAAAATATTAAAAAAATAATTGTATAACATTAAATATAATATGAATTGTCTATATTATTCTTGTACTGAAAAAAGAGTATTATTTATTGGCAGAAAATAGTGAGAGAATCAAAATTATATTTAATATTTGGGGTGGTATTAGAAATTAAGCAATTAATGCTTACTTGAAATTCTCAAATGACAATTATTATGAGACAAAAAAACTTCTCTAAAACGATATTTAAAAAGTGACGGAGGGAGTACCTTGTTAGAATTAGCATTCCATTGAGTTCTTGATTCCTACATCATAATTCATTATAATACTTCTATTAGATTATATAAAGTAATCTTTGTATATATATATATATATATATATATATATATATATATATATATATATATATATATATATATTATTTTTAGTATGTAGATCATACTCATGTATATCTTCCTGTATTGTAGCCTAGGATATTGCCTAGAATATTGTCTAGAATATTCTAGAATATTGATATGTATTGTATATATCTTTGACCAATGCTAATGAGAAAGACACAGATGACATTCTTACATGGTATTAGAGACTATGTTCTATCTTCTCTCTACCTCTTCTGTGTAACCGTCCACCTCCCTCCTTACAACCTCTCTTCTCTGCTCGTCATGGCCGAGCAACCACCGCCATCCTCCACCACGTTCGAGTCAGCGAAGTTTCATCCGGCTTTAGCTTTCAACAACGTGAAGAACTTCATACCTATCACGTTAGACATGGAAAACCCTCAATATAATTCGTGGGCTGCCCTATTCAAAATCCATGCGTGTGTTTATCAAGTATTAGATCACATCCTCCCTCCTTCCACCACTAACACGGCCAAGCCATCTTCTTCTTCGATCAAGGAGACCGATACCGACCTTTGGTATCGGCTTGATGCCATTGTTTTGCAATGGATTTATGGGACAATTTCAATGATCTCTTCCATAATATTCTTTAACTTGATGACACGACCATGGATGCTTGGAACCGTTTGGCTGATTTGTTCCATGACAACAAATATTCGAGAGCCGTTCATCTCGAAAATTAATTCACTCATACTCACCTAGACGATTTTCCCAACGTGAGTACATATTGTCAAAGGCTGAAGTTGTTTGCCGATTAACTCAAGAATGTCGGGGCGCCGGTCTCAAACCAAAGATTGGTTCTTCAGATGGTTGCTGGCCTGAACGATGCCTATAGTGGAGTCGCTACTTTGATTCAACACACTGATCCGCTTCCCCCTTTCTCTAAGGCTCGTTCAATGCTCGTTTTAGAGGAAAGAAGCATGGCGAAGCGTGTAGCACAGGAGTCCAGCACTGCCTTAATTGCGGCTCCTCAACCACCGGCGGATGATACTACTATCAGCCATGGATCCACCGCTCATCAAGGAGGTTCTTTGTATAGTCGAAACAACGTCAATCGCAGCAAGAAGGGCAATAACCGCGGTAGAGGCAGCAACAATCGTGGTCGTGGAGGCCGCGGTGGGGGGCGTGGCATCCCGCAACAGTAACAGTGGTCTGCCCAGTAGTGGCAGTAGCCTCCTTGGGCTGCCTGGACGCCATAGCCGTGGACAACACCGCCCTACCCATACCCGTCGTCACCATGGCACACTACAAGAAAACCGCCTATTTTTGACTGACGTATCATCGTCGGATTAAATTCGGTCGAAATAGGATTATGTTCGAGGGAATAATGTGTCGGATATAAGTCCCTCGAAAATATATTAATTAGGAAGGAATTCATTCAAAATTAATCCTCCCCAATTGGCGCCAAGTTTGGCGCCACCTGCGAAAAGTAATTTCGACCAAAAAACATTAATTCTGAGAGACTTTTCGTCGAACTTAAACTATTTTCGAGAGACGTATGTCCGAAGGACATTCCGTCGGAGATAAAAATAAAAACCTTTCACCTTCTTCCTTTTCATTTCAGATGCTCGTTTAATCAATCCTCACCGCCCCCACCCTCTCTCATTCTCTCAGTCTCAGTCGATCTCCTTCCCTCTCTCATCCTCCCCGCCCCCACACCGGTCATCCCCCAGTAATCTCCTTCCATCTCTCATCCTCCCTACCCCACCCATCCAGTCACCGCCGGCCGGTCCTCTGAGCCACCCCTTTTCCCCTGCCACCACGCGTACGTTCGCCTCTCTCTTTCTCTCTCTCATCACCACTCTTTGCACTCAGCCCCACTGCTAACCACCCTTCCACACAGCGCCAGTACTGTTGGCGACCCTCCCTTACGCAGTCAACGTCGATGACTCGCGTTCTAGCCGGGTTGGACTCTATTTTCTCCTTCTCCTCCTTTAACCGATTTTCAAACTAACTAAGGCCTAAGGTTAGTAATGGTTTATTTTTATAATTAGGTATAATTTCTTGCCCTATATTATGCATATTACACTGAAATTGGTACTATATATATATATATATATATATTGATGATAATTACTGCTACTGTATATATTTCGGATTGATGATAATTGGTACTATATAAACTGAAATGGGTTATATCTATTTGTGTTCTGCTGAAATTATAAGGGTTATTATTTGTGTTAATTGCTTACTGTTGTAAAAATTGGGTTGCCGAAATTGTGTTATGCCTAACTGTTATGCAAACTACGGTGCAAATTGGGATTGCAGCTTATGTTGCAGCTTCTGTTTAGTGTATATCATCTGGTAAATGTTTCAATTTGTTTTTCTGTATGCAATTACACATGATATTTTCGATGAAATTTCTGATTGAATTTCTGTCAGAAGTCTTCAATTGCAAATTTTGTGGGCCCATGTAACTATTTAAATATGTTAATTAATTTTCCAATACTAAAATAACCTAGTTTATAGTAATATTTACTTAGTTTTGTACTACTAAATAAAATAAAATAATATTATAAATAATATAAACATAAATAAAATAATATAACATAATATAATATAATATAAAATAATAAAATTAAATAACATAAGATAAGATAATTTAAGATAAAATGAAATGAAATAAAATAAATTAATTAAAATAAAATAAAATAATTGTTCCTAAATGAAATAACTATAATTAATTACAATGATGTCTAGCAGATGGAGAAGAATATTGTGCTTACCATGTGCAAACTTGAAATGATCTTCCCTCCAGGATTTTTTGACTCGATGGAACATCTGTCTATTCATCTGTCGTATGAAATCAAACTTGGAGGACCGGTGCAATATCGGTGGATATATCCTTTTGAGAGGTAATATATAAACTGCTAATTGCTCTATCCTGGGCATATTAATAATACTTCAATTTGTCTGCATATTATTTATCGTAGGTATATGCGTCGTTTAAAACAAAAGGTCAAGAGCAAAGCTCATGTAGAGGGTTTTATTGCTGAACGATATACAGAGGAAGAGCTTGTCAACTTCTGCTCATTGTATTTTGACGATGTTATCTCAACGAAACACAACCGTTTAGGAAGGAATGAGGTTGTTTGTCCAATGACTCATGCTGATGATGAGTTAGCTGTATTCAAATATCTGGCTAAACCATTTGGCCCTGAGACGCTAACTTACTTAAGCAACAAAGAGTTGAAGATTGTATCTACATACGTGCTTCTAAATATGCCCAAAGTATCATTATACATCACGTAAGTCTAATTATCATGCTCCATTTAGTACAATTTACAAGTGTAGTCATCTCTATATATGTTAAAGACATTTTACTAATATCGCAGTTCATTCGAAGATGATGCACATGCTTTTAACCCAACTTTTATTGCAGCAGAATTGGAAACATTCATTAATGCTAATTTCCAACAGTGGTTTAAGAAAAGGGTTGAAGCTGAGAATATTTCTGAGCATTTTATAGATGTCATCCGAGGACCTTACAAAGTTATTAGTTCTTTTCCTGGTTGCATCGTGAATGGGTACAGATTTAGAGTCGATGACTTGCATGAACTCACATCAGTCAATTCTGGGGTTGTGGTGTTAGGAAGCTGCTACCAAGATTCTAAGTCCAATTACTATGGTCATTTACAGGATGTAGTTATGCTCAGTTATCACGGCGGCAAACAGGTAGTTACATTTAAGTGTAGTTGGTTTGATACTGAAAAGGGGGTTAAAGTTGATCGTAATAGAATCACAACCGCGGATATCAAGTCGGTGTTAAAGTCTGATGACGTGTACGTGTTAGCAAGTCAAGCGACTCAAGTATATTACGCTTCTAATGTCGTAAATACTCGAAGCCCCTGGTACACAGTAGTCACTACTAAAACAAGCTCATTTAATGATGATAACATGTTTGGTATGGATGAGGTGATACAAGAAGATGTGAGCAACCCATTGGTCGTAGTGTTCCATGCTGAAGATGTGGTGAATACTGATGTCATTGACTTACCTAACGATGAGGATGTTGAGGCCAACGTACACATGAATGATTATGTAGTAGTTGAGGATGATAACGATGATGAAACTGATCTCGAAACTGAGGATGAGGAAGATACCGAATCCGAGAATGATATACACGTTGATTCTGATGGGTTTGATGACGTGCGTAATTGAAAATGAGCATTCAAATTAGTACTTACCTCATATTGTTAAACCTTACATATTCGTATATTCTACCAATTTTGTTATTGTAGTAGGATATTCATGGCTAGACATAGTGGTGGATGTCGCCGGGGTGGTGGGAGATCTGGTACTGGAGACGGTAACCACGATAGAGGCTCTTCTTCAGGGGCGAGTAAGTTATCTTAACTAGAATTTAAATATATCTCAAGCTGCATTAATTACAATGATTATTGAAGTACTATGTTAAATTCAATTATTACAGATGCACCTCGTCGACGACACCGAGGGACGAACCTCAGTATATTTGGTCGTCCGCCGGCAGTGCCAATTACAGTACCGGTGGATGTCGTTTCCCAACAGTAAGTGTTAATATATTCATACTATTTCTATTAGTTATTTTAAAACACAATTCACATAACACATATTGTTATACTTTTTCTGTAGTATACTAGACCCGATGGCTAAGCACACCCTACACGCGATTTGTTTGACGCATCTCCCGAGAGGGTGCATGCAGTTCAGTTAGTATGCACGGTACAATGCCACTTTTATGCAGACCGTCTTGCGGGAGTTCCACGTAAGTTAAGCATATTATCACTACATAGTTGTATTGGGATGACTAAATCAATTGTTCTTAATTTTAAATAATCTTTTGTTATAGGTTTATTATCGATTTGACCCGAGCATCTCTCAGTCAGTTGGTGATGATGTGATTGAGCATCACGTCGCTGCGAATTACTCTAGATGGCTATATGAGATGGGACAGAAGGCAGCCCGGGAAGTTATGGACCTGCTCGGGACACCATCAGAGATCATCAGCCTCTCATAGTCTCCGATTTAGCCTGGGAGGCTATGTGTGCGTACTGGTAGGCTAATGACTTCAAGAAAAAGTCTGAGCAGGCGAAGAAGAACCGTGGTCAACTCCGGATAGTACACACCACTGGTTCTCAGTCGTTCGAGGAGGCGAAGACGGTAAGTGCGTTGTATTTAGTTATTTATGTGTCAAGTTCTCACACAAATACTTAAGAACTGTTTTATAATTGTTTGTATTAGGCATTGGGGAGGACCTTGGGTCGTGATCCTACCATTCTAAAGTTTTGGGATCGAGCCCACACGCCTAAGGACGAGCGTGCTTTGTCTCTGGCAGCTTTATCTATACGGGTAAAACTCATCTTACTATTTAACTTTTAATAATATTCAATCGTAACTAAAATGATATAATTAACATACGTATACGAATACATTATAGGACTAATTCCAGAGGCTTTGAGACGAGCGTATAGCTGAGCTGGAGACTATTAGGAGGGGTTCTGAGCCGTTAGATTCTGCCACCCCTATTCTCGATATTGTATTAGATCGGGATGAGGAGCTGAGACAATGGGTCGCATCTCAGGATCCCCCTACTAGCTGTACCGGCAGATATCGAGTGTTGGGTCTGCCGAGGATACCCGTATATACACTTCCTGGAGTTAATATTTTTTAATGTTTCATAAAATTATCTGAATTTATCACATTATATAAATTATTATTAGTAATCGAATTTGTATCTTTTTATAGGCTCCAGCAACCGCCAGCATCCTAGAGCACATGTCGGACCATCTCATATGGGCGCTGGCTTGGATGAAGATATCTTTCGGCGGCTGATAGGGGCTGTGTCAGATAGGTTCCATACCGATCCGATCTTTCGGCGTCAGCAGTTGCCTTCCAATTCTCGTCTTCACCAGATTGCTCAGGATGTTATAGCAGGGGCCTCTGCAGAGAGTACGAGATTACCACGGGAGCAGTTCGACGCTTGGAGCACCGAGATGCTCTGTAAGACCCCAACTTTTTATTAAAAAATGAATTTTCTATAAATATCATTTTTGAATATTATGGAGTAAATTTGATATAATGTTATAGTTGTGGGTAATATTTATAAATTTTACAAAGTACGCAAGTTGTTATATAATATTCGATTGGTCGAGGAATATTCGTTTTAACAGGGAATATTTGTACAACGACACATCATTGGTGGACCCCACAACAGAATTATTGTCGGATTTAGAAAATGACAAAAATACTTTATGAAAATAACGGCGGAAGTTTTACCATTAACTGTTGAAACACCCGGTGTTAAAAGTATAGTAATACCCATAGTTACACAGTAGCACACGGTATTGATTATTGATGCTTACGTGAGAAGTCACTCAGTTTTGTTTAATTATTGTTACAGTAATTGTTGCATAGTATCTCACGTTATTTAATTCAATTATTGTCAATATTTTATAATCAATAATTGAGATGACAAAGTTATTAATATTATTATTTGCAATATTAATGATGTTTAGAAGTTCTGTCAAGGAGAGGTTTGGTCACCTAATTGCGCGCCAATGGGGAGAAATCCTTATTAGAAAGCCCCCTCTTTCCTGGGAATGACCTGGTCAATTAATATTGTGAATTAAAATAATGATGATAAATGTTGTTAAAAATATTGAGAGGAATTTTTGTGACATCCCAGATTTTTAGAAATTATAAATGAGAATTTTATAAATAAAAGTATTATTTATGAGATATGTTGGGTGTGAGTATGTGTATGTCATATATTGTAGAATATGTGAATTGATATGAAGAAAATGTTATATATTAATTTTAATATATATAAATATTTAATTGAATTATTTATTAAGTTAAATAAATAAATTTTATTTTGATTATAGAGTAATGTAATTAAGTATAGTAGATTAATTAAATGAATATTTATTATTTAATTTAATTAATATAATAATTTTATGTTATAGTTCTAATTTAATTGAGATAATTAAATTAGATGAGTTATGTGATGATTGTTACACAAAATTATAATTAACAAGTAAATATAATTATGTGACAATATGAATGAGATTGATTGATGTTAAGCTATTGATTAATTAAAATAATGAGTATTTGCCAAACATGGTTTTAGGCTTTTCAAGTTCAAATTGGTGTAACCTATGTATTAACTAGTAATTAGTATATCTAATAATTACTAGGAGTTAAATATATTATATATTACTAGTATTGTATATTATATGTATATACTACAAGTTAGTATGTTAGTTTTAGAAAACAAACCAAATAAAGAAGAAAAGAGTTAGAGAGAGTTGTAGGAGAAGAAGAAGAGGAAGAAAAAGAAGAAGAAGGGAAAGCTTTGAGAAGACAAAATAAGCCCCATCATCATCATCTTCATCTCTCTCTTAAATTCATACTAATAAAGTTATAATCTAAATTTCTTGTTTTAATTATATTTTTATGTTCTTCATAATGTAAATAATTGTTATGTGGAAGTTGTATTGAGAAATTGAGAGAGATAGAGAGAAATAGAGGAATTGAGATGAGCTAGAAGAAAAAAAAATTTAGAAGAAGGTAACTTCTAAACTCTTATTTAATCCTTGATTTTTTTGATAGATTTATGTTCAAGGGTAGTAGATCATGCTTAATCTATTTGTATTGGTTTAATCTTGGATTATCAAGAATCAAACAAGAGGAATCAAGAAAGAAAATGAAATGGAAAGAAAATTTGAAGAACAAAATTCGTAGGTTTTTAGTAATTATGGACATATCTTATGAAATTTATATCTCTTTGGGAATAATGAGTTAGAAAGTGAGCCTTATATCAAATCGAAGATATGGAAGTAAGCTATATTCTGAAAGTGGAATCACATGAAAACTCTTTGTATATTTCTTGCAATGTTTGTTTTAGTAAGGCTGGTACGAAGGGAAAATAATCTATCCAAAAAAACAAAACTGTTACGGTTTCTGACTTTGAAAAATTCATATAAATTCGTGTGTTTTGAATTTGAAGAAACTTAAAACTGGAAAGTTATAGATATGGAAGTTTACTAGCTAGTTTAGCGTGATTGAGCTATTTTATGGACCGAATCATGTCCGAAATAATTTTTTTAGTAAGGATGTCCAGAAAATAAAATTTTCTAGACTAGTTGATTAATTAAAGAATCTGGTTTAGATGGATAAGGTTCTGACTTTAACGCCTAGATGAGGTTCTATTACAATGAGTAAGGGTTAATTCTATATAAGAAGGAACAAAAATGGACATGTAACGAACGAGTTACGTTAAAAACGAAAACAACATTTTGTTAAAGAAATTGTGAAGATGAGTTTTATAATTCTGTTTGAATTAAGATTTTGGGTGATGATATATTTTGATGATTAAAAATATGTTTTGACATATATAATGAGTATAGATATGTGTTATCATATTCTATGCATAATTAACCATTTAAGATCAAGAGTTGAGATAAGTTAATGTGTGCACATAACGTGCTCGATAAAATGCCTAAGAGTAATAGTGTTTTCTAAACTTTGGTATACAAAGTGTCTATCTAATGACTAATATTGGATGTTATGTGCATCTAAGTATGAAAAGATGATAATACAAGAATAATAATGGAAAGAAATTGAAAAGGGTAATTTTTGATTTATGAAGGAAAATTAAACATTTAACAATGTGTTGAATATGCATTTTTGAAACCAAAGTGGTATAATAAAATGGTGTGATATACGCACATTAAACTACAAGTGTGATAGTCTAGGATGTGTGGTGATGAAAATGAAAAATAAAACCGAGTTGAATATAAAATAGTTAGATGTCTATAAAGACATTATAAAGGATAATAAGATAAGTTAAGGTCTTAGAATAAATTTGACCATGAGATTGAGTATTGATTTTATTTATTATCAATCTAACATACATTGTAGGTTGTACAAGGACGCGAAGTATTAGCGTGTTGGTAAAACGCTGGTAAAGGCAAGTCTTCAGTTCCTTTTTGCTATGTGAACTTTATGATGATCTGCTTTAAAATTTTAGTGTATGATGTATTATATATTTCAAAAGCATGAAATGTGAAAGTCAATCTATGACTGTGATGATTGAACTATGAATGTTGATTGAGTAAGGTACTCAAACTTTATAGTTGTTATGTGAACTACAACATGTATGCTATGTTTGTTTATGATTATTCTTGTATGTTGAGCATGTTAATATGTGTTACGTGACGCATGAAAACTATTAGATTTTGCTGAGCTGTCGAGCTCATTCTTGCAAATAACCATTTTTGCAGATTCAATAATTGAAGGTAACGCTATGTGCTACTTGATTGTTATGGATCAAAAGTGATATATGAAGATTTAATATCCTAGCTAAATTGTTATTATTGTAAACCATGTCTAATGTTTTGAATAATGTATTAATGTTGAATTGTAATATTGTTTTGCGAATGTAAACTATTGTAGTATTAAAATGATTCTGAGATATTTAGATGTAAAGGTTGAAGGTTTTGGGAACGAGGATAGTTTGTAATAGAAAATTTTAATTATTCCATAAATTTCAATGGTTATATTATCGTTTAATGATATAAAATTAGAGGTTGAATGTATTATTAACGACCGAAGTCAAGAATTAAATTGTATGAATTTTGGGGTCGTTACAGTTGGTATCAAAGCTGATAAGTTAGAAACATTAGGTAAGAGTACCTTAGGCTATAACCTTAGGGAAGAGAGGAAAAAATAAGGAACGAATAAGATCAAATAGAGTTTGAACAATAAGGGATTAAAACTTGCGTGAAAGGATTCAAAGAAGAATCTCGTAAAGTTATAAGGAATATGAATATGGGGTTACCCAACTCCAATAATAAGGATTTAAGGTGATAATAATTAGACAATGTCTATAAAAAAGAGAATGATAAAGAAGTTAAGAATAGAGAGTTATATCTAAGTGGTGCAATTGTACTATTTCGTAGTTGATGTATGGTATTTGGGCTAAACGATTCCTTCATAGAGCGGAGGTATATACGAACTAGCAACTTGGAACCTAGTTTGTTGGTTGTTTGTGGGAAACCACCAGCGTACCATATTGAAACTGGTAGAGACTCGATGTGTACCAAGTATAGAAAGTTGATACGTATGATGAAATTGTAGAACTTGAATGAAATGTTGAGCAATGTAAATGAAGTTAGAAATTCTTAAAGGAAGAATTGTTATATAAACAAGAATATTCAAAGAAGAATCTTAAAGAGATATAAAGATAAAAAATGGGAGTTTCCTAACTCCAAAAGCCAAGATAACGAATAATGTCGTAAATGATTAAAAAGAGAAAGAAAGGGGATCGTAAAACAAAACGATTATGAGTTAAGAAAAGAATTTTAAGGGAGATGATTATAGAATAAGATCACGACGTGGTCTGTTTAAGTTATAAAAGAGAGATGGTCTATAATTTTTGAATAATTATAGCTTAAGGCTATGAAGACGGTGTACTATGTAAAAGTACGAGATAACTCATGAGGAGTTATAGATAATGTGATACGAGGAATTCGTATCGAGCAAAGAGCAAGTTAAGAGTAAGATAGAGTTAGGTGGGATTTCAATTGAGGACTCATGTGATGGCTGAGTTTTACAAATCTTTGTATGGGAGATGGCTTTGTGCTTGCACTCAGTTTAACATATTGATAATCATTGGAATGTTGGTGTCGCGTTATCTATGTACATGTGGCGAAAAGGTGATTCTTTTCTCATGTGTATGTTTGATAGTTAGAAACTATTAAGATTAGACATATATTATTAGGATTAGGCACGGTTCTTAAAACTAATGCATATGGTAAGTTCGTGACTCATAATAATATGTTATGTTTTGAACCCCTCAGCGAATGGACGCCTATGGTCTGACTAGGATAAGTTCTTAAACTCATATTATTGTGGCAAGTCTTGAACTTCCAATGTGCGGTAAGTTTGATGAACTGGGGTACAATTAAGTTATGAATGGAGTATTGAGGATAATAGGAATAGATAGATCTTTTAAGCAATGGATCATTACAGAAAGTGGAGTTGATGGTGGAAGCATAAGTATTCTAAATCTTCTAGCTATGTTAGACTTTCGAAATTTATTGACTTCGTGCTGATGTTTACACTTCTATTTTCTTGAAAAACATTGTATCAAATGATGGAACCAATGAGTTTTAACAATAATACTATTATTTGTATGTCTATGCTAATTGTTTCGGCTAGACAAAAATGATTTGCAATATATCAAAATATATTTTATATCATTAATGCATCATGTAACCTGGTGCAAAGATGATAAAAATAATGGAGTCATCAATGCAGTATTACCTAGTGTTGGATGTGATCTAAGGATTGTCAGCGCACTATGGTATGATGTAGTATGATAAAATCACCAAATGACAGAATCCTCAACGGACTGTAAATACAGTGTGGTATCATGACGTCATAAAAAGATTTTTGAGATTTCTTTAAGATATGAGAATACATATATATGTATGTATATGTATATTTCGATTGATGTCCGAATTGTTGTAGAGGTCTATGCTATTTGATTTAGCTAGACAAATATTGAAAGATGTTCATGAAATTCAAGAGTTTCTTGAGAAGTTATGCCAAACCAAATTGTTTTGGTGTGGATTCAGATGTTGAAAAGCTGAGATGAACAACCCTATTATTAGGGGTCGCGCTTAGTTTTATACTTTGCGCTAAAATGTTTGTATACAATACATGTACAATAGGTTGATCACTTAGAGTACTTGCGGAGGGTGTTTTCAGTCTTTTTGATTGATAAACATTCTGCCAAAAAGGGTTTAAAGTGTGAAGAACAGGGGTTGAAGCACTATTAAACCTAGAGAATAGAGTTCATGGTCTTGTGACCCTCAACATGATTTGGAATCTTTTAAATTCCTGAGTTATTCATACTACTTCCCAATTATTGAACAATTGTGGAAGATTCTTGTTATTATGCAAGATGGAAGTGAAAAAGGAAAGTATTCCTTAGAAAGAAGTAAGTCGTAAAATGTGACACTGAATGATGGATATATTGAATAAGTGAGAAAAGAAATTTTGAAGTAAGAAGGATGTGAGTTATCAAAGATTAATGTGAAACTTTTAATAGAAAAGTTTAATAATTGTAGAATGATGTTTGTGGAAAGAAAGTGGTTATAGAAACCAATGAATGAATTAAGTAGTGACGTAAAAATCTACTTTGATAGATTGAATGAATAAAGATTAATAATAATAAATAAAAAAATTCGAGGACGAAATTCTTAGAAGAAGGGGTGAATGTAATGTCCCGAGAGTTTGATCATATAATATATGATAATGATCCTTAGAGAAAGATAATGAACGGGTCAAAGAATATGTAATACTCAAATATAATTGAGTCTAAGTAAATATTATGAAATAAAACTTATAAGAATTTATTATCAAGAATGGTGAGAGTAGAAAATATAAAACCTAGTTATATTAAGGTAATGTGTTGAAGTTATTCAATGAATAGATTTGAGGAAAACCTGAGTAAGGTATGGTTTCGGTGATTCCGAGGACGGAATCCTTTTAAGGAGGGAAGGATGTGACATCCCAGATTTTTAGAAATTATAAATGAGAATTTTATAAATAAAAGTATTATTTATGAGATATGTTGGGTGTGAGTATGCGTATGTCATATATTGTAGAATATGTGAATTGATGTGAACAGAATGTTATATATTAATTTTAATATATATAAATATTTAATTTAATTATTTATTGAGTTAAATAAATATATTTTGTTTTGATTATAGAGTAATGTAATTAAGTGTAGCAGATTAATTAAATGAATATTATTATTTAATTTAATTAATATAATAATTTTATGTTATATTTCTAATTTAATTGAGATAATTAAATTAGACGAATTATGTGATGATTGTTACACAAAATTATAATTAACAAGTAAATATAATTATGTGACGATATGAATGAGATTGATTGATGTTAAGCTATTGATTAATTAAAATAATGAGTATTTGTCAAACATGGTCTTAGGCTTTTCAAGTTCAAATTGGTGTAACCTATGTATTAACTAGTAATTAGTATATCTAATAATTACTAGGAGTTACATATATTATATATTACTAGTATTGTATATTATATGTATATATTACAAGTTAGTAAGTTAGTTTTAGAAAACAAACCAAAGAAAGAAGAAGAGAGTTAGAGAGAGTTGTAGGAGAAGAAGAAGAGGAAGAAAAAGAAGAAGAAGGGAAAGCTTTGAGAAGACAAAACAAGCCCCATCATCATCATCTTCATCTCTCTCTTAAATTCATAATAATAAAGTTATAATATAAATTCCTTGTTTTAATTATATTTTTATGTTCTTCATAATGTAGATAATTGTTATGTAGAAGTTGTATTGAGAAATTGAGAGAGATAGAAAGAAATAGAGGAATTGAGATGAGCTAGAAGAAGAAAAAAAAGCTAGAAGAAGGTAACTTCTAAACTCTTATTTAATCCTTGATTTTTTTGTAGATTTATGTTCTAGGGTAGTAGATCAAGCTTAATCTGTTTGTATTGGTTTAATCTTGGATTATCAAGAATCAAACAAGAGGATTCAAGAAAGAAAATGAAATGGAAAGAAAATTTGAAGAACAAAATTCGTAGGTTTTTAGTAATTATGGACATATCTTGTGAAATTCATACCTCTTTGGGTATAATGAGTTAGAAAGTGAGCCTTATATCAAATCGAAGATATGGAAGTAAGCTATATTCTGAAAGTGGAATCACATGAAAACTCTTTGTATATTTCTTGCAATGTCTGTTTTAATAAGGCTGGTACGAAGGGAAAATAATCTATCCAAAAAATCAAAATTGTTACGGTTTCTGACTTTGAAAAATTCATATAAATTCGTGTGTTTTGAATCTGAAGAAACTTAAAACTGAAAAGTTGTAGATATGGAAGTTTACTAGCTAGTTTCGCGTGATTGAGCTATTTTATGGACCGAATCATGTCCGAAATAAATTGTTTAGTAAGGATGTCCAAAAAATGAAATTTTCTAGACTAGTTGATGAATTACAGAATCTGGTTTAGATGGATAAGGGTCTGACTTTAAGGCCTAGATGAGGTTGTAGTACACTGAGTAAGGGTTAATTCTATATAAGAACGAACAAAAAAGGACACGTAACGAACGAGTTACGTTAAAAACGAAAACAACATTTTGTTAAAGAAATTGTGAAGATGAGTTTTATAATTCTATTTGAATTAAGATTTTGGGTGATGATATATTTTGATGATTAAAAATATGTTTTGACATATGTAATGAGTATAGATATGTGTTATCATATTCTATGCATAATTAACCATTTAAGATCAAGAGTTGAGATAAGTTAATGTGTGCACATAACGTGCTAGATAAAATGCCTAAGAGTAATAGTGTTTTCTAAACTTTGGTGTACAAAGTGTCTATCTAATGACTAATATTGGATGTTATGTGCATCTAAGTATGAAAAGATGATAATACAAGAATAATAATGGAAAGAAATCGAAAAGGGTAATTTTTGATTTATGAAGGAAAATTAAACATTTAACAATGTGTTGAATATGCATTTTTGAAACCAAAGTGGTATAATAAAATGGTGTGATATACGCACATTAAACTACAAGTGTGATAGTCTAGGATGTGTGGTGATAAAATGAAAAATAGAACCGAGTTGCATATAAATAGTTAGATGTCTATAAAGACATTATAAAGGATAATAAGATAAAGTAAGGTCTTAGAATAAATTTGACCATGAGATCGAGTATTGATTTTATTTATTATCAATCTAACATACATTGTAGGTTGTGCAAGGACGCGAAATATTAGCGTGTTGGTAAAACGCTGGTAAAGGCAAGTCTTTCAGTTCCTTTTTGCTATGTGAACTTTATGATGATCTGCTTTAAAATTTTAGTGTATGATGTATTATATATTTCAAAAGCATGAAATGTTAAAGTCAATCTATGACTGTGATGATTGAACTATGAATGTTGATTGAGTAAGGTACTCAAACTTTATAGTTGTTATGTGAACTACAACATATATGCTATGTTTGTTTATGATTATTCTTGTATGTTGAGCATGTTATTATGTGTTACGTGATGCATGAAAACTGTTAGATTTTGCTGAGTTGTCGAGCTCATTCTTGCAAATAACCATTTTTGCAGATTCAAGAATTGAAGGTAACAATATGTGCTACTTGATTGTTATGGATCAAAAGTGATATATAAAGATTTAATATCCTAGCTAAATTGTTATTCTTTTAAACAATGTCAAATGTTTCGAATAATGTTATTAATGTTGAATTGTAATATTTTTTTTGCGAATGTAAACTATTGTAGTATTAAAATGATTCTGAGATATTTAGATGTAAAGGTTGAAGGTTTTGGGAACGAGGATAGTTTATAATAGGAAATTTTAATTATTCCGTAAATTTCATTGGTTGTATTATCGTTTAATTATATAAAATTAGAGGTTGAATGTATTATTAACGACCGAAGTCGAGAATTAAATTATATGAATTTTGGGGTCGTTACAATTTTTATGAAGTAATTGTTAAAAATTTTGCTTATTATTTGAACCCCCACTACCTATTTTTTTAACAGTCGGAGAAAGTTATCTTAGTTTTGTTTCATTATTTATATATATATATATATGATTGATATTTATATGTATTATATATATGTAAAGTTGACATGTGGGTGAGTGGGTTGTGGTGTGTGAATAATAAGTATTTTTATATGTTATATATGGGTGAGTGGGTTGTGGTGGAGAATTTGATGGGTGTTAGTGATGTTGTAATATTATATATATATATATATATATAATATAATTAGCATGTGAAGATTGACTAAAGAGGAGGGGGAATTACATTGTCGGGAGGGAATGACTAGATATTAGCATTGTATGATTATAATATATGTATATACTGATAGTGGGATTATATATAATTCTTGTTTTGTTTGGTTGATTGAAAGAAAGAAAAAAATGTGTCAGTCATGTGTTGAAAAATTCAGCCCGTAATAATATTTTTGTTGCGTCCGTGAATTATTTCTCAAATAGAATCCTTTCCATTCTTCTATAAATAGAAGCTCATTCCTTCGTTATTTCTTACAAATTCACTGAAACTCTAGAGAGAGAAAATTATAGAGATAAAGAAGAAGAGAAGCATGCTACCTTTCTTTTCCTATATCCAGTTTCTTTTACGGTAAGGGATATTATTTCTTTTGTATTCATAAAGAGAACTTTTGTTATTCCATTATTTATTATTCTGTTGGAACATCATGTCTGTGCGTTTACGCTGGACCTAGTTCCATTCCTTATTATTCTGTTGGAATACCCTGTCTGTGCGTTTACGTCGGACCTGATTTCGTTATTTATTGTTCTATTGGAACATCCTGTCTGTGCGTTTACGCTAGACCTGGTTCCATTCCTTATTATTCTGTTGGAATATCCTGTCTGTGCATTTTACGCCGGACCTGGTTCCGTTATTTATTATTCTGTTGGAATAACCTGTCTGTGCGGTCTATTGCATGCCTGGTGATTTCATTTGTTATTCCATTCTTTATTATACTCAGTTGGTTAAAACTTTGACTTCTATACTCCATGAAATTAGTGGAATATCCTTAATATTTGCGTTTCATCCAGTATCTTTTCATGAAAATATTCTTCTGAGCATTCTTGAATTTTACTCTACAAAGAAGTATCATGTTGACAATTTGGATGTTATTAGTTCTTTGATAAATTAAT
The DNA here is from genome assembly GCA_020205505.1 of Panax japonicus. NCBI lineage: Eukaryota > Viridiplantae > Streptophyta > Magnoliopsida > Apiales > Araliaceae > Panax > Panax japonicus. Next base: position 7,110,549 of record CM035101.1, read on the forward strand.
TCTTGAACTTGTTTTATTGAATTCTTATATCATTGTCATCATCCTCATGTTTATATTTTGTTGAAAGTCATCTGTGGCCTGTAGTGCATAGATGGACTTGGTTTGATTATGACCAGGGATTATTCGGTGTAATCATGACCGTAATGTTATAAATGATGTGGTAAAAGTCCTCATTGGCCCGTAGTGCATTGATGGACAGTTATTGACATAATCATGACCATTGATGAATACACGAATATCCTTGGCTGTGGTGCATAGATAATTTGTGGTTGTGATACTAATGAAAATCCTTGGCCGTAGTGCAAGGATGATGTGGATTATTTATTAAGCTGAGTCTCAGCGATAAAAGTCATGAAAAACCTTTTAACTCATAGAAGATAGTAGATTTTATTCTCTACTTGACTCTTCTAATGGATTGTTTGTTCCGTTGTAGTTAAACTTGATGTTTTTTATATTTTATTAGTTTAACACAGTTGAAGGCTAATGATAATTTATTCTACTTTATCTTAGTCATAATATTTCTTACTGGGCTAGTTGAGCTCACCCTTTTGCTTTCATTGTTCTCTTCAAGAAATGAAAATGTAGCAGGGACTAGTCGGGGAACAGAGTGATGGTCCAAATAATAGCATTAGTATTCCTCACTATTCTATGAAATAGTGTGATAATAAATGTAATGAGGACCCCATTGAGTTTGTATATTATCTAGGTGACAATATTTGTATTAAAACTCACAGCATATGTTAGTCGTATTTTACACGACTGTTGTATAATTAAGTTGTATTTGAATTTTGTACCATGTATTTGGCGACTCAGAATAGGTGATGTATTCCGATTTTTGGGGCGTCATATGCTCCGGATGGTGATTACCCTTTTGGAGGAGGCTTTTCGTCCGCCCCCACCTACTCAGGTATTCTTATTATTTATGTTTTTTAATTAAGTCTAGTTTGTTAATTCTCACATATATATATATATATATATATATATACGGACTAATGATTTATATTTTTGATTCTATCAACAGGGTGGCGATGGCGACCAGGCTGGCGATGATGAGCAGGAGCACGAGTCTGACATCCATACACCAGAGCAGCGTCGTTCACCTCCGCCCGATGATGATCATACTTTTACTAGTTTATAGTTCATTTGTATATATTCATGTTATTGTAGACCCTTTTGTATATATTGTATTGTCTAATTGCGTATGTACAACTATTATAAATTATATTGTTTAAAATTTATGGAACATTGGCTTATATTTGTAATTGGTTAGCTTATAATACATTTTGGTGGATATTTGAATGTGAATGTGAATGATAATGAGTTGAAGATTAAGTTTTAGTACTACGTTGCATATTTGAATATGAGATAGATATTTATATTACTATGTATTGGGTTGTGACAGGTTATAGGTACATTAATGGGTTTAAACACCTGGAAACTGAACTTTTAAAATCTGTATTTTAAAAAAAGGATAGTTAATTCCGACAGAATAAGGTAGTTGCGACGGAATTTCCCTCGGAAGTAACAAATAAGTAATTTTTAATAAATGCCAAAATATCCTAATTTTAGTCGAACATACGTTATCTTCGACGCAACTTATCCGTCGTAAACACTCTATCTCCGACACAAATTTCGTCGAATTTAATAATTAGCCAATTTTTATAAATGATGGGTTATTCTATTTTTCAGTCGGACATAAGATAATTCCGAGGGAATGTATCCGTCGAACTTATGTACTCTTATATTCGACGAAACATTTCGTCCTATATATTCGGTCGAAGATAGTTAATGTTCGACATACATCCGTCGGAGATACGTTCGTCGAAGATATGTAATTTCTGACAGAACTTTTGACGGATCTTATTTTCGACGCGAATATTTACGACCGAATATCTGACGAATATTTTCGTCGGGACTAATGTAATTTCGACTGAATAGGCGTAATTCTGACGGAATAATCCGTCGAACTTAAGCTTTTTTCTTGTAGTGGCAGCAGCGTTAACCAAGACAAACAGGGGTGCTTGGACCAAGGCCACAACAAGCATATCCAATGTCAGCTGCCCTTCCAAGTGTTGGCTATGCTCCCACGGACATTGACGCCGTAATGCACACTCTCTCTATCTCTCAACCAGATGAACATTAGTACATGGACACCGGTGCTACCTCTCATATGACGGCAAATCAAGGTACTCTCACGTCGCATTTTAATTCGAGCAAAAATCATGGTATTATTATTAGTAATGGTAGCACAATTCCAATTCATGGTTATGGTAGTACCTCCTTTCACCCTCTTAATCCCCCTTTAAACCTAAACAACGTACTCCATGCTCCAAACCTCATCAAAAATCTTATTTCTATTCAAAAATTCACTACTGATAATATGGTTTCAGTTGAGTTTGATCCATTTGGATTTTTTGTGAAGGATTTATAGACGTGGAGGCGTCTAATACGTTATGAAAGCTCGGGAGAACTCTATCCTATCACCACCAAAAATCGGGCCACAACACCCTCTGCTTTTGCTGTTGACTCTCCTAGTTTATGGCATTCTATCCTAGGTCATCCGGGAGATACTGTTCTTCGCTCTCTTTGTAGTAGAAATTTCATTAAATGTAATAAGGCCCGTAACTCTTTTTGTCATTCTTGTCCCCTTGGGAAGCACATTAAGTTGCCATTTCGTGACTCTTTATCTTTTACTACTATGCCTTTTGACATTGTTCATAGTGATTTATGGACATCTCCCGTTTTAAGTTCATGTGGGCACCGTTATTATGTCTTCTTTCTTGACAATTACAGTAATTTTTATGGACTTTTCCAATCTCACACAAGTCACAGATTTACTCCATCTTTCACTCCTTTCAAGCATTCATACGAACACAATTTGAAAGGAAAATCAAAAACTTTCAATGTGACAATGGGCGGGAGTTTGATAATGGTCCATGTAGAAAATTATGTGAATCAAATGGCATGCAATTTCAATTTTCTTTCCCTCACACTTCACCTCAAAATGGTAAAACGAAACGGAAAATAAAGTCTATTAATAATATCATTCGTACATTGCTTGCACATTCTTCCATGTCTCCCTCTTTTTGGCATTATGCCTTACAACTGACAACTTACCTTCTCAACATTCTTCCAAATAAGGTATTAGGGTACAAATCACCCACTCAAATTCTATATCAGAAATATCCATCTTACTCTCACCTTCGGGTATTTGGGTGTCTATGTTACCCTTTCTTTCCTTCCCCTACCATTAACAAATTGCAATCCCGTTCTACACCTTGTGTCTTTTTGGGCTATCCTCCTAATCATCGGGGCTATAAATGATATGACTTGTCGAGCAGAAAAATAATCATTTTGAGGCATGTAATTTTCGATGAGACTCAATTCCCATTCTCCAAATTACATAATACCTCAACCACCTCGTATGATTTTTTGGATTCTGGAATTTCACCACTCATACTACACTACATGCAAAATCAGCTTACTCCGCATATGCCTCAAGTCCCACAACCTATTCTCTCATCAACCCAATCTCCTCAACCGGCCCAGTCATCACAACATGACCAACAACAAACCCCACCCTCTTCCTCTCCTCACCCGCATGCCCATTCTCCAACTGCCCCACTTTCACCGAGCCCAGCCACACACGCAAGACCATAGCCCCAACCAAATCCACCATCCCAACGTATGGCCACTCGTAGCCAACATGGGATCTTTAAGCCTAAACGCCAATTCAACTTGAGTGCTACCACTAACACATTTGTTTCACCTTTACCATGAAACCCAATGAATGCTCTCAATGACCTAAATTGGAAATCAGCCATGTTGGATGAATATAATGCTCTAATTAAAAATAAGACGTGGGAGTTAGTACCCCATCCACCTGATGTGAATATAATTCGTTCTATGTGGATTTTTAGGCATAAAATGAAATTTGATGGTTCTTTTGAGCGGCACAAAGCCTGTCTTGTTGGTGATGGCAGGTTTCAGCAGATTGGAGTTGATTGTGAGGAGACTTTTATCCCGGTGGTCAACCCGGCTACCATTCGAACTGTATTGAGCATTTCTTTGTCTAAATCTGGGCCTATTCATCAACTAGATGTTAAGAATGCTTTCTTACATGGCCATCTCAATGAAACAGTATATATGCATCAACCTATGGGATTCAAAGATCATACTCATCCAGATTATGTCTGTTTGCTAAAGAAATCTCTTTACGACCTTAAGCAAGCACCCCGTGCTTGGTACCAGCGATTTACAGATTATGTTGCCACTACTGATTTTTATCACAACAAATGTGATCGTTCTCTCTTCATTTATCATCATGGCAAAGACATTGTGTATATTCTACTCTATGTTGATGACATTATACTTACTGCCTCTTCAGATGCTCTTCGAAAGTCTATTATGTCTCTTCTTGCCTCTGAGTTTGCTATGAAAAACTTAGGTTCTCTGAGCTATTTTTTGGGAATTGAAGTCACTTGTAATACAGATTGTCTTTTCCTTTCTCAAAGAAAGTATGTAGAGGATACTATTGCTCGAGGTGGTATGTCTTAATGCAAGCCATTTCCTACACCAGTTGACACTAAGCAAAAGTTAGGGGCAATTGCAGGTTCTTCCTACGAGGATCTCTCTCATTATCGGAGTTTAGCTGGTGCACTTCAATATCTCACATTCACCAGACCTGGCATTTCCTACGCCGTGCAACAAGATTGCCTTCATATGCATGACCCGAAGGAGGAGCACATGAATGCTCTTAAGTGCATTGTATGATACATAAAAGGTAGCCTCGACTTTGGCTTGCATCTTTATAAATCTCCTGTCAACACACTTGTCTTATACATAGATGTAGATTGGGGTGGATGTCCAGACACAAGACGTTCCACCTCCGACTACTGTATTTTTATCGGTGACAACCTAATTTCATGGTCCTATAAGAGACAACCCACTTTGTCTTGCTCTAGTGCTGAAGGGGAATACATAGGAGTTGCTAATGTTGTCTCCGAGTCTTGTTGGATCCAGAATCTTTTATTGGAGCATCATTGTCCGGTCACCAAGGCCACATTGGTCACAATAATGTTAGTGCGATATATCTCTCAGGTAATCATGTTCAACATCAGTGAACTAAACATATTGAAATGGATATTCACTTTGTTCGTGAGAAAGTTTCTCGTGGAGAAGTTCGTGTCCTCCATGTTCCATCCCGTTATCAAATTGCCGACATCTTCACTAAAGGACTTCCGTGCGTACTTTTTGATGATTTTTGGGACAGTCTAAGCGTCCGACAACCTCCCGCTTCGACTGTGGGGGTGTATTAGATTATGTAAAGTAATCTTTGTATATATATATATATATTATTCTTAGTATGTATATCATACTCATGTATATCTTTCTGTATTGTAGCCTAGGATATTGCCTAGAATATTCTAGAATATTGATATGTATTGTATATGTGAGACCCCAGATTTTATGAATAAAGATTTAATTTTCTCGAAATATTTTTTTTAATATTATGGTGTGGATTTGAGATAGTGTTATAGCTGTGGATAGTATTTATAAATTTTGAAAAATATGCAAGTTGTTGTATAATATTCGATTGGTCGGAGAATATTCTTTTTGTCGGGGAATATCCGTACGACGTTACAATCATTGGTGGACCCCACAACAGAATTATTGTCGGATTGAGAAAACGATAAAAATATTTTTATGAAAATAACGGTGAAAGTTTTACCGTTAATACTTTTGAACTACTCGGTAGTAAAAGTACAGTAATACGCATAGTTGCATAGTAGCACACAGTATTGATTATTGATGCTTACGTGATAAGTCACTCAGTTTTGTTTTATTAGTATTATTAATGTAATAAAACAGAAAAACTTTTTATATAAAACAGAATACTTTTATAAAGTTATTCGTTTTATTAGACTATAAATAGAAAATATTATATTCTATTATGCATAGTGTTTTGCATAGTAAATTTTTTTTATATAAAACATAATAATTTTATAAAGTTATTTGTTTTATTAGACTATAAATAGAATATATAATATTTTATTGTGCATAGTGTTGCATAGTGCCTGTATAGTATTGCATAGTGTCTGTATAGTGTTTTGCATAGTAAAATCTTTTTATATAAAAAAATACTTTTATAAATTTATTCGTTTTATTATATTATATTTTATTTAAAAGATTTTGTTTTAAATCTGGACCGTCCGTTTAAAGTAAATTAATCTGGACCGTTCATGAATTAGTTACTATGCAGTCCATTCTTCTATAAATAGAAGCTCATTCCTTCATTATTTCTTACGAATTCACTGAAACTCTAGAGAAAGAAACTATAGAGAGAGTTTGTAATAACTGTTAATTTTAAGTCACTATATATATATATATATATACATTATTGATATTTTAAAACTTTGTGTTATATAAGGATTTAATATGTGACAACACATGTGAAGTGGTACATGGGTCAATTAACATATATACTATAGTTATGGATACATACATTTATAGATTTCATTAAAAATGAAAGTTTCGTAACCTAATTATACATTAGGTAAGACTATTAAATAACCTAAGGGTTATGGTAATAATGAAAGGTTGGTATTTAATATGTATACTAACTTAAGTGGATAATCTTGTTATTTCAAGTGACTAATAATTTTAAACCTAATTCTAGTAAACCTAATTAAGTTATGAGCTAAAGTCACATGTATAAGTAATTAAATTTCATATGATTGGAAATGGAAACCCTAAATAATTAAATTGGGTATCATATATTAAAATTGCTAGACTATGTTTATTACCTAGCCCAAAGCAATTAAAGGAGAAGCCCAAAAGAAATAAAATACAATCCAATACTTAGCCCACTTGATTAGGGGTATTGTAGACATTTGATTAATCAAAATTAGGCATTTAAAATAAAAGCTAAATGGAGGATATTATGGGCTAGAGGATCAGTCATATTAGGCTAATTAAGCTAATTATTGTCCATTAGTAGTAATTATTACACACAAGGACAATGTTGTCAAGCTCCCATTAGTTGTCACTCCATTAAGCACCTTTAATCATGTCTATACTAATGGAGGTAATAATGCAAAGCTTTTACCCAATGGACAAAAAAATAGATATGGGGGTAACAGCTAGATACACTAAGTGTATCTATACTTTTTGCAAGTATCATTTTATTTCATTTTTAGTTCATTTCTTCTCTTCATTCCTTCTAAGCTTGCAAAAAAGAAAACCAAAGAGAAAGAAAAGAGAGAGAGGTTCGGCTATTGAGAGAGTGAGAGAGAGAGAGGAGTACTAGTTTGTTCACGCCTCCTAAGTTTATTACTTACTTTGGTAGATCAAGAAAGGTAGCAACCAAAACTAGGTGAAGTTCTCATCATTATCTTTACTTATTCTTCTTTTATTTTTGGTTTTTACCTCATCATATGTGGGGCTTATGGTCTAATAATCAAAGTAACTTAGTTATACATATCATCATGTAGGGAATTAAGTATCTTGAGTGTTAGATCAAAGACTTAGAGGAAGAAAATGAGCATATGTTCTCCAAGGGTGAAAACTCTTGTTTTTCTTCTACTAAATCTTGTGTAACTCAAGTTTTACAACTTAGAATTGTGATCCATCAAAGGGGGGGGGGGGGTGCTAGATACATGAGTTATGTAGTAAACCCAAGTGGTAGAATACAAATCTAGCAAGTTTTGAAACCTTTGGGGCTGTTTTTCCCAAAACAGTCCACTTTGTTTGTTAAGGGTTCAAACCCTAAAATAGTTACTGATCCCGTTTTTCTTGGGACTGTTTCGGTCAGTTAAATGTCTTTTAAAAATCTGGGAAAAATCACAGAGGTACCTTGAGAAGTTATGTACATGCAGGAAAAAGAACGGATACGTTTCGAGTTACATATTGTGTGTAATGACTATTTCCGTAAAGGACTCCGAAATATTAACCTTCGAATATATCACTGTGTATACACTGGAAAATTCCAAAATTTTTACAGTAGCTTCATATATGTTAAGAGAGCATACCCTGAAAATTTCAGAGTTTTCTGCGCAAAACTCAATTTATGAAAATGGGGCAAGATCCGAGTGTTTTGGACACTTTTAAAAATAGTAAATCATTTTCTAAAATTCCAGAAAATTTTGGGGATCATTGTTGGTTCATATGCTGTAAAAAAAAAGAAGATGAAAATATTTGGAATCAGTTTTCTATTTTCCTAAAAATGATTAAGTTATGAATAAAAGAAAATAAATAGTTAAATGATGTCTTTAATGAGAAAAATGTGATTTTTGTGCTTGACTACTCATAATATGTAATATCATGACTATCTTAGGGCATTTTGGTAATTTTCAATGATAAATATTATTTATGAACTTTTATGGATATTAAATAAGAGGTTAATAAATGATGAACAATTAGAATAAATTGTTTAATAATTTAATAAGTCATTGAAATAATATTATAATATTAATAATATTAGAAGATGATATTGTTAAGTAAATAAAAATATTAAGATTAAAATTTCATTAAAATATTATTGAATAATTAATAATATTAGATTAAGATATTAATCTTAGATTAAAATATTATTAAAAGATTAATAATATTAGATTAAAGTATTATTATAAAATGATTAAAATATTATTAAATAATAATATTCGAGATTAAATAAAATGTTATTAAATGTAATAATATTAGTAAAGGAATAAAATATTATTAAATGATTAATAATATTAGTGAGTGAATGAAAGTATTATTAGTGAACCAATAATACTAGAAGGTGAATTAAATATTATCTTGGTTAATAATATTATGTGAATTAAAGGTAGTCGTTAATTAATGGTAACACTATCTAGACATGATAATGTTTATAAAAACTAAATTTAATGTATAATATCTATTTGATTACATAATCTAAGGTTATACTATGACTAATTGAAAGATTAACTATAGGTCTCTCAAAGGAAGATAATATAACTGCATAGTGGATATAAATTAATTGCGTAGCCGTAATCTACAGACGAGGCAAGTTTCCTAACTCAAACTCGAGTTATTATTTTCAAAGCATGTTAGTGAATAATTATTGATGATTATTCACGTCTATATTGATTATTGAAATTCGCACTTTGTGCAATTGAATTCCGTTCTATTGCTATTGAACTGTGAATTAAATTAAAGTTCTTCATTTATGAACTATTTATGAAATAGATCTATGCTAATTGTATAAGCTAGATCAAGCATGTCTAAATTTGTTAAATCAAATGTGTTTTAGATAGCTGTTCTTATTAAATTGACATGATAAGAACTCTTGACTGAGAAAAGGATGAATTTGATTAAGGCATGATATCAATGCCAGATTATTAAGTGTTTATGCATAAATCACGAGGTATGAATGTCAGTTAAGCCCGAAGGATCCAACACGAAGAACAAGGGCAAGGGCAAGATCCAGGAGTAGTTTAGAATGAATGTCAATTTAATTATTGTCTGATGGAATTTCTTAAGTAAACTTTTTGTATTATGAATGGTGTATTTAAAGTTAAGGTTATGGAGACCTTGGGACCATGTTATGAGACTTTATTATAATGAACAATGTATGTTTATTATTTCGTAATAGTTATAGAATGCTTATGATGATGACAGATCGTGAGCACTGAATCTGAGGTTAGAGAACCTGGATTTGCGGGCGTCATAGAGTTCTTCTTCTGTAATCTCGAGCGTATTTCTTTAGAGTTTAAGAAAGCTTTGAACGTAGAAGATAGTGCAAGTTTTCTTTAAGTATATTCCCGCCCTACCACTCGGAATATTTTTCTTTTTAAGTTAAGGGATATTATTTGTTGTACTCGTAAGGGGTATTCTTTCTTTCTTATTCATGAAGAGAACTTCTATATTCCATTCTTTATTATTCTGTTGGAATAACCTGTATACGCGGGATACCCTATACTTGGTGAAATTCTTCTGTTATTCCATTCTTTATCATTATGTTGGAATAACCTGTTTATGCAAAGTACCGCATACATGGTGAAATTCTTTTGTTATTCCATTCTTTATTATTCTGTTGGAATATCCTGTCGGTGCGTATTACGCCGGACCTGATTCCATTATTTATTATTCTGTTGGAATATCTTGTCTGTGCGTTTACTGCATGACCTGGTTCCATTCTTTATCATTCTGTTGGAACATCCTGTCTGTGCTTTACGCATGACCTGGTTCCGTTATTTATTATTCTGTTGGAATAACCTGTCTGTGCGGTCTATCGCATGCCTGGTGATTTCTTTTGTTATTCCATTCTTTATTATACTCAGTTGATTAAAGTTTTGACTTCTATACTCCATGAAATTAGTGGAATATCCTTGATATTTGCTCTTCATCCAGTATCTTTTCATAAAAATATTCTTCTGAGCATTCTTGAATTTTACTCTACAAAGAAGTATCATGTTGACAATTTGGACGTTATTGGTTCTTGGATAAATTAATTCTTGAACTTGTTTTATTGAATTATTATGTTGTTGTCATCATCCTCATGTTTATATTATGTTGAAAGTCATCTGTGGCCTGTAGTGCATAGATGGACTTGGTATGATTATGACCAGAGATTATTTCGGTATAATCATGACCGTAATGTTACAAATGATGTGAAAAAAGTCCTCCTTAGCCAATAATGCATTGATGAACAATTTTTGGTATGATTATGACTATGGATTCTCTTCGGCCAAGGGTACAAAGATGAATTGTTTTATGGCATGATCATGACCGTTGATGAAAACACAATTATCTTGGCCCGTAGTGCATGAATAATTCGTGGTCGTGATATTAAAGAATATCCTTGGCCTGTAGTGCAGGGATGATTTGATGATGTGAAATATTTATTAAGCTGAGTCTCAGCGATAAAAGTGATGAAAAACCTTTTAAATCATAGAAGATAATAGATTTTATTCTCTACTTAACTCTTTTAATGGATTGCTTGTTCCGCTCCAGTTAAACTTGATGTTTGTTATATTGTATCAGTTTAACACTGTTGAAGGCTAACGATAATTTATTCTGCATTATCTTAGTCATAATATTTCTTACTGGGCTAGTTAAGCTCACCCTTTTGCTTTCATTGTTCTCTTCAGAAAAATGAGAATGTAGCAGGGACTAGTCGGGAGAAACAGAGTGATGGTCCTAGATGGTGCATTAGTAGTCCTCACTATTCTGTGAAATAGTGTGATAATAAATGTAATGAGGACACCATTGAGTTTGTATATTGTCTAGATGATAATATTTGTATTAAAACTCACTAACATATGTTTAGTTGTATTTTACACGACTGTTGTATAATTAAGTTGTATTTGAATTTTTGTACCATGTATTTGACGACTCAGAATAGGTGATGTATACCTATTTTGGGGGCGTCACAGTATATATCTTTGACCAATGCTAATGAGAAAGACACGGATAACGTTCTTACAACTTTTATTTTAAACTTAGAGATACATTTTAACCTTTTAAAAAATCTACGTAATCTTAAAATTTAACAACGATTTTTATACAAGTAAATATTATAATTATAATTTAATTAGTGATTATTATATTTGTTACTCTTAAAACTTAAAATTTGAATGTGTTGTTAAAATTAGTTGCCATATAAATTATTTTATAATAAGAATTTTAAATATTTTATAATTGTAAATATTAAAATGTATCTCTAATTTGAATATGAGAGAGTATTAAATTAACTAATAGAAATGTTATTTGAGTTAAAAGTTAGTACATTCACAATATATACATGAACGGTGGTAAAATCATGACACGTCATTGAAATAATAATAATAATATTTAACAGAAGTACTTTATTAACGATATGTCGTGATCCTAATTTTGTTTATATATAGTGACAGTGCATGAAATTTTAATTCTTATTATTATTATAAAACTTTGTGATAATAGCACGAGCTTTTACATATAAATCTATCTAATAAAATACAATTGATTTTAAATTTTTCGCTCACCTAATAAATTATCTGAGGCATTCAAAATTTATTATAAATCACATCGTTCATATAGTGCTGAAGACACGTGACACAACTAGTAATAAATAATGGATAATAACAAATTATAACGCAATCTTTCCTAAAACAAAAAAGAGTTGTTTTCATACAAGTCACGTGCAACCCACGTGAGGCGGTACTATTACGCTCTTAGGAAACTGAAGTTCAAATCGTTTTGGCTAATTCTGGCGAAATCTTCTTCCCCAAAATGAAACTTTGAAAGTTCAAAAAAAACCCAAAGCTAAAGTCCCTACTTCCTAGTTCCTAACACAATAATAACCGGAAACACGACTTCCGGCCAAAGCGAATTCAAACTCCGTCCACAGTCACCGGAAACGCGGGTTCCTCAGTTTGTCTGGATTCCTCCGCTCCTAAGCTCTCAGGTTCATTTGATTCAATATTTCAACATTCATGTGCATATTGTGAAATTCGATTGGATTTTCTTTCGTTTGTGGAGCATTTGTTTCTCTAGTTTCTCAGATTCATGGGATTATTCCCAAATGTGTTCAGCTTTTTAGTTACTGTTCGGCAGCATAAATTAAAAGTCGCCAGCTTAACTTAACCTAGTAATACTATAATAATTTAGTAAAAATTGATAGTTTAATACTTCCTCCATTCCGAAATATTGACTAATCAAAGTCAATATTAGATATTTTTAAATTTAAATTTGATTTATTCATTTAATTTTTAAAAATAATAAAACTTTGTTGGTAGTTGTACTTTTTAGATAGTTTACCCTTTTTATAATTGTATTGGCTACAATTAAATGAATTAATCAATTTTGATTCGAAAATATCTTGAATTGACTTTGAAAAATCAAAATTGATCCTACATTTTGAAATAGGAGAGAGTATTTGTTTGGGTTTCTAAATGAGTGGACACATTAGCATATTGTATTAGTTCTTCAGAGCCAAATGGAGAACAGGCTAATTTTGGATCATTTTGAAGAGCTATATTACCTTAAAACTAAAAAAAATCACTAAGTTTATCGTTTTTCTCTTTTAACACACACAAGCACCCCAAAACAGGCGTAGTTTTGGTTATGAATTGATAAAATGACAATAATCCCATAATGAAATTGGGAAATGACACTACCTGTAGTAAAATGCTTAAGCCACAGCTAGGTAGTTGTGAGGACCACAACATCCTAAGCCCATACATATATTTCAAAAGTCTGGTTGTGAATTGTGATTACCATAGAGCCATATGCTTGTGGCTAGTAGCCAAAACGGCGTAATTTTGGATAATGATATGGTAAAACGTCGACAATGTCGTTAATGAAATTATTTAAACGACAAGATTTTCGGGGCATAGCTAGATGGCTCTGGTGACCACAACCATCCTAAGCCAATATATATGGAAAAAGTGTGGTTGTGGTTGTCACAACCAGATGGATGTGACAAGTATCACAAAACGGCGTAGATTTGATTAACCAAATTTATTACCCATTTATGAAATTAGTTAAATGACACAATTACCCCTATTAAAATGCTTGGGTCACAACTAGATGGCTGTGGTGATCAAAACCATCCTAAGCCCTATATGATACCTATGTATTATGAAACACTATTGGAATTGCTTTTAAATATCGAGCATTGGCTTCCCAAGTCTCTCAATTTCATGAGTTTGGGCTAAATATGTAATTCTTTAACATCCCTTTTGGTTGCCTATGTAGTTCAGGTAAACGAATTGATATATAGTGAGCTTAACTAAACCAAATAGTTGTATTAGGATAGTTAATGGGGACTACTCGCTCAAAACAAAAAAGAAATTGACTTATTTACTTGTGGGATTTTTATTATGTCCAACTGATTGATGTAAATAGTTGTTTTATTTCATAGCAGGGATGTAGGATATTTTAGTTATTAGGTAAATTTTATTCTTTAGTAGGTACTTTAATCCTTTAATATTTTTCTTATTTCTCAAGTAAAACTAGGGTTTTGAGTCTCTTTAAATAGAGATGTAATCCCCACAAGCTCTTTACATCATAGATTATTATTGATATTGAAAACTCAGTTGATTACGATCAGTTTTCACTCTTATATGGTTTAGGATTCTAGGGGTAGGGAGTGCGGAGCTTCACCCTAGTTATAGTATTCCCACTTTTTTCTTTATATTCTACCAAATGTTCATTTCCAAAAAGCCTGGCCTGCATCAATAATCAATTGATTGTTTAATTTTTTTGGGTTTGAATTTAAAAGCATTTGGAGTTCAAGATATCATAAGTTTTCTATCTTTTTTTGTTTACCCCATATTTTAGTAAAAGTTTTATACTATTTTTAGGTTATGATTGATATTTTGAAGTGGAACAGTGGATTGACAACTCATTTCTGCAGGTTTTGGTGCATTGGGATACACCTGCTCTCTAGTTCTGATAAAAAAATATGTCCCTCTTCAGTAGATTCTTTTACAAAAGACCCCCAGATGGCTTGCTTGAGTTTGTTGACAGAGTATATGGTAATGAAGCTTCATTCAGTTCACCCTTAATTGTGAATATGGTTGCATTCATTCAATATAGTTTTATTTGTGCATGTGTTGAATTTGCATTTGCCTATTTTGCAGTTTTTGACTCTTGCTTTACAACTGAAGTTTTACCAGAGGAAATGTACCAACTTTATTTGCATCAAATTATTACTGAATTGCATGAAGAATTCCCCGAGTCGTCCTTTCTTGCTTTTAATTTCAGAGAAGGTGAGAAAAGGAGTCAGTTTGCAGAAATTTTGTGCGAGTATGATGTTACCGTCATGGATTATCCGCGACAATATGAGGGTTGTCCTCTCCTACCAATGTCTTTAATCCATCATTTCCTTCGTGTTTGTGAGAACTGGCTTTCAGCCAGGAATCACCAGAATGTTATTTTGCTTCATTGTGAGAGAGGGGGCTGGCCACTTTTGGCATTTCTTTTAGCTTGTTTTTTGATATTCAGAAAACTGCATGGCGGAGAAAGAAAGACTCTTGAACTTGTTAATCGAGAAGCTCCTAAAGGATTGTTACAACTGCTGTCACCGTTAAACCCGTTTCCATCTCAACTTCGTTATCTTCAATATGTATCGAGAAGAAATATATCTCCAGAGTGGCCTCCCCCTGAACGTGCTATTTCTTTGGATTGTCTCATTCTTCGTGGTATTCCAAGATTTGATAACCAAAATGGATGCAGGCCAATAGTTCGTATTTTTGGGAGAAATCTCCTTAGCAAGGGTGGGCTTTCAACCCAAATGTTATTTTCCATGTCCAAGAGAAATAGAAGCCTTCGACATTATCTTCAGGTAAGAAGTTTAGTTGCTCCATTAATTTTTTATGCTGGTTTGAGGGTTTCTAGTTTTATACACATGGGTGCTAATTGAATGATTTTCTGTCGCAGAAGGACAGTGATGTGATTAAGATTGATATTCAGTGTTTGGTACAAGGAGATGTTGTATTGGAGTGCGTCCATTTAGATCTGGATCCTGACAGGGAAGTTATGATGTTCCGTGTGATGTTCAATACTGCTTTTATCCGATCCAACATCTTAATGCTAGACTGTGAGAACTTGGACATTCTTTGGGATTCAAAACCTCGGTATCCAAAAGGCTTTCGAGCTGAGGTGAATATTTCAGGAAAAGTTAGACTGAATGTTATATAACTTTAATTTTTATAATATAACATGTACATCTATTGAAATAGTTTTTCCCCTTAAGTTCAGGTTCTTTTTGGCGATATCGAGAGCATCTCTCCCCTGAAAAATACAACTTCAATCTTAAATGGTGAGGAGAAAGGTGGACTGCCCATGGAAGCTTTTTCTAAGGTTCAAGAACTTTTCACCGGTGTCGACTGGGTCGATAATGGTGATGACGCTGCTTTATGGTTATTTAAACAGCTCTCAGTATTGAATGATGTGAAAGAATTGTCAGTACTGAAAAGTAGACTGAGTGGATATTCATCACCTTTGGACTCTGAAGAAGAAAATAATGCATCTAGTACTGCTGACAGTTTGGATTTTCTGGACTCTGCAAAGGCTAATAATCTAACATACACTACTGCATTGGGGATTAATTTTCAAGACGACCCATCATCACAGGATTCTGCTTCTGAGGAATCATCTGATCCTAAGCCTTCTGAGGATCCAATGAAGCCATCAATAATAGATAACGTTGATTTGGTTTTTTCTCCTTACTGAAAGTGATGCATCATGTAATGTCACCTCTGCTTTGACACCTTCAGACCAATCAACAGTTGCAATTATTCCATCATCTCTTCATCAGCAATCTTTACTACTAAGTGAAATGTCTCCACCGTGTCCATCCCCTATGCCACCAGCACCATCACCTCCACCTCCATTACCTCCTATTGCTGCTTCTTTTACTAAAGCCCCTAAACCTCCTTCACTGTTACCACAACTTTCTTGTAATTTTGGTAATGGACCTCCCCCTCATCCCCCACCCCCTATTAACTATAGTGGCGGTTCTTCTCCGCCACTATCTCCTCCACCTATAAATTCTAGTAAAGGACCTCCACCCCCGCATCCGCTTGTTAGTTCTAATAAAGGACCTCCACCACCACCTCCGCCTCCTCCTCCCTCCAATGTGGCTTTTATCCCTTCAGTTCTCACCACAAGTAGAAGGTCTTCTCTGCCTCCTCCGCCTCCTCCACCTCCTCCATCCTTAAGTCTGCTTAATAGGTATCCCCCTACACCTTCAACATCAGCTACAAGTAAAGGCCCTCTGCCACCTGCACCACCTCCGTGTCCCTCCTCAAACTCTTTTAAGGGTCCTCCTTCGCCACCTCCACCACCACCACCTCCACCACCACCACCTCTTTCCTCCTTATCTAATCAACCATCTACACATGCACTATCACCCCCACCACCTCCGCCCCCACCTCCATTATCTACAGCCACTACTTCAAAGAAGCCGCCGCCACCACCTCCACCTCCTTTAGGTGGTAAATCAAGTGCTGCAACAAGGCCACTGCCACCTTCACCTCCTCCTCCTCCCGGAGCGCCTCAACAAGGATTGACACCCCCGCCTCCTCCTCAAGCACCAAAGCCTCCCAGTGCTCCTCCACCTCCTCCTGGTCTGCCTCAACAAGGATTGACACCCCCACTTCCTCCACAAGCACCAAAGCCTCCCAGTGCTCCTCCACCTCCAGGGCGTGGTGGTGCACCTGGTCCACCTCCACCACCAGGAACCAAGGGCTCCGATGCACCACCACCACCACCTCTATCTTCTGGAAAGGGAAGAGCCTCTTTGGGACCGTTAAGAGGTCGCGTTACTACTGGTTCTTCAATTCCCCCTAAAAAAGCTTCGTTAAAGCCATTACATTGGGTTAAAGTTACAAGAGCAATGCAAGGGAGTTTATGGGCAGATTCCCAAAAGCAGGAAAATCAGACAAGGTATGTGGATTTGGAATCCTGAAGTAATTTGGCTACGCCATGAACTCCACCCTAATTTTCTTGGTTTTTGATATGTAGTATCCTATAAATTCACTGTCTTGGGATATCACTTTTGGCGAGAGTATGCCATACACTAACAATAAATTGAGGCTGTTGTTAACTTCATTAGATCTTCAAAAATGAAAACCCTAAGAATTTTTTATATAAGTTTGTCCTGAAACACAAAATAGCACCACTTAAAATGACGAAGTCTAGCAAAAAATTTATGAATTATCTGTGACTGAAATAAACTTTGTGAAAAGTTTCATATAACAAAAAATTTAATAATTGTTCTCAGGTGCTTTTTATCAACATAAAACAGCAGTATTAAAATGTGCAGTGCCTAATCTTTCAGTTTAATGAAATAGACCATTAGTCAATCTTTTTCAGGTGAATCATAAACCATTCCCCTATCATGGTTTTTGTATTTGATTAAGTGCATCCTATGTAAATTCTATGTGCCTGAGGATTCTCTTGCGATGTTATAATCTATATTTTCTTGGAATAATGTTTTCCTTTGTAGTCTCTGTAAAATTCTGATGTCACATGAGGAAAGTTCTTGGTAGGGCTCCTGAAATTGATATATCAGAGCTTGAAAGTCTGTTCTCAGCAGCTTCTGTGTCAGATGCCACTGGCAAAGGAGGTAGACGAGCTTCCAAAATCAACAAACCAGAAAAAGTGCAATTGGCAAGTGGAATATACTATAATATTTATTCCCCATTTTTTAAAAATTTCTCTCAAATGATATCTGTAAGCCAATAAATTTTGTAATCAGTTACTCTTTGTGTGTTTCTTTTTGTAGATTGATTTGCGGAGAGCATATAACTGTGAGATTATGCTCACTAAAATTAAGATTCCTCTGCCGGATATGATTGTAAGATCATCTTTATTCTTTGAACATCTTGCTTTATATCATCCTAATTTGAAGTGTAGTGCATTGCGTTTTACTTTTTGTATGGAATTCTTTCCTAAGAAGATATGAAATTGTTAAGGCTCAGCACTATGTATGTAGTCTTCCATGAATCATGATACAAATGTCTAATTGTTCAATGGCATTACAGTATAGTTTTTCTCTGAGATGCAGTGGCCATAAATCTTTCGTAGCTTTTGTACTTTTTTCCTATTTCCGTATTGTGGTTTCCTACTGAGCTGTTCTTTCTGTTATTTAAAGTTTCAGACTCATGTTTTAAAATGTTGAAACATCAAATTGAACATACATAATACATGTAATATTGTAATTGCATTTCTAGCTGGATTCAATTCCTTTAAAAGTAATACTTTTTGATTGAAAGTTGATAGGATAATCTATCGGTACTATTTTTGATGTGACATGAAGACATTAATACAAAACTGAGTTCTTCGTCATGGATGGGGACCTTTTTTATAGTGTTGGGTTTGGCTGTTTTTATTACTAGTATAAAAAAATACAATGAGAAGAAGACATAATTTCCTTTAGAATTCAGTCTATCAGTGTGATCTCGAGGATATAGAGACTGATAAGCCCACGTTCAGGCTGAGGAGGGCCATGGCCTTAGCCGGGAAAAAATATCTTCCTTATATTATATAATAATACAATTAAATTAATTTAGAAATTTATTATCCCACTATTTCACCCATATTTTTTTCTCTATTTTTTTTATCTTTCTTCTTCTTTCTCATCATTTTAATTTGATATTAATATCATATATACTTTTCTATCCGAAAATAAGTTGTTTGTTAATTTTAATATTTTAATATCTTATATTATACTCTCTCATACGTTATAAAATTGTTATCATTTATATCATTTAACTTTCTTGCTTATAATATTTTTAAGAATATAAAATTTTAATATAATTGGTCTTTAAATTTAAAAATGTGGTGAGTATATGTTTTTGTTGTTGTTCTCTCTTGTGAAAATATATAAATTAATTAGGATCCTACAATTGTCTTTAGGTCTGAGGATTGATCGGTGATTTTTCATTAGATAAAGCTTCGGATAATCATCCACAAAAGTAACAAAACTACTTAAATCCTAACTGAGATGTTTCCGGACATGGACCTCTAACATCAGAATGAACTAAATCAAATGTGTTCACAGACCGCTTGTTGACTATGGATGGGTAAGTCACCCGATGATGCTTCCCAAACTAACACGACTCACACTCTAAGCTAGAGAAGGAATAAAAGTTGGGCATCAACTTCTTCATGTTAGATAAAGAGGGATGTCATGTCCTAACCGACAATGGAATTAAAGAGGTGATGCAACAGCTGAACAAGCAACTGATTTTGACACTCCAGACTCATCAAGCAGATATAGGCCCCCTGATGCACGACCTCTACCAATCGTCTTCTTCGTTGTAAGATCTTGAAAAACATAAGAATTAGGATAAAAGGTGACTGAACAATTAAAAGCTTTTGTCAATTTGCTAACAGAAATTAGATTAAAGGGAAATTTTGGTAGAAATAAGGTACTGTGGACCCATCCGCTAGAGTAACACCAACATGAGTTGATACTTTTAGAATTACCTGTCATATGATCAGCCCTGAAATCAATTACCCAGGGATGAGATGTACTGAGGCAAACACTAGTATTACCTGTTTGAGCAAAAGTAGCAGTGAAAGAGGATGATGGTTGATGAGAAGCTTGTTATTGAGTATATATTGTGCATATTTGTAAGCACTTAGTCATTGTTTTCTCCTCAGTACTTTGGGAAACTCCTGGTTGTACTCTATTATCCGACCCAAGTAACAATATTAGCATATCGGGGTTGCCCCTGTGAGGATCAACCTTGGAAACGTCGACAATATCACTGAATATGACCAGGCTCACCACAATGAAAACACACAATGTGACCGGATCCAGAAAACTCTGACCTTTGCTACTTCCTCGGCCTCCATTGGTGTTACCACGCCCATGACCACTCCAACGACCACCATTATGACCTCCTCCTCGAAAAATATTTGAAGTACCGCGCCCAATTCCTCTTCCATGAGTAGTAATAAGTGCAACCTTCTCGGAAGACACATGAGGAGTAGATCTTTCATGAGATATCCGTAGAACCCTTGCAAAAGTATCAGTGAGCGAGGGCATTTCAAAGCTACTCAAGAGTTGTGAGCGAACCAATTCAAATTTTGGACCTAGAGCACCAAGAAACCCCATTACCGCCAATTGCTCCCGTTGAACTTACATTTTTGTTACATTATTTGTGATAGGAATAAAAGTATTCATCTCTTCATACATTTTCTTATAATCCGCAAAGAATTGAGTCAATGGACGTCCATCCCGTGTAGTCCTGTAAAATTTTTGAGAGACATCATAGATATGAGCAAAATTATTTTTACCAGAATAAATAACCTCCAAATACTCCCATAATCCCTTAACTGTATCAATTTGAGTGACCAAATCCACAGCTGATACAAAATGCGAGCGTCGGTTAAGTCCCATTCTTCTTGTGCCTGCCCCCTCCTAATCAAACATAAACATACAATTTTTTGTCATTGTGGATAATTATGGAGACCCTCTAACTTCTTGTTAGTAAGGCGATTAGAGGATGAAACAACCTCCGTAACCATACGAGAATTCTTTAAAACTATTACCGTAGACGTCTTGCTCGACTTAGTTGTCCATCTTGCACGTATCAAAAACTCCAAAAAAAAAAAACAGATATAGTCCAACCCTTAACACTATAACATCAGGGAATAAGACAACCAATTGTTAACCGTCCATTAGCTTAAAAAAAAGCTTCATTAAAAACTCTAATCACACCTTCTAGATCATTCAACAAGACTGTAATCGAAAAACAAACTTACTGACAATAGCGATGAAAGGGCCGATGAATAGTGCTTCTACTACAGTGCCCGATGAACAGTGCTTTTGTTACAGTGCCGATGGACAATGTTTCTGCTACAATAACTATTTTTTTTTTGAAAAATGAAATCGAATTATGATACCGTAGGAATGTGGAACTTACGTTCTGATACCATGTTAAGTAACCAACTCATCTAAAAGTTTAAGCGGGTAGATGGAGGGACCAACAATATATATCATGCTAACACTTCCCCTCAAATGCAACTTTGTGGAGATAACGTGTTGTCGGGAAGATTTGAACCCAATACCTTGCACACCCAGAGCTTTGATGCCATGTGGACAAAGAAAGAAGGGAGTAGACGCTTATTATTTATGTCTATTACAATGTATAGTAGAGAGCCTTTATATAGGCTTAAAGTTGCAGTATATTTGGAAAGTAAATCAATCACTATCCCTTAATCATGCAATCCCCAAATCATGCCTTTAGAATAATATTTAGAATCCTATAGAATATCTACTAACACCGTTCATAAAGTTTTGATGACTTTTAGGACATCCCACTTCCCACTTAATGTGGTCAAATGAAGATAAGTGGCTTGCTTTAAAAAAGAATCATGGCATTTAATATTTATTTACTTATTTTAAAATAGGCCATTTACAAGTGCGGATTTTTAGGTGTTGAGATGGTAAAATTGGGCTGGCTATAATGAATTCCTTTAATTTAGTAACCTTCAATTTTGCTTATTGTTATTTATACTAGTCATCTGACTAAAAGTCTGCATTTCTATTGTTACCATGATATTACAGATGGTGAATCATCTATTAGTGCAACAAACAGTCTTGTCACATGGTTTACTGATGTTGCTGTTTGATCAGTAGTAATAGTAGCAGAAAGAGAATAAGACTGTTGTCAGATGACTTAAGATTATTGCTCACAATATAACTTGTCAAAGGAAATTCTTATTTCCACACCATTACTTTCTTAATATGCTGCATGGCCCCCCATATGTGTCCATTCATTTCTGCAAACAGGAACTGATAACTTGGGATGATAAGCATTGTTATTCCCTTATGACTTGATATCAAATTTTCGTTCCTTGATAATGTTTAATTTAAAATATTTTACACTACTCATGGTCATACATGTTTCCAGAATGCAATTCTTGCTTTGGATTCTTCTGTCCTTGACATTGATCAAGTTGAAAATCTTATTAAATTTTGTCCCACAAAAGAAGAAATGGAGACATTGAAGGTATCCTCTCTCTCTCTCTCATACACACACACACACACACCTCTCCTATACATCAATTTCTTGCTCATGTAGAGCATGTCATGGTGCCAAGCATCCTTCCAAAAGTGCACCCACACATTATATCTGTAAAATGACATGCTGGAGATGGCATAACTTGACGCGATAACATAAAATATAGTTTGTAAATAGTGCTTGGTTCAGATTGATGGCACTACCAGGAAAAAGGAAACCAACGTTAACTTCCTTGAGCCATTAAGGGAAAAAAAAACAAGTCAGCACATGGCTTGACAAAAGATTGGCCACAGATTGGAAACAATATCTATAGAGAATTAATGATGCTCACACAATCTGTACATGGAACTCATTACCAATTTCTCCAATTACAAAAATCTTGCTCACGTTAAAGCATATTGTCACGGTAAGCATCCTTCCACAAGTGCACCCCCTCACCAGGCGAATTCAGTAAGGAATGAAGGTGGGCAATTTCCCACCTTGATCTTATGAGGAAAAAAAGTAATATTAAAAATATTATTTTATAGAACAAAAGTGTATATATATGTGTGTGTGTATATAATATGGTAAAAATGGAGGTACACAGCCGTGTAACTTTTAAAGTTACACGGTCTACGATCGTAGAGTGATTTCACTCTACGATCGTAAAGTAGCCCCCATATAGTAGAGTGATCGTAGAGTTGTCCACGATCGTAGAGTGAATTCACAAATCGTAGAGTAGTCACTCTACGATCGTAGAGTGAACTCACTTTACGATCGTAGACCGCGTAACTTTAAAAGTTACATGGCTGTGTACCTCCATATTCCCCTATATATATATATATATATATATATATATAACTTTGCCACCATTAATTTACCCACCATTAAATTTTTAAATGGAGAATTTTTTCATAAATCTTGGGAGTATTGAATGTTTATGATAATATTGGGATTATTTTCTCTATTGAAAATATTAGATTATGATTATTAAAGTTGCTGAAAATATTGAGATTCTTGTCATTATTAATAATTGGATATTGATCAAATTGTTAGATTTGTTAAATTATTTATTTTTATTTGTTTATTGAGATTATTTCCTAATAATAATAATAATATTTTTGGAATTTTATTAATCATGGTTGTGTCCCCTATATTCTTAATCAGCCAAGTACTCTTGTACTGATTGAAATTGCCTATTTATAGAACTAAAAAAGATGTATATAACTGAATAATTATATCCTTATAAGTGAACTGAATGAGAGTTTTAATATTGTTGGTAATACTAAGTAGTGTTAATGACCTTTAATATTTTATATAGCCGATGGAAAAGTATTAGAAAAGGGTACATTTGAAGAAGAATCCTTTTTTTTGTAAGACAACTGACACAGAGAGCATATTTATTTATTGAACATGCTTTCGGATGATAGCATACTTGTACCATTATATATCTTTATTATTGATACTTCGTTTCCCCCCCCCCCCCCCCCCTATATTTCAGAACTACTCGGGGGACAAAGAAATGCTTGGAAAGTGTGAACAGGTCTCTCTTTTCATTATTGAGCATGTAATGTAACAAAGGAAGTGCAAAATCTTTATCGTATGTTACTAACACATATTGTGTTTTGAGTGTTTCAGTTTTTCATGGAGTTGATGAAGGTCCCACGTGTTGAATCCAAATTACGAGTATTTTCATTTAAAATTACTTTTTCTAGTCAGGTAAATGATTTTGTTCTTGTTTTTATGTTATTCTACTTTGAGTTCTGTTTTTACTCGTAGCAATTCATGCTTAAAGACTTGTCTTATTTCAGGTGAATGACTTGAAACGTAATCTGCTTACAATAAAAAATGCTGCTAGTGAGGTAACTTTAGTAATGTGAATTGATTTAATACCAGGGGAATTGCATATTTTATTCACTTCTTAATTTTTCATGCACAACATTAATATAGGTAAAAGAATCTACCAAATTACGCCAGATAATGCAGACAATTCTCACTTTGGGAAATGCGTTAAATCAGGGCACTGCTCGAGGTACTATTTTCTTAGATTAATGTAGTACTACTGAGAAAGCCGCCTGAGCAATAGTCCCATTCCTAACGCAATGTGCATATTTTTGTTTATATTGCAGGATCTGCTGTAGGATTTAAACTGGATAGCCTTCTTAAACTTTCTGATACTCGTGCAAGAAACAACAAAATGACATTGATGCATTATCTTTGCAAGGTATTATTGTGAATATTCTCACTTATGAAATGCACCAGTGTTGAAGTTTCAGAAACTTCACAAGGATTTTTTTAAAAGTTTTTTTTAGGTCTTAGAGCAGTTAAAACTTTAAAATTCTAGAAATTGGAAATATAATTTGGAGAAAGTAGGCACAATTCTAAGTTGTTCTTGTGCCAGAAGTTGTTTAGGAACTTCTTAGCGAGTGTATTGGATCAAATTTAATATGCAATGCATATGAATAGCCTACATTACCCTTGCACAAAATGATAGTGAAACACTTGTGGACCCCATTAGATGTGAATGATGGGATAATTGTGGAATACATTGATTCGTCTTTTCTCTCCTTAAATAATGTGTTTATTTAGTGTAGGCACATAAAATGGGAAGGGTATTAAATAATGGACTATATGTATTATGCACATCTATTCTTCGAAATTTTATTTCGCATATCAGTCCATCTACTTCCTGCCCTTTCCCCAATGTTTGAGTATTTTCCTTCTTACAAATTCTACATGCATTTTCATATGTATACTTTCAAAGTTTATTATGGGTACTCATGATGCTGTGCTTAACTTCTTCATTGTGTTCATTAGCTCCTTTCTGAGAAAATGCCAGAGTTGTTGGATTATGACAAGGATCTTGGTCATTTAGAAGCATCCTCTAAAGTACGTCAATACATTTTTAACAAGCATGTTAAATACTCGTGTTTATGCAACTTTTCGGGTAGACGACAGAAGACTCATACTCTTTGATTCTTGTTCCATCTTGATTTCCGTGTGGTTAGATTCAACTGAAGAATTTGGCCGAAGAAATGCAAGCAGTGAGTAAAGGTCTTGAAAAGGTTGAGCTGGAACTCACTGCTGCAGAGAACGACGGGGCTATATCTTCAGGCTTCCAGAAGGTTAGATAAATACATACCTTTAGTTTGATTTACTTATATATTCTTACATTTACATGGAAAAATATCAAATGTGAGTGAATCCAAATTCTTAAATTTAGTTGACGTGAAAGCTTCTTGCTGCTTTCTCTGCCTGAGGTTTTGTAAATCCATCAAGTTATTTTTTACCTTTGATACTAAACCCATCCTTCCAGGTCTTGAAGAGTTTCCTTGAAACTGCTGAAGCTGAAGTTAGGTCTCTGATCTCCTTGTACTCTGAAGTGGTGAGTACCTTTTTGTCCCAACTCCTGACATGTTACTCTTTACATTGGATATGTAATTTGCTGTCCTTCCCTTCTAAGTTTTAACACACTTGCCCACAGGGAAGAAATGCAGATTCACTGTCTCAGTATTTCGGGGAGGATCCTGCACGATGCCCCTTTGAGCAAGGTTTGATTTTAACTTTCTGTTATTCTCTTTAACATTTTGTGGTTTTGTCACTAGTTGTTTGCAACATAATATTATCCTTTTACCTTGGCTATGAATTTGGCGTCCATGACACCATACTCCAAGTCTCCAATTAAAGTCTTCCTGAATCTTCCATGAATGCAATGTGTTTTTGTCATGGTAACATCTGTTAACTATTACAAATTTTCAACTTGCACCGAAATGAGATTGTTTGTGTTTTCATTTGGTAATAAAGGGTTTAAAGGTCTTACCACCTAGTCAACAGTATGAGTGATTAATTTATATGTTGATTTTCTCTCGGGAATAATGCTAATGTTTTATAAAATTCAACTAGAGCCCCAGAAGGAGAGGGGGTGGTGGTTGAAAACTAGTTCATGTTCTTAATAGTTGTATTAGTTAAATTTTAAATTACTAAATCACAATTACACCCTATAGTTTAGGCTTAAAATTGTATTCCATTCTGAACATTATTTTCGATTCAAGCACCTAAAACGTTGAGTGTCGAAACAATTTGCACCCTCCAAACTAGTTTAGGGTGCAAATTGTTAAAACTCTCAAAGTTTACGGTGATTTAAATCAAAAATAAATTTTTCTTGGAAATTGAATTTGGGACTAGATTATAAGGTACAATATGTGATTTAGTCTTAAAAACTTAAAAAAGAAAAAGACAGAAGAAATCCAACTTTTACACCTTTTGACATCAAATTTTTAGTTCAGATGTGCCAACTTTCGAGCTTTCTTGATTCTCTGTGTGCAGTGACACAAATTTTGTTCGTCTTTACTAAAACGTTCAACAAAGCTCACGACGAAAATGCACAGCTGGCAGATGCTGAGAAGAAGAAATTGGAAAAGGAAGCCCTGAAAGAACAGGCAGCAGCTAATAGTTCTGCTAGGAGAGAGGGCATTGATGCCGATCACTCGAAAGACATCAAAACCATGCTCCGTAATCAATCTCTATCCTCAAAGCTTAGGGAAACCCGTAATGGATAGCTGATGTGAGAGGCATATTAAACGCTTTTTCTGGTATGTGATACTGGATGTGCCCATAGATATATTCTTTACGAAAGGGTTGTACGTACCATAATTCTATATAATTCTATAAAACTTTTTACATACGGCTCATATTCACTCGTATACTCACATGCATATTGGTATGGCCTACATGACTTGCTCTGCACGTGGGCCATACCAATATGCATGTGATCGGTTTTTATGTGATAGTTATTGAATTCAGAGTATTTTTATGTCGGAGAGAAAACAGTATTTGGGACCCACAGACTCTGTACGTAGATTGATGAATCCTGTAATTCATGTATATTTGTTGTGAAATATATCCATTGTGTTTCTGTGGGCAGTCAGCATTGTCAGATATGCCATCCCTGTTCAATGTATTCCATTTGTGCAGTACGTTGCCTGTAAATGAATTTTTTTGTTCTTTTCTTTTTCTTCTTTCGTTTTTTTAATATTATTTTTGGATGGTTATTCTACTTTTAATACAAACAAAGCTTAATAATCCATACGGATAAGTTTAAAAACGGTTTATCACCTAAATTTTAGATATAACATTTTTGAACTATATTTTAATTTATCTCGAGTAAACTCAAGTTTTGTTCTTTTCTTTTTTCAATTTTTAGTGACAAATGATATATTGTATTTTTATTAATAATTGTGTACTAAAATTTTGGAAAAAACATAAGTTGGAATCATGTTAAACTGAACCACCTTTATGGGTTGGATTTGAAGTTGTTGTAATCCAACGGATCGTCTCTAAGTACTGCCTTACAAATTGTATCATCACTGAAGTGGAAATAAATTCATTCATACATCCACCTTGAGGACAAGGTGATTTTTGGAGAGCGGAGTATTGTTACGCGCCTTGACATTGTGCAGCTAAAAGGTGCATTAGACAGATTAGTATTAAAATAGTTAGTACAAAAGAAATGGCTAAGATTAGAAATAAAATGAAAGACTAGGATTTATTTTGTATGTAAGGTATTAGTTATGCCTATAAGAGGCTTGGTTCTGTACTGAAATGGATTATTAATTGTTGGGTCATGATATTTCTCCTCTTTGGGTCGGATATGTTGGGCTCACTTATTTAATTAATCTATTGGACCATCACTATTGAACCTTGAAAGTCATTGGACCTAGTCACCATATTACTTCTATTTTAACCCTATAAGACCAGGCCGGTTCATTGGACTAACCCATTGGATCATTTAAATATCTATTACTTTGACTTGTAATGATGAAAAAGCATGATGGTTGACTAAGACACCTGCCAAGCATTAATGTGGATGGGATTATAGCCTGTCGGCGGCATAAACAGTGACCAAAGGTAGTGAGTAGGCTGCAGGCATGCGGCAAGACCCATCAGATCACGGGGGCTGTGTCAGAGGTAGTGGGTGGCACAATAAACTAGGCAAGAGAGTATAACCTATCAACCAAATCTTCACAACCAGGTACGTTCACGTTAACATACACATACACACGCACACAACTGAGAATTATTATCTCTCTCAATACACTAGACATTACATCCTCCATTATTAACCTTGTGAACACGTATACTGATTCTCACGCCTGAGCTATCCTCCGACGGTCCAGCCGTCAAGCTTTTGGTGTTTCATCGTGTTTACTGTGCAGGATCAAGGCGTCTTATGTGATTGGGACGTTGGAGAAGATTTTAGCGTTAACATTGGCGCTAGAAGGAGGTCTGAGTTCTAGTGTCATTAAAATTTTTAATCACAATCATTTAATCTACTTCAGAAGATGGTGAGGAGTAGAGATGGTACACCAAAAGGGCAGGCGATGGCAGTTAGCTCGTCACTGCCTCGTGTTTCGGTAAAGGATCGTCTGGGTCCTTCTAAAAGTGCTCACGAGAGCACGACCTCTAAGCATAATTCGGGTGATCTCCGTCCGAAGATCCATGGTGGAGCCAGACGGAGGTTGGTCTTTGATGCGGATAAGGGGCATGATCGTGGTCAGGGGCGAGCAGAGGGCTCGCCGACTAAGACTCATCGTCGTAGTGGTCAGGAGGACAGAGCTGCCAAGTTAGCAAGGATGGCAGACGAAGCAGATAAAGCCTTGGAGGTTCTGTTAAAGCAGAGGGAAGACATAGCCGAGCAGATGCTTCGGGTGGAGGAATTAAGGGACGAAGCATCTAGCCATGTTCAGTCCGAAAGACGGAGTAAGCATAAGGAGGTGCATCGGCGAGAGGGGAAAGAGCCGGAGCATTCCATACATGTGTCTAAGGATCGATCTCATGGTAGAAGGAGATCAAGGAGCAGAACTCCCGTGGCCTCGAAGAAGGCACTGGTGGTCGTGGGTTCTCAACATCGAGATGATGACAGGCGAAGGAGTAGGTCAAGGGAGGTCGTTCCAGAAACCAGAAGAAGAGAGCATCAGCGTGACTATTGTAAGAACCCAACTTTTAAATAAAAATGGATTTTCTATAATTATCATTTTTGAATATTATGGAATGAATTTAATATAATGTTATAGTTGTGGGTAATATTTATAAATTTTGCAAAGTATGCAAGTTGTCATATAATATTCGTTTGGTCGGGGAATA
Source organism: Panax japonicus (assembly GCA_020205505.1). NCBI lineage: Eukaryota > Viridiplantae > Streptophyta > Magnoliopsida > Apiales > Araliaceae > Panax > Panax japonicus. The sequence goes on from CM035101.1 coordinate 7,140,164, forward strand.
TTCTTTTTGTCGGGGAATATTCGTACGACAACAAAATTATTGGTGGACCCCACAACAGAATTATTATCGGATTGAGAAAACGACAAAAATATTTTATTAAAAATAACGGCGAAAGTTTTACCGTTGATACTGTTGAACTACTGGGTAGTAAAAGTACAGTAATACGCGTCGTTGCATAATAGCACACGGTATTGATTATTGATATTTATGTGAGAAGTCGCTCAGTTTGATTCAATTATTGTCGATTAATAATATGAATTATTATAGCGATAATGACGTTTTGTTTTATTCGTATTATTAACGTAATAAAACGGAAACATCTTTTTATATAAAACAGAATACTTTATTAAAGTTATTTTATAAATAGAATATATTATATTTTATTATGCATAGTGTTGCATAGTGTTTTGCATAGTGTTGCATAGTGTTTGCATAGTAAAAATCTTTTTATATAAATAGAATATATTATATTTTATTTAAAAGATTTTTCTTTAAATATGGACCGTCAGATTAAAGTAAATCAATCTGGACCGTTCATGGATTAGTTACTATGCATTCCATTTTCCTATAAATAGAAGCTCATTCCTTCATTATTTTCTTACGAATTCACTGAACTCTAGAGAGAGAAACTATACAGAGATAGAAGAAAAGCTTTTTGCTACTTAACTTTTCTCTTCCTATATCCAGTTTCTGTTACGGTAAGGGGTGTTATTCTTTCTTATTCATGAAGAGAACTATTGTTATTCCATTTCTTATTATTCTGTTGGAATAACCTGTATACGTGGTCTACCCTATACTTGGTGACATTCTTCTATTATTCTGTTGGAACATCCTGTCTGTGTGTTTTACACCGGACCTGGTTCCGTCTTTATTATTATTCCGTTGGAACATCCTGTCTGTGTGTTTTACACCGGACCTGGTTCCGTCTTTATTATTATTCCGTTGGAACATCCTGTCTGTGTGTTTTACGCCGGACCTGGTTCCATTCTTTATTATTCCGTTGGAACATCCTGTCTGTGTGTTTTACGCCGGACCTGGTTCCATTCTTTATTATTCTGTTGGAACATCCTGTCTGTATGAATTTCACCTGACCTGGTTCCGTTATTATTATTCTGCTGGAATAACCTGTTTGTGCGGTCCCTATCGCATGCATGGTGATTTCTTTTGTTATTCCATTCTTTATTATACTCAGTTGATAAAACTTTGGCTTCTATACTCCATGAAATTAGTGGAATATTCTTGATATTTGCGCTTCATCCAGTATCTTTTCATGAAAATATTCTTCTGAGCATTCTTGAATTTTACACCACAAAACAGTATCGTGTTGACAATTTGGACGTTAATAATTCCTGGATAAAATAATTCTTGAACTTGTTTTATTGAATTCTTATATCATTGTCATCATCCTCTTATTTATATTTTTGAAAGTCATCTGTGGCCTGTAGAGCATGGATGGACTTGGTATGATTATGACCAGGAATTATTCGGTGTAATCATGACCGTAATGTTACAAATGATGTGGTAAAAGTCTCATTTGCCGTAGTGCATTGATGGACAGTTGTTGGCATGATCATGACCATTGATGAATACACAAATATCCTTGGCCCGTAGTGCATGGAATTTGTGGTCGTGACCCTAATGAGTATCCTTGGCCGTAGTGCAGGGATGATGTGGATTATTTATTAAGCTGAGTCTCAGCGATAAAAGTGATTAAAAACTTTTTAAATCATAAAAGATAGTAGATTCTATTCTCTACTTGACTCTTTTAATGGATTGCTTGATCCGCTGCTGTTAAACTTGATGTTATTATATTTTATCAGTTTAACATTGTTGAAGGCTAATGATAATTTATTCTGCATTATCTTAGTCATAATATTTCTTACTGGGCTAGTTGAGCTCACCCTTTCTTTCACTGTTCTCTTCAGGAAATGAGAATATAGCTGGGACGAGTCGGGGAACGGAGTGATGGACCAAAGAATAGTATTAGTAGTCCTCATTATTCTGTTAAATAGTGTGACAATAATTGTATTGAGGACTCCTTTTGAGTTTGTATGATCTCTAGTAGACAATTATTGTATTCAAACTCACAGTTGTATTTTGTCGTATTATATACGACAGTGGTATTAGTAAGTTGTATTTGAATTCTGTACCATGTATCTGACGACTCAAGATGGGTGATGTATACCTAATTTTGGGGGCGTCACAGTTGGTATCAAAGCTTAGGGATATGATCCCTGGCTAAGATGTGAGACTAGAACTAGGAGGGGAGAGACGGGGAATTCCTTCGCTAGTATGACCTACTTAAATTTATTTTGTATTTAAATTAGTTGGTCAAAGTTTAGAGATATTATGTTACATGTCAATTAATCTTTGTTTTGTGGCAGTATCTGAAAATGACTTCCGAAAATGTTGAGAATAACAATGGAGCACAAGAGACCGTTGAGTCTCCACATATCAATAATCAGGAGAATGTGCATCAGGAAGGCGACAATCCTCATGACCAAATGATGAATGATGGATTGTTCAGAGGCTTTATGCAATTCATGCAACAGCAAGCGAGAGCGGCTCCTGTTCAAAATGTAGGTGGAAACACTGAAAATTCTCGGGCGGTCACCGCTAAACAGTTCAAGGAGCTGGGACCACCGGAGTTTAAGGGAGAGCCAAAACCACTTATTGCGGAAGCATGGATAAAGCAGATCACCAAAATATTTGATGTCTTGGGATGCTTCGAGGAGCAAAAGGTTCCCTTTGCCGCCTTTATGTTGCGCGGAGAGGCAGATTACTGGTGGGAATCGGTAAAACGTACTCAACCTGCCGTACTGAAGATGTCTTGGAAGAAGTTCCAAGAGCTGTTCAATGACAAATACTTTCCTGAAAGTATCCGTCACATGAAGGAGGTGGAGTTTATCAAATTAGAGCAAAATAATATGACCGTGTCGCAATACGAGGCAAAATTTGCGGAGTTATCCCGGTTTGCGTCCCATTTGGTGGATAATGAAGAGAGAATGGCACGATTATTTTTAAGAGGTTTGAAGCCGGAGATACGTCAACATCTTATTTCTCATAAACTGTGTTTGTATTCTGATGTTGTAAATAGGGCTCAGTTGGTAGAGCGCGATAACGAGTCAACGCAATCAAAAGAGAGCAGCCGGCAAAATGATAATACCAGTGAGAGCAGTCATCGAAGCGGTGACAACAAGCGTGGAGGAAATCATCAGGCCAGAAATGGTAACCACTTCGGTGGTAATCAGGGCCAAAACAATAAGAATGGACATTTCAAGAAGAGGAGATTCAACAATGATGGAAAGACGTCAGCACCAGCAACCATTGTTAAGGAAGGAGAAAGACCACCTATCATATGCTTCAAATGCGGAGGGGAGGGACACATCAGTCCAAATTGCGCGATGCCGTCCAAAGCATGTTATAATTATGGAAGAGAAGGCCATTTGGCCCGATTTTGTCGTTCACCGAAGACAAATTCAACTAGGATGGAGGCACCAAATGCTGTCCCAGAAAAGTCAAAGCCGGTAGTGCAAGGGAGAGCGTTTGTTGTGACCTCCCAGAAAGCAAGGAACCCGCATGAGGTCATCACGGGTAAGCTTATCATAAACTCTAGCGAAGTCTACACTTTATTTGATACCGGTTCTACCCATTCTTTTATTTCTCCTACTTGCGCTCAACGATTAAATTTGACTCCGGAGAAATTAGACTTTGACTTATCTGTGGAAACTCCGTTAGGAGAAAACTTCATTACATCCACGGTTTATAAGTCTTGTTTGGTTCAAGTTGGTACCCACGCATTACCTGTCGATCTTATTTCATTAAAAATACTTGCATTTGATGTAATTCTAGGGATTGATTGGTTAACTACTCATCATGCAAAAATTGATTGTTTTCGTAAGGTTGTTAGCTTTCATATTCCTAATCGACCTATTATGCGAATTCAAACAACCAAACCATTAAAATCAATCACTGTCATCTCAAGCCATAAAGCTATTCGTTTATTAAAAAACGGATGTCAAGCTTTCTTAGCTCATGTCACAGATCTAAACAAAAATACGTCAGTTTTGAATAATATTTCTATTGTTAATGAATTCCCTGACGTATTCCCTGAAGAACTTCCTGGCCTACCCCCAGAGCGTGAAATTGAACTTTGTATCGACCTTGAACCCGGTACAAAATCCATTTCCAAAGCCCCATATCGAATGGCTCCTATTGAACTTCAGAAGTTAAAGACTCAACTGCAGGAATTGTTAGACATTGGCTTTATTCGTCCTAGTACTTCTCCTTGGGGTGCTCCTGTTCTATTCGTGAAGAAGAAAGATGGGAGTATGCGACTTTGTATTGATTATCGGGAGTTAAATCATGTCACCATCAAAAATAGGTATCCATTGCCACGTATTGATGACCTGTTTGACCAGTTGCAAGGAGCCAAATTCTTTTCAAAGATTGATCTTCGTTCCGGATATCACCAATTGAAGATTAGAACCGATGACATTCCAAAGACGGCTTTCAGAACTCGGTACGGGCATTATGAATTCCTAGTCATGTCCTTTGGATTGACTAATGCTCCTGCTGCCTTCATGGATATGATGAACCGAGTATTCAAGGAATATTTGGATCACTTTGTGGTCGTCTTTATTGATGACATCCTTATTTATTCCAAAAGCCGTGAAGATCATGAGGAACACTTAAGGCTAATACTCCAAAAGCTTCGTGAATACAAGCTTTATGCCAAGTTGAAGAAATGCGAGTTCTGGCTTGAGGAAGTAGCATTCCTTGGGCACGTGGTATCAAGTCATGGAATATCTGTTGACCCAGCAAAGATTGAAGCTATTCAAAGCTGGGAGCAACCTAAATCAGTGACCGAAGTACGTAGCTTTCTCGGCTTAGCTGGTTATTATCGGAGATTCGTAGAAGGGTTTTCTCGAATCGCTACTCCACTAACTCAGCTGACTCGGAAAGATACAAAGTTCGGTTGGAGCGAGTAATGTGAGAAGAGTTTTCAAGAACTCAAGAGGAGACTCATTTCAGCACCTGTTCTGACAATACCATCTGGTTCGGAGGGATTTGTCATCTACAGTGATGCTTCGGGCAAAGGGTTAGGATGTGTTCTCATGCAACATGGGAAAGTCATAGCCTATGCCTCACGACAACTCAAAGAATATGAGAGAAATTATCCTACTCATGACCTAGAGTTAGCAGCTGTTGTCTTCGCACTTAAAATTTGGAGGCATTACTTGTATGGGGAGAAAGTGGAGATCTTTACGGATCATAAAAGCCTCAAATATTTCTTCACTCAAAAGGAACTCAACATGCGACAACGACGTTGGCTTGAACTGTTGAAAGATTATGATCATACCATCCAATACCATCCTGGAAAAGCGAACGTGGTAGCTGACGCATTGAGTAGAAGGTCATATGCGGGTGCGAGTGCAATATTGTCAACGCAAAGGCCCATTTTGGATGACTTGCAAAGGATGGAGATAGAGATAAAGACTCCAAGGACCCACGTTATGATGGCGAATATACGGGTAGAACCGACTTTAATTGATAAAATTAAAGCTGCTCAAGTTACAGATCCGGAGCTGATGCGTATGAGGAAGAAAGTACAAGAAGGTGCGATACCGGAAGCAAGAATCGATGAAGAAGGAATACTTCGAGTCAACTCCAGACTTTGTGTTCCTAACGACCCTGATTTAAAGTATAAAATCATGATGGAGGCGCACAACACACCGTTTGCAATCCATCCTGGGAGTACCAAAATGTATCATGATCTTCGACATACATTTTGGTGGGGCAATATGAAGAGAGAGATAGCGCTTTTTATCTCAAGGTGTCTAACGTGTCAACGAGTCAAGGCGGAGCATCAAATACCAAAAGGACCATTACAACCACTTGAAATTCCAGAATGGAAGTGGGAGCACATTACCATGGATTTCGTTACTGGTCTTCCCAAAGTTTCTCAAGGCATAGATGCGATTTGGGTCATTGTTGATAGATTGACCAAGTCTGCTCATTTCTTACCGATACGAGAAACTTATACACTTGAACGTCTTGCTCGTATGTACATAAACGAGGTTGTAAGATTGCATGGTATGCCAGTATCCATAGTTTCTGATCGAGACCCAAGATTCACTTCGCGATTTTGGGTTAGTTTGCAAAAAGCTATGGGCACAGATTTACGATTTAGCTCGGCATATCATCCTCAAACGGACGGACAGTCAGAAAGGACTATTCAAACTCTTGAAGATCTATTAAGACTCTGTGTCCTTGATTTCAAGGGAAGTTGGGACAAGTTCTTACCATTGGTGGAGTTTTCCTACAACAACAGTTATCAAGCAAGTATTGGCATGGCTCCGTTCAAGGCGTTGTATGGAAGAAAGTGTCGTTCTCCAGTATGTTGGGATGAGGTGGGTGAAGCAACGTTGTTGGGACCGGATTTGGTACGTATGACTACGGAAAAGATTCAAACGATTCGGAAACGTATAAAAACCTCACAAGATCGACAAAAGAGTTATGCTGATCTTCATCGAAAGGACGTGGAATTTGATATAGGAGATCATGTGTTGTTACGTGTTGCTCCATGGAAAGGAGTTACGAGATTTGGAAAGAGAGGAAAGCTCAATCCTCGATTCATCGGCCCATTTTTAATCCTCGATCGAGTAGGAACTGTGGCCTATAGACTCGCTTTACCGCCAAGTATGTCTCGTGTTCATAACATTTTTCACATATCCATGCTACGTAAATATGTGAAAGACCCGAACCACATTATTGAGTTAGAACCGGACGAAATAGCGGAAAATTTAACGTATGAAGAGGTTCCTGTTCAAATCTTGGATAAGAAGGAACATATTTTACGCACCAAGGTTATACCTCAAGTCAAAGTTTTGTGGAGAAACCACGATGTTGAGGAAATGACTTGGGAGTTAGAATCTGAAATGAAATCAAGGTATCCTTACCTCTTCGACATACCAGGTACGTACCCTAATTTCGAGGGCGAAATTTCTTAAGAAGGGGAGGTTGTAAGAACCCAACTTTTAAATAAAAATGGATTTTCTATAATTATCATTTTTGAATATTATGGAATGAATTTAATATAATGTTATAGTTGTGGGTAATATTTATAAATTTTGCAAAGTATGCAAGTTGTCATATAATATTCGTTTGGTCGGGGAATATTCTTTTTGTCGGGGAATATTCGTACGACAGCAAAATTATTGGTGGACCCCACAACAGAATTATTGTCGGATTGAGAAAACGACAAAAATATTTTATTAAAAATAACGGCGAAAGTTTTACCGTTGATACTGTTGAACTACTGGGTAGTAAAAGTACAGTAATACGCGTTGTTGCATAGTAGCACACGGTATTGATTATTGATATTTATGTGAGAAGTCGATCAGTTTGATTCAATTATTGTCGATTAATAATATGAATTATTATAGCGATAATGACGTTTTGTTTTATTCGTATTATTAACGTAATAAAACGGAAACATCTTTTTATATAAAACAGAATACTTTATTAAAGTTATTTTATAAATAGAATATATTATATTTTATTATGCATAGTGTTGCATAGTGTTTTGTATAGTGTTGCATAGTGTTTGCATAGTAAAAATCTTTTTATATAAATAGAATATATTATATTTTATTTAAAAGATTTTTCTTTAAATATGGACCGTCAGATTAAAGTAAATCAATCTGGACCGTTCATGGATTAGTTACTATGCATTCCATTTTCCTATAAATAGAAGCTCATTCCTTCATTATTTTCTTACGAATTCACTGAACTCTAGAGAGAGAAACTATAGAGAGATAGAAGAAAAGCTTTTTGCTACTTAACTTTTCTCTTCCTATATCCAGTTTCTGTTACAGTAAGGGGTGTTATTCTTTCTTATTCATGAAGAGAACTATTGTTATTCCATTTCTTATTATTCTGTTGGAATAACCTGTATACGTGGTCTACCCTATACTTGGTGACATTCTTCTATTATTCTGTTGGAACATCCTGTCTGTGTGTTTTACACCGGACCTGGTTCCGTCTTTATTATTATTCCGTTGGAACATCCTGTCTGTGTGTTTTACACCGGACCTGGTTCCGTCTTTATTATTATTCCGTTGGAACATCCTGTCTGTGTGTTTTACGCCGGACCTGGTTCCATTCTTTATTATTCCGTTGGAACATCCTGTCTGTGTGTTTTACGCCGGACCTGGTTCCATTCTTTATTATTCTGTTGGAACATCCTGTCTGTGTGAATTTCACCTGACCTGGTTCCGTTATTATTATTCTGCTGGAATAACCTGTTTGTGCGGTCCCTATCGCATGCATGGTGATTTCTTTTGTTATTCCATTCTTTATTATACTCAGTTGATAAAACTTTGGCTTCTATACTCCATGAAATTAGTGGAATATTCTTGATATTTGCGCTTCATCCAGTATCTTTTCATGAAAATATTCTTCTGAGCATTCTTGAATTTTACACCACAAAACAGTATCGTGTTGACAATTTGGACGTTAATAATTCCTGGATAAAATAATTCTTAAACTTGTTTTATTGAATTCTTATATCATTGTCATCATCCTCTTATTTATATTTTTGAAAGTCATCTGTGGCCTGTAGAGCATGGATGGACTTGGTATGATTATGACCAGGAATTATTCGGTGTAATCATGACCGTAATGTTACAAATGATGTGGTAAAAGTCTCATTTGCCGTAGTGCATTGATGGACAGTTGTTGGCATGATCATGACCATTGATGAATACACAAATATCCTTGGCCCGTAGTGCATGGAATTTGTGGTCGTGACCCTAATGAGTATCCTTGGCCGTAGTGCAGGGATGATGTGGATTATTTATTAAGCTGAGTCTCAGCGATAAAAGTGATTAAAAACTTTTTAAATCATAAAAGATAGTAGATTCTATTCTCTACTTGACTCTTTTAATGGATTGCTTGATCCGCTGCTGTTAAACTTGATGTTATTATATTTTATCAGTTTAACATTGTTGAAGGCTAATGATAATTTATTCTGCATTATCTTAGTCATAATATTTCTTACTGGGCTAGTTGAGCTCACCCTTTCTTTCACTGTTCTCTTCAGGAAATGAGAATATAGCTGGGACGAGTCGGGGAACGGAGTGATGGACCAAAGAATAGTATTAGTAGTCCTCATTATTCTGTTAAATAGTGTGACAATAATTGTATTGAGGACTCCTTTTGAGTTTGTATGATCTCTAGTAGACAATTATTGTATTCAAACTCACAGTTGTATTTTGTCGTATTATACACGACAGTGGTATTAGTAAGTTGTATTTGAATTCTGTACCATGTATCTGACGACTCAAGATGGGTGATGTATACCTAATTTTGGGGGCGTCACAACTATTCTCATCATGAGGATAGAGTTGCGCGCCGGAGTAGATCCAGGAGCCCAACAAAGGCAGTGGGGTCGACAGGAGGGGGTCGGTCCACTCATAGACAGAATATCATTCAGGAGAAAGAGGTCTCCTCGCAACCCGAAGGTGTTGATTTCTTGGTGAAGGAGCTGAAAGAGCTCCGGAAGCAGTTGGCTGAAGTTCAACGAGAGAAGGACACGCCGGGAAAAAAGGCATCACCTTTTTCCTCGGATATTCTTAAGGAGAAGGCAGATATCACCAAGAAGTTGCCTCGCATGGAGATCTACGATGGGTCCGGGGATCCTTACGACCATAGCCAGGCATTCGACCGGCTAATGGATTATTACGATTTCACCGATGCCGCCAAATGTCACACCTTTGTCACGACGCTGAGGAAAGATGCGAGGCAATGGATGGGGACCTTACCGTCAGATTCAATTTCCTCCTGGACCGAGATTTGTGATAAGTTTCATGCCCGTTTTGGGAGCAACTGAAGGAGAGGGAAGCCTACTGGTTCATTAGCACAAGTCCGGCAGTTCACCAACGAGTCCTTGGGTCAATATGTGAAGAGGTTCAGAGAAGCAGTTGGTCAGGTGTCCGACCTCAACGATCTCCAGGCCGTAGGTTTGTTTCAGAACGGGCTAGACCTGGTAAAGTCTGAAAAGTTGGTGAAGAAGCTAATGTTCCACCATCCGAAGAGCCTGGCAGAAGCTTTTGATAAAGCAGAAGGTTATATTGTTGTGGAGGAGGCTATGAACAGTCTAAAGCGTCCCTCTTCGGATCAGTTAAAGGAGGTAGATGCTCCTAAGGCAGATGGCGATCAGAGAAAGGGGGGAGGATATAATGATTGACCAAAGGGCAGCTCGAAGAAGTTCAATAACTCATGGCGACAGGGGAGTAGCCGTCCACCTGCATCCGCCTCGAAGGTGAATAAGGTTTACACCAAGCTGAACACGGATAGGTCGATGATTTTGGACCAGATCAGGAATCAGCCATTCTATGAGCCGCCTCATGACCACATCAAGCCAGGGCAGGGCAATACCCGAAAATATTGTGGCTACCATCAAGCCGCTGGTCACGATACTAATGAATGTTGCAATTTGAAAGATTTCGTAGAGAGGAAGATTCAAAACGGTTTGCTGGTTCAGTACGTGGCCGGGAGGGACCAATAAGGTCAACAGAATATCGATCGTACTGTTCATACGGTCCAAATGGTGCCACTCGTTCACAATGCTCCAATACCACCGTCAAGGCACGTCATTGATTTAATAACAAGCGGGACAGTAGGAAAGTTGGTAGGGAAGAAGAGGAGAGGGTATTTGGATTCGGTCATGTCCGTGGCAGGCGTTCCCTCGAAGACCGACAGACCATTTCCCGGAACTATTATTTCTTTCACCGATGCAGATTATCTCTCGGAACCTATCGAGCCGCATGAGGGAGCGTTGGTAATCACAGAGCAGGTGGGTTCGGTAGATGTGAAACGCATGATGATAGACAATGGGTCTTCTGTAGACATTTTATATGCCCATGCTTATTAGAGGATGAATCTTGATGGGCGGAAGATGGAGGTCAGGCAGGAGGCTCCTTTATATAGTTTTAGCAACGATCCGGTCAGAGTTGCAGGCACCATCGAACTCCCAGTAATCTTCGGCACAACTCCTCAACAAGTAGAAATAATATGTAAATTTTATGTTGTGCATGTAGATTCTGCTTACAACGCCATATTGGGAAGGCCTACACTGACCGCTCTCCAAGCGGTAACTTCCATCCCTCATTTCAAAATCAAGTTCCCCATGGCACATGGAGTCGGAGAAGTGGCAGGGGACTTGGATCTGGCCCGGCGATGTTATAGAAATGCGGTTATTTCCTCTGGAGTGGGGGTCAGCAAACAGAAATAAACCATGGCAATTGAGATCGAGCCCTTCACTGAAAGCAGCTCGGAGCCATTGGTGATTCCTGCAGGAGAGACGGAAGAGATCGAGCTAGTCCTTGGAAAGCCAGAAAAGACGGTGAAAATCGGTTCGGGCCTGCCAGAACCTCTTCGGACAAACCTCATGGAGCTCCTTCGCTGCTACATGGATATTTTTACTTGGGAACCACAAGATATGCCAGGGATTAGCCGAAAGGTTGCTGAGCATAGACTGGAGGTGGACCCATCGAAGAACCCAGTTCGACAAAAAAGGCGAGTCTTTGCACCTGAGCGTCAGAGAATCATTGATGAGGAGATCGCCAAGCTGCTGGCTGCTGACTTCATCTACGAAATTGATTATCCGGAGTGGATGGCTAATGTGGTGTTGGTGCAGAAGCAGAATGGAAAGTGGCGGGTTTGCATCGATTACATCGACCTGAATAAATCTTGTCCGAAGGACTTTTATCCTCTCCCCCATATCGATCAGCTCATCGATGCCACTTCGGGGTATGCATTACTAAGCTTTATGGATGTTTTTTCAGGTTATCACCAAATATCCATGTGCAAGAAGGACATTCCAAAGACTGCATTTATTACACACCGTTCGGTGTATGCCTACAAGAAGATGACCTTTGGCCTTATAAATGCTGGAGCCACTTACCAGAGAATGATGAACTTCATCTTCAACATGCAACTAGGGAGAAACATGGAGGTCTACGTAGATGACATGATCGTGAAGAGTATGCAGGTTCAGAAGCACTTGGACGATCTGGAGGAATGCTTTCAGACTGTCCGTCACCACAATTTGAGGCTCAATCCAGCAAAGTGTACCTTCGGACTCGGTGCAGGGAAGTTCCTGGGGTATCTGGTCAGTCGGAGGGGAATTGAAGCCAATCCGGAGAAGATCCAAGCCATTCTTGACATGAAGACTCCTCAGTCGTTCAAAGACGTCCAACGTCTGACTGGCAGGATTGCAGCTCTGAGAAGGTTTATGTCGAAGTCTGCAGAGTCTGCGGAGGATGTGCTGGTTCGGGAGGTCAGTGAGAAGCAGCATCCAGTTTATTATGTCAGTCACGTCCTACGAGATGCTGAAACCAGGTACCCAAATATTGAAAAACTTGCTTTTACTTTGATAACTGCTAGTAGAAAGCTTCGGCAATATTTTCAAGGTCAGCTCCTGGTCGTCTACACGGATCAGCTATTGAAGAAGGTGATGAGCAAGCCGGAGGTCTCGGGGAGGTTGGCAGCATGGACGATGGAATTGTCCCAATTTTTTATCGAATACCATCCCCGAACCGCTATCAAAGGTTAGGCCTTGGCCGATTTTATGGTGGAATGTTCGTTCACCGAAGCAGATGCCGAGCTGCCAGAGGCTGAGGCGTCCGATCGAGCGGTTGCTGCTCTATAGCACGGTCAGAACGCATGGACGTTGTATGCTGATGGGCCCTCTACGACGAATGTTAGTGGGGTAGGGATTATCTTGACAAGTCCGGAGGGATTCAAGGTGCACCAAGCCATCAGGTCCGGGTTCAAAGCAACAAATAACGAGGCCGAGTATGAAGCAATGCTAGCAGGAGTTCGACCGACAAAAAGTCTAGAAGTTCAGAAGCTGATCATTTATAGTGACTCTCAGTTGGTCGTCAAACAACTGTCGGGAGATTATGAAGCTCGTGGGACCAAGATGATCAAGTATTTGGCAGAATTAAAAGACCGACTTCAGTACTTTGCTTCTTATGAGTTTTAGGGCATAGTGAGTAACGACAATTCCATTGCCGATGCACTGTCGAAGCTGGCCACTACAAATGTAGATGTTTTCAACGGATCGGTTTACTTGGAAGTTTTACAGCAGCCGAGTGTTCAGCATGAAGCGATGATGTGTATCGAGCGATCTAACTGCTGGATGACTCCCTACATCGAATATCTGGCAGATGGTGTCCTTCCTTCGGATCAGATGCTGGCAAAAAAGATCAAGTACAAAAGTGCTAACTTCGTTCTTATTGATGGGGATCTTTATCGAAGGGCATTTTTGTCACCATTATTGAAGTGCCTGGTTCCGACTGAAGCTGAGTACGCCCTTCGGGAAGTTCATGAAGGCATTTGCGGTGATCATATGGCTGCTAAGTCATTAGCATACAAAGTTCTTCAGCAAGGGTATTACTGGCCAACGATCTTCAAGGAAGCTACCGAGTATGTGAAGAAGTGTGAGAAGTGTCAGCTCAACAGTCTGATCCCACATCAGCCACCAGAAGAGCTATACTCGATTCTATCTCCTATACCCTTTGCTGTCTGGGGGTTGATATACCGGGTCCATTGCCAAAAAAGAAAGGGCAGGTCAACTTCGTAAGAGTTGCTATTGATTACATAACCAAATGGGTAGAGGCGAAGCCACTTCAGTTGATAACAGAGCAGGAATGTTTGAAGTTCATGAAAGAGTCCGTAATATTTCGCTTCGGAATTTCCAAAGTGGTGATATCAGATAATGGACGTCAGTTCGTGGGATCAAAATTTGAAGGATTTTTGAAGGAGCTAGGGGTTCAGCACAAGAAGACTTCGGTGGCTCATCCACAGTTGAACGGGCAAGTTGAGGTGACCAACAGGATGTTGCTGAACGGGATCAAGCGCAGACTGGATGAAGCAAAAGGAAGATGGCCAGAAGAACTGCTCAGCGTACTGTGGGCTTACCGGACTACACCGAGAACCACCACAGGGGATTCACCCTTTCGATTGGCCTATGGTACTGATGCCTTAGTTCCAGTTGAAATCGGATCTCCAATTCTTCGGGTCAGTCAATTCAAAGAGATCTACAATGAAGAAAGACTAAAGGCCAACTTAGATCTGCTAGAAGAAGTCAGAGAGGTAGCTTTGCTCAAATTGGCTGCTTATCAACGAAGAGTAGCCAAACATTACAACAAAGGGGTTAAACTTCGCAAATTCGAAGTGGGAGATTTCATCCTTACAGAAGCCGAAGCATCTACGCCTCAAAACACAGAAAAATTAATGCCGAACTAGGAAGGGCCGTATGAGGTGATCAAAGTACCAAAGCCAGGGACTTATCGTTTAAAAGCATTAGATGGATCCGAGATCAAGAACACTTAGCATGCAGGCAGGCTTCGAAAATATTTTCAGTAGATATCGAGTCAGTTTACCAAGAAGTCTGTACATGATTGTTCACCATCTATAAAATGTTCACTTTTTCACAACTGATCCTCTTCTTATCGGTCCTAAGTTCACAATGGTGTAAGGAGGTATGGTCGGACTCGCTGGCCATTCGATGGTAGCCCATTTATTTGTTTCCCAGCGTGGTAGAAAAATCCTATGTTCCTTTATATTGTTTTTACTGGGGGCGGTAAATCAATAGTTCACCGAAGAAAGGAAGACGGGGTGGACTCGCTGACCATTCGATAGTAGCCTCTTCGGCAGGAGTGTTCCTATGAATTTGTTATACCCTGCGTGGTAGAAAAATTCCGTGATCCTTTTAATTTTGATTTACCGCGAGTGGTAAACAAAATGCACTGGAGTAAGGAGGTATGGTCGGACTTGCTGGCCATTCGATGGCAGCCTTATTCTCAGGAGTGTTCCTATGAATTTGTGACCCAGTGTGGTAGACAAATTTCGTGATCCTTATATCTTAGTTCCTATATAATTGTTTCACCCCGAGTGGTAAACAAAATTCCGATGGTACAAAGAGGATCAGCCGAATTCATCTAGCACACGACCGATCTCACACTTCGAAAACGATAAGTATACATTACTTCATTTGTTCAAGTGTTGATTTCAGTTCATTCAATTCAGTTCATTAAATTCTATCCAATTAAATTCAGTTCACTTTATTTTATTCTTAACGGTCATATGCCCTAACTAGTTCACAATCTAAGCTCGGTTCATTCAAGGCCATTGGTGCTGAATTATTGACAAGGAACGAAAAGCATCATGCAGAAGTCATGACATAGAAAGCTGAAATTTGAACCATTCGATCTATTCATTCATATTGACAAACACATTGTGCAAAAACATAAATTCTAACGTAATTTCAGAACAATAGAAGTCGTGATAAAAGTTTTTAAAAACAAAATCCTTAAACAATTTCCAAAATAAACAAAAATTTTCACAGATATTCTTGAATAAAATTAAAGAAAAACAAGAGCACTCACTTCAGACATCATCCTCTCCATCTGAAGAGTCGATCAAGGATGGATTCATGTTAGCTGCAATCAACTTCTCCTTGCCACGACTCCGGCAGAGCTCATAGCTTTCAGAATATATCTTCATGATCTCTCCATTAATCTCATCCGAGTTCCGATACTCTTCACAGATCTGCTTGCGAAGGTCATCGGTTAGAGGAGGCCCAAGGCCCCGAAGAGCCTTGAGTTCTCGGACCTCTTCTTCAAGCTTCTGGCGCTTATTCAGATGACGAGTTTCTGCTTGCTCTAGCTTCTGGATCGTTTTAGTCAAGATCTTAGCATCAGCCTTTAGCTCTTTGATCTTCTCCATCCTTATTTCGCTCCTCTGAACCAAGTCAACATTCATCTTGACGATCTCCTCATATTGTGCTTTAGTTGACTCAGTTCTTCATTGGATGTCTTCGTATCTCCTCTAGCTTCGGCCAACTCTTTCCGAAGACCCTCATTCGTGTGAAGAGCGCTCTCCCGTTGAGTCCTTTCCCGAGCCAGAGCAGACTTCAGGATGGCATTCTCCTTCTTCATTGCCTCTTCTTCGGATTCAGGTTCGATAGACCTTGGACGCAAACGTCCGAATACAGCATTCGCCTACGCACGTTCCGTATTATTTGATTAGTTTCAGATGTATAAGTATGAAGATAAATACGGAAATAAAGGAGAGAACCATTTACCTTCGCTAGGTAGCTCATGCCTTCGCTAAGCAAATCCCCATTCGAACTGTTCTCGAATCGATGGTCATCGGTTTCATGGATGAAGGCCTCAAACAATTGAAAAGGAAAGTTGGCATTGGATCGAGGCTACATGGTTGGAGAGGCCATAGCGTCATGCTGAAATTCAGAGGTTGACTGTCTTGGAGGAGAAGGCATGGTTTGATTGCGAATTGGCGAGGTATCCACATGTATATTTTCCGGAGAGGGAGATCGAACAGGATTAGGTTCGTGGACTGGTGAGGGAGCCGAGGATGAACCTGGATGGCTATCTGATGGATGTTTCCTTTTTCGAGATAGGAGGGGGACATACCTAACCAGTTCATCACCAGGCACTTGGATTTCAGTTGGGACTATTGGGGGAATGTCAGCCAAAGACGTTGGAACTCGGAGCTCATCGGCAGTCAAAGGGGTAATCTTTGTCCTTATCTTCTTAGTACGGATAACCTTCGCCCGATCGTGGAGAGGTATATCAAGCAGGCTTCTCTTAATCGGGACAGATTCGGAAGGTGCAGAGCTGGGGTTGGATGAGGGGGTTGCTTGTGGAATTTCTTCAGGAATTGTTTCCGGATCAATTTCAAGATTTGTTTCCGGTTGGGTGGATTTGGATTTCTTGGCGGCTCTCTTCCTTCGCCGAGGTCTGAGAGATTCTTTAGGAGCGACGGGTTCATCAGTTTGGGGTTCGTCATTCCGAGGAGAAGCAGCGGGGAGATCAGCTCGGGGAGACTCTTCAGTCGGAGGCTCTTCACTCGCATCCGTAATCTTCCCTGCCAAAAAGTCTTCCAGTTCTTTAACTTCCGAAGGAGTTGGTTTTGTTAGATCCCAGAGGGCACAATAGATCTAGAAGGGGGGGGGGTTGAATAGATCCTTTTTCTTTTGAAATACTTTTCTGGTTTATGATGTATTGTTCATATTAGATTATATGACAAACATAGAATCTTTTCAAGCACAGCGGAATAAGTAAAAGATTCCCCTCCTTCATTGATATATTCATAATCATACAAACATTGTTCGTTGGGTTAGTTTAGTTTTAAGTAGTTAAAACATACATAGAAGTTATAGCAGTTATAGCAGTTATAGACATAATGTAAATGACATAAAGTAAAAGACATAAGGGGTTTTAAGTGGTTCAGAGACTCAAGCTCCTAATCCACTCTTCTGCTTTCAACTAGCAGGATTTTCACTAAGGAAGGGCAGCACCCTGAATCATTAAGATTCCTTCAAGGCCAGCAGCCTTGGGACTTCAGTTCACTAAGAACTCTTCAAGTCCAGCAGGCTTGGAACTTCGTTTAGTCCCTCTGAACAAGGACCCTTTGGCCCTGCTTTGTTTAGTCCCTCCGGACAAGGACCTCTCAGGCCCTGGCTTCTTTGAGTTGTTGTTGTTGTTGTTGTTGGAGTCGGTGCTGAGCTGCTAAGATGTCTTCATGCTCTGAACATCTTCTATCTTTAGCAGCTTCGGCTTGATCATCCTTGAAGAGCAGTTGAGTGTTGCATGATGCTCAGCTTCTTAGGTTGCTCAACTACTCCGGATGACCCCTTGATGAACTGCCTTGAAGATCATTCTCCTTGGTACTTGATGGCTGCACATGAGAGGCTTCTAGGATGACTGTAAGCTCTTCTGCAAGGTACCTAGAAGCTTTCTCAAGCTTGACACCAAGATGGCTTTTGTGATCTCCCTTCTTGCTACTCGATGCCTTCCCATGATGGACTTGCTAAGATGACCGTAAGCTCTTCTCTATTGTACTTAGAGTCTTCCCATGATGGACATCCAGATGGCATGATGCTCTTCTTTCTCTCGGCAGTTCAGAACACTCTTCATGTAGTAGAACTCTCACTTCTACATAGTAGAACTCACACTTCTACTTCTTGCTTGATCTGACTTTTGAGTGTTCTCGGTGGATCATAGAGTGAGTCTCTGGACTCACTATTACTTGATTCGATCAGTCCACCTTCTCTCCAAAACTCAACTGCTCCAGCAACCTTTGATCTTTGAAGCTCTTCTACATTTATACATCTTCCCAATCCTTCCGTTGGAAAGTAGCCGTTGGAAGCTATTCAAATGTCTTCACAGATCTCAAGTTGCTTGATGTAGACTGCTTGATGTGACATGACATACTTTTTCTGACTCTGCAGTCTACTTTTTCACCTACCCTGTCAGATGTATCACTTTACTGTCCTGGGCTGGTCGAAGACTTTATTTCTTCTGATTTCTTGATCAGAGGTTGTCCTTTTGCATCGATGCTCTCAATAAGCACTTGTCCGAATTACCCTTCAGATTGAACCGTTGCCAATGCCTCAATCTTCAGGTATCCGAGCTCTACGATTCTGATGCACGTCTTCAGGGACCTGATCGTAGTGTCTTTTTGACTGGTGGAGACAACAATACGATCTTGAAGAGTGTTGATTGGATCTTCAATGTAGAACACCTCTTCCTTGTATTGTGCAGTGCTTCAATACTTTTGTTTGCTTCGACTGTTCTCAGATACTGATGGCTTAATTCCTTGCTCTGGTTCCCTTCTGAATATCAAGACACTTCAGATTTGTGGCGCGTCCAGCTTGCTTTCTCCTGGTGATCTTCCGCTCACTTATCATCAATGAACTGATCCTGCACTTAATCACTTTAGCCTTGCTTTTCAGAAGCTGACCAGTATCTCGGTTCACCTTCCATCAGTTCTTTCTTTGTCTGACAAACACTACGATCCTGGTTGCTTCAAAGATCGTTGTCTTCTGTTTTCTTGATAGCAACTACATTAGATGACTTTTCCTTAGTCAACTGCTGAAGTCTTCTTTGAATCATCTTGTGGAAGACTTCATCACGAACGGCCTTTCAACTTAATCTTGATGCTGATTGGTTTGGTGCTTACTTCTTCTGCTAGCCTGCATGCCATTCGTTGAGTGCTGTCTGGTTCCCTTACTGTGGATTATATCGTTGCAGTGCCAACCAGAGGCTTCGTACCTTTGGATATTCTAGGAGTGCTCATTCGTTGAGAACCGTATCTGCTCTACGATTCTGACTTAGCATTGTGAGCATTACTGTTGGAGTCGTAGTTTTGCACTCTACGATTCAGCTTCGGCTGTGCAGACACTACGTTCCTGAAGATCAGAACTTGACACTTTACGATTTCTGCACTCTGCGATTCAGCTTCGTCTGTGCAGACTCTACGTTTCCAAGATCACACTATGATCTTTGACTCTGCACACTACGATCGTAGAGTTAGCTTGGTGAACGTTGAGTCCACTCTACGATCGCTGACTTGAGCTTGTTTTCATCTGATCTTGTTCGACTATGATCTCTGCATTTGTTCATTGGATTCTACGATCGCAGAGTGTGGTCTACGATCCTTGTCTTTGAATTCGGCATCGCTAGACTCTACGACTCAGAGCGTAGAGTGCATTTCATACTTAGCTTCGGCAGATTGTCGTTCGGCTTATAGGTAGACTGTCTCTACGATTCAGAACATGACTTCCTCAGTACACTACGATCTCGAGGAGGCTCTTCTCGACACACTACGATCCTTCTTCGTTTCCCCTAGAAGTCTACGAACTCTGAGATCTCACTATCTTGTATACTCCTATTCTGCCTCGATAGCTCCCGAGTTTACTCTGACTCTCCTGGCAGACTACGACTTCTGGTGCAGTGTTCGACGATCAGACAAGCCTATCTATTACATCATAAGATCAACCTAACAAGCTTGATCTTTCTATACTTATAGTCCTTGTACATCATTTCTTTTTAAGGACTTTATAAAGCCGTTTTGCTTATGTAGGATCAACCTAACATTTTTGATCAATTCATTCTAAGTCCTTGTACATATATTTCTATTATCTATCAAAGGACTTAACAGCTTTTCTTCATGCAAACATACTTGCATATTCATTCATATATATCATAATCACATCTTATATAAATAGGAATATCATTCACATGTTTATTCCTGACAGGTTTGTTCAGAAAAACTGCAAATAACCATGTATCAGAACTCATATCACTTAAATATCTCAAAAAACTGTGTTACAAAGTTGTTCGATACTTACATTTATGGTCATATAGCCAGGCTTGCTTAGTCAGAAGTGCAAAACTCCATTCCTTTGGAGGAATCTTCTTCAAAAAATCTGTCATTTCCTTCACACGCTCTTCGGGGATATCTCCAAAATCAGCAGAGATCCGATCGAAGATAGTCCAATCAGGAAGAGAAGAGATTTCGGGTCCTATAACAAAAAACCATTTTTCATGCCAACCCTTGTTGCTTTCAGGGGTATCCATCAGGGGTATCCATCAGGAGTTTTTGCTCAACATTTTTGAAACCTCGTTCTTGGGACCTACCAGCTGAGAAGAGGGTGAAGAAGATGTCAACAGATGGAGGAATCCCTAATTCGTGGCAGAAGGCAATGAATGCCAGAATGTGGATGTAGGAATTAGGCACCAGCTGGGCGAAACCCACTCCTATGAATCCTAGGAGGGTAACGATGAAGGCATGAAGGGGTAGACGAATCCCCTTTTCAAGAAAAGTAACTGGCATAACGACCCAACCATCCGGTCGATGATACATGCGTTCCTCAGGAGCCGGAGCCCTTATAGCATACATATCCGAAATCTGATAGCGAGTCCGGAGGATACGTATCTCAGATTCCGTAACAGTGGAGGGGGTATTGGCATGAGGAAACTGTTCCCCATCCTTGAAGAAGTCAGAAGGAGGCAGAAAAGGGATCAGGGGCAGATTCGTCCCCATGGTTGCTGTGGATTGGGGATTTGAACTCGAACCCTCTTGGTTAGGGTTTGGATTGGGGGTAACGGTGCGAACGAGAGTCACGCGGAGGGGAGAGTTTTGGTTAGAGTTCACAGTCACCATTGTTGAGATTTCGTAAAACAGAGAAGGAAGTTCTGGGAAGGAGAAGAAAGATCAAAGGTTCAAAGTTCAAATTGGCAGGTAAAACCGTCAAAATTGGTAAAGTTTATCTTTTATACTGACGGTTGCACGAGTTACGAAGGCGGCCCATTAAATGTTAGTAATGATGAGAATTCAAATGGGAAGCGTCCAGATCAATTCTTAGACATTTTATCAGATTGAACTTCTCGGTTGGATTTCCGGTTTTTAGACCGTCTTGTTCAATTTCAATCCTCTATTGACTGGGCCTTTTACTCTGGACATTCAGCCATTCCTTATCTCATCTTATGGACCAAATTGGGTATGTCTCAATTACTTCCTGTTATGGGCCTTTAGTAAATTCTAATATCATGGATCATTTATAGTTTTCTATTAAACATTATGTTCAACAAAAAACTAGGGGGCAATGTTGGGTCATGATATTTTCCCTCTTTGGGCCGGGTAAGTTGGGTTCACTTATTTAATTAATCTATTGGACCATCACTATTGAACCTTGAAAGTCATTGGGCCTAGTCACCATATTACTTCTATTTTAACCCTATAAGACCGGGTCGGTTCATTGGACTAACCCATTGGATCATTTAAATATTTCTTACTTTGACTTGTAATAATGAAAAAGCATGACAGTTGACTAAGACACCTGCTAAGCATTAATGTGGATGAGATTATAGCCGGCCGGTGGCATAAACAGTGACCAAAGGTAGTGAGTAGGCTGCAGGCATGCTGCAAGACCCATCAGATCACGGGGGCTATGTCAGAGGTAGTGGGTGGCACGGTAAACTAGGCAAGAGAGTATAACTTATCAACCAAGTCTTCACAACCAGGTACGTTCACGTTAACATACACATACACACACACAACTGAGAATTATTATCTCTCTCAATACACTAGACATTACATTCTCCATTGTTAACCTTGTGAACACGTATACTGACTCTCACGCCTGAGCTATCCCCCGAAGCTTTGGTGTCTCATCGTGTTTACTGTGCAGGATCAGGGCGTTTTACGCGATTGAGACGTTGGAGAAGATCTTAGCGTTAACATCAATGAATTGAATTAAAACTTCTTCCTCAACCTATCTTCTTTCTCTCTATATCTTCCTATAATTTCTATCAAAGCCTATCCAAGACTATAAATCGGTAACACAGATGACCATGATGGTGGAACAACATAGCGGCGCAGCTTGAATAGGCGGTTGATCATGTAAAGTTTTTAAGGGCGAGATTAGGGGTTTTCAGGCAATGAGGTTGACTCCGACAAGGGGATGAATAATGCAGATTTATAGTAGCGTCAATGAGAGGTCGGTGTTGAATTTCTATGAATGTATTACTACTTTGAGGATTTTTATTACTTTGAGGATTCATAATTTGGGTGAAATTTAAAATTTTTCCAGAGTTATTCATATAGCATTGTTACTTAATTTGGTTGGTTACTACATTTCAATTGTTTGATGAAATAAGACTGAAAGAATGTTCTTATGTTTTATATTCAGGTTTAGATTAGTCAAATCTATTGTTTAAATTAGCACGTGTATTCACAGACTATCAACTAGTTGAGAGCATATCCTCTGTCCCCAAATTTCATGTCCCCTCGTGTCGCTCCACTTAAATTTTGACACCTAGTCTCTTACTTAACACTAATTAATTTTAAAATTAAATAAAATGACATGTGTCAAAATTTAAGTTGAGGAATTTGGGGACAGAAGATCTGCTCTCCAACTTAGTTCAATATAAACGCGCAAACCAATGAAAAATAGAAAAGGTACTGTGTCCTTGTCACATCTTCAACCATCTTTGAACCATTGAAATCTTACAGGAATTTTATCTCCTAGAATGAGGAATTGTTCCAATTTCACGTTATTCTTTTTAACAATGACCAATGACACTATCTAAATTCTCATAAATAAATTTAAAAAAAGAAACAAAAATTTAGTAAAGCAAAGAGGGAAGCATAATCTAGTGCTTATTCATTCGTGTATAATCAATCTCCTATAAATATTGATCTAGATTACAACCTAGCAATAATTACCTATATTCTTGTATGTGATTTTAAATGTTCAACATGGATTTCAATTTCATAAAGTTTGTTTTGAGTAGTTTATTTGGACAGTTTATAAAAATATATAACTACAGAGAGTTGCATTTTGATAACTTTTATCATCATATAAATATTATATAATTGCAACTCTCTAGTTATATAAATGAAACTAATTAATTTCTATAGGACTACCAAATAAAATTTCCAAAACCAACTGCTTAGAATCAAAATTCGCTAAATATCACTTTAATCTTGTAGCTTGTTTAGGTCACTTTCTCTCACAAACAGTCCATGGAAGCCGTAGGGCACCCTGCGAGGCAGCTTCACTGCAGCTACAATATCAAGATTTGGAGACTTCGCATCCATAACCAAAAACCTCGACTCATCGGTGTTTTCGTCGTGAACGTATGACACTAAAAAACCATCGTCCTCATCAGCTTCAGGATTATCGGGCTCCCTAGCTATGAAGAATGGCTCGCCTCCAAAGCACCTAGGTCCGTACATTCGACTGGCCACTATGCAATCCCGTCGATCCCCTTCGGACACCGATACGTCTAATTTTACCACTCCTATTATCTTTGGCATAGGATCCCCAACTCCAGCATACACATACCTGTAAAGTAACAAAATTTAGTACTCTGACCCTAAAAAGATGATCCGGTTAGCATGAAGTTTATTTTTTAGTAAGTTGATCAATTGGCCAATAGAATGCTGACACACATAGAGTCTCGCCTGCGTGTCAGTACTATTGGCCAATTGACCAACTTACCCAAAAATAAACTTCATGCTAACCACTTCCCTAAAAAGATACTTAAATGACAAAATATGTTTAAAGTATATAGACAACATGGTATTTGGCCCCAGCGGTATGAATCACCTTATGGTTTCCATGGTTGATCCTTGCCGACAGCTAAGAGGGTTTGTTTGGGACGTGTGTTTTAATGTAGCAAAAAAAAAGTATATGTCAACTACATAAAGTTTTATATCGACTAATTTATCCTTGGCAAACACATGAACCGATTAAAGCAATTAACACGTACCATATATACATGCCAATTTAAGGGCAAAATAAAAATAAATTTATATTTTCCCCTCTTTTTTGATTACCTTAATTTAATCTGAAATTTGTAGTTAAACCAT
Source organism: Panax japonicus (assembly GCA_020205505.1). Lineage (NCBI taxonomy): Eukaryota > Viridiplantae > Streptophyta > Magnoliopsida > Apiales > Araliaceae > Panax > Panax japonicus. Next base: position 7,164,422 of record CM035101.1, read on the forward strand.
CATTTTGGGCAAGATCGAGTACTAATTTGAATGTCAAAAGTCATTAAACATTGATGTAAAATAATGGAAGCTAATATATTATATTTTCTTCAAAAAAATAATGGAAGCTAAGAAATATCCTTAAAATGGGCCACACATATACGATAATATTATAAAGCTTGTAAACCCCTACAAAAAAAAATACTTCATCTCACATCTCATAAGAATATTGAATTATACTTCTTTCCTTCTATATTATAAAATTATTATTAACTTTTAATCAGCCAATTTAAAATATTTTAAAATTCTAAATCCATAAAATTTGTTAAAAATTACAATCCAATATATATTAAAATTAGTTATACATTTTCGATCATTTATCATATTTTTAATTATATTGACTAAAATTAAATATATTCATATTAATTTTGAATTTAAAAATATTTGAAGTTTAAAATTTAAAAATTTTATGTATGCTCACTTGTTCTTTTGTCCCACGTATGCCGGATTGATCACTGCAAAGTCTAAATTCCTTGTAGACATCGGCTGTCTCGACACTATTCCCGCCTTCAAATCAATCCTTACCTTCTCTACCGAAGCATGAATCAAATCCAAACGCTCCATCGTATGCTCCACAGACAATATATTCGGCGCCACCATAACCACCGTATCGCCGCCGTCTTCATCCCAAGCATTAATAGCATGCATTATATTAAATCCCGGCACCTCAAACCAACGCATCTCCGCCTCATCCTTGGCGTACCGCGGTATTATCCCTATTCTCGGCACTTTTCCGGCGTCGGCACCTACCGGAGATCCACCGGCAAAGATCATATCCATCATGTTCATCCTCAATTGAATTTCGGTGAAAATAGCATGTTTATTTGTAATTGCGAAGTCATGTAAAAAAGATGGACTAGTCATTGAAAATATAGGCACATCTGGTAATTTGTTGCCGTTTGCATCAAATCGGAAATATGTTAGAAATGGAGGCATTGGGCCATACCGAAAGGCGAACGCCTCCCCTGTTTTGGGGTCAATTTTGGGGTGAGCGGTCATGCTCATGACGAGTTTTCCGTCAAAATCATGACGACCTACTGTCAAAATATTGCCATCTGACGATATTTTGACAGCATAGGGGAGATCAGACTCTCCTAAAGCATAAAGGCGGTTGCCGAAGAAGGCTAAGCTTGTGTTAGCTAGGCCAATGCCATTGTTGGGGTTGTATTGGCCGGCGAGAACTCTGGCGGCAGTTATGGCACCACGGGTCGTGGCGGCAGTTAGGCCGTTGAAGCCGGAGAATACGTTTGGGATTACCGGAGAGCCGTTGGCGCGTTCCACGGTGTACTTGTAGGTCTTGACGTAGCGGCTGCAGAGGGTGGCGGTGTTTTGGGAGATTTTGAGGGAGTGGAGCATTCCGTCACCGTCGAAGAGGTGGTAAGGTCCTCTAGGGAGGAATTGGGCGTTTGGGCCGTTGCGGATGTACGCGCCGTCGAGACACGGCGGAAGGGCGCCGTGGACCACCTCACATTCGGTGGGTGGGAGCTCGTCGACGGGGGCGAAGTTGTCGGAGAGGGTGAATTTTGGGTCGACGGAGGGTTTAATTGGTGGGTCGATGAATGTGTTTACAATGTTATCCAAGGCGTTAAAGATTGCTGCCGGAAGGGAAGGCGGAGGTAATGGTGGTTGTTGCTGCGGAAAAGTCGGCGGTGCTCTTTTGGGTGTTGTTTTTTGAGGGTACTGCTTATAATTTGATGGTTTTGAGGTGGGTTTTTTTGTGGTGGTGGTGGTTGATTGCGGTTTTTCTTCGACTCTGACGGCGGATATGTTGAGTGGAGGGAGAAATGATTGGGATTGTGGTGGTGGTTTGGGAGACATAATGTAGTTTGGAGAAAGAAAAGAGGAGGAGAAGGCATCCATTTGGCGGACAACAAAATAATTATTGGATAAAGCAAGTGCTAGTTGAGAGAGAGAGAAAAAAGGACAATGCCCAAGGAAAGATGGAATCAAGTTGCGAGTGTATTTATGGACTCCTTCGTGAACTCATGAACGGAACTTTAGATATTTTTTTTTCTCATTTTTTAAGAAAATAATATTACATCTATCCGACAAAAAGATTCAAATAACATCAGGGGTCTCAAATAATTTCAAATGATTTTAATAAAAGAATAATATCAGGGCTCTCAAATAATATGAAATTGGATATTTAATAATAATTTGTTGTATAATTAATTACATGAGATCAATCCTAAAATTCTTCATAGGAGAAAAATTATTCTTTTTATGGATGCGAATTTGACACAACATAATACTGATGACACATCATTTAAGACACTTTTTGAGACTTCTAACATCAGCAAAATAGAATACTGAAAGCTTATCCTCATAAAATAGAGCACTCAAATAGTCTCCAATTTTTTCAAACTTTTTCTACCAATAACTTCCTTTTTTAAAAAAATACTTCTAAAATTAAATCTCTTTTTATTTTAAATTAAAATTAAAATTGTACCATTATATATAAATTAGAATTCCCACACATAATAATTAATATGTATACACATTAACACCAAGATTCATCCACGCGTCTCAATACCAAAGCTAGTTCAATCCTGCAAAGAAATGAAATCACATTAAAAACTTGACAACTTGGGCCGTCAGAGGATAACTTTGGTGTGAAAAAAAATACAGGCTTAATAAAGTTTAACAATAGATACTTAATGCTCTAGTGCTGTAAATAATATTGTGTGTACCTAATAATCAATATTGTAATACCCATAAAAAAATAATCTTAATTAGACTCTTTATAAGATTGACTAAATTTATGTGGGGTTTTCTAATGCTTGGGTCAAATTTATATGGGTTAATTAGAAGTGATGGATAATATTATGGGTCCTTTACATAAGTATACAACAAATAGAAAATAATTACAAGAAAAGTGCATCAACTAAATAATTATATTAACAGTGCAATAATGTATAATAATATCAACAATAGTGCAAAACACGTCATTGTATCCAATCCAACAAAAATACAAATCCCTTAATTCAAGGAGAAAACTACTCCACTTAATTTGGCAGTTACCAAAATAACCAAAAAATTCAAAAATCAACTCTCAAATTTACGCTCAAAAATCACGTCGCCAATTTTTGAATCTGACGAAGAACAAAAAAGAAACTTCATATATCATTGTAATCTGTAACAAATGAGCAATCGAGAAGAAGCATAATCAGTAATAGACCTCAGAGAAGAAGTCGTAGGCGCGCTTGATGGCGGTGTCGCCGGCGAGTGCAATTAGGAGGCGGCGGGTTTCTTCGTTGGCTTGCCGGAAGTTTTGGGCGGCGAGGTGGGTTTGCAGGAGGTCGAAGGTGGTAGTGGGTTGGGAGGTGGAAGGAGTGGTGGAGGTGGTGGAGGAGAGAAAGAATGGGGTGGTGGGGAAGGGATTTGAGGAAAGAGAAATGGTGGGGTTGTTGGTTAAGGAATTTGATTGGATAGATTTGGATGAGGCTAACCAAACCTTCAATCAGTGGGTAGCCAAACCTTCATACCAAGGTAACCAATTCAGTTTTATTGAGTTACCAATTTATTTTGAATGTGATGCAGTTGGTAGCCAAACCTTCAAGCCGTTGGTTGCCAAACTTTCAGACCAAGGTAACCAATTCATACCGCAGATGTGGAGGTAAATTGGTTACCTTGTTATAAAGGTTTGGTTATCTTGATATAAAAAGTTTGGCAACCAACAGCTTGAAGGTTTGGCTACCAACTGCAGCACATTCAAAATAAATTGGTAACCTAATAACACTGAATTGGTTACCTTTATATGAATGTTTGGCTACCAAATGCACTTTGAAAAAATTATCAAACAAAGCCTGCTTTTTAGCCGACTGAAAATATCAAACTCTTTTCAAAGCCCACTTGTTTTTTGCAAATAAGCCTCAGAAGCTGTTGTATGAAGGTTAAAAGAGTTTGATATTAAAGGGATAAGAATGCACTAATTAATTGGTAACCCAATAAAATTGAATTGGCTACCTTTATATCTTCTTGTTGAAACCAATCTCAAGTTTTTTCACAAAGAAAGGAATTAACAATGAGATGTCTAAACCCCAAATGACCAGGTTCTTAAAGATCATTGTTTAGAGTTGATGTCAATGGAAGCTCCAACGGATGCATCCACAATCTTGGAGCCAGAAACAGAATCACCCACTTTGGGTACTACGACCACCAAGTCTTTTTGGGATGTGGCAATTCCCTACACTTCAGAATCTCGGCCACCGCTGTCAGAGAAGAGCATAAGCGCATAATCTGAGAAGAAATCTAAAACGGCATTTAATTTTAACATCATGGTTGCTGTTTTAACATCATGTCTTTCGTTGTAACCGACAAACCTCAGGCTACTCCGATGAGAAAGAAGGGAAACCTTGGAGGAGCAGGTGACAATTGAATGTCGGCCATTTTGAGTGATAAGTGGAGAGGGGGGAGAGAAAATTAAAGAGATGGAGGGGGCCGGGGTGTGTGGATGATGAAGGGAAGAGAGAGAAAATATTAAATTGTAACCTATTAAAACACTCAACTAAATTAAAAGGATAAGAATGCACTTTTAATGTAAATAAAAATATTAAATACATTAAATTGTAAATATTATATGAGTGCACTATTGATGTAATTTTTTTTAAAAATGTATTAGAATATGTAAATCACCCTAATATTATTTGGTTAAAATTTGGGCCTTAATATTAATTGAACCCAATTAAAAGTTCATTAGGGTAATTGTGTTTGATTGTATCTTAATGTATATTAAGAACCCATCTCTTAATACATATTAACAACCCACATTTTTATATTAAGAGGGTTCTCTGAATAGTTTAGACTCATATTTGTATTTTAACTATTCAAATGACTTCATAATATAAAAATATGGAATGTTAAAATGTATTAAGATGTGGACCCTTAATAAATAGCTAGATTTCAGTATATAAACTGAGGGAAAAGAAGGGAACGAGAGCGGCGGTAGAGGAAAGCTTAAATTCCGAAAGCTAACCGTTTTCGGTAAGTAATTCACTTTGATTAATATAATTATATAGCTATCTTGCTGATTTAGGCTTTGATCATAAGTATATGAATGAGGTGTATTAATTTATTAATAAAATAATGATGTGGGCATATGAATGGAATCTGATTACATATGTTTGGACTATACATATGTACTCGAAATTTCGCTTTCTTTTGATTAATCCTACAAGAGCGCGAAAGCATAATTTCACCTCGGAGGACTACAACAACAATCAAATCCAGAAGACAGTCTCGGAGGACATTAAATCAAACCTCGAAGACAACCCCGAGGAAAGACAAAATTAACAACAGTCAAACCCTAGAGACAGCCAAAAGTCACATCAACCTCGGGAGGGTAAATATGGAATGTTAGCAACACAACATAAACAACAGTCATTTAGCTACAGATAAGGTCACAAAGAGCCATTATAGGAATCTCGAGTGCAAACTGCGCAAGACACAGCTCAACGAACTGCCTACGAAGACTTGAAGATGTTGTTCTGGTCATGGACCCATCTTCCCAACTTCGGAAGTCAAACCCTATGTCATGGTGTAGGTATCGGAAAGAGCTTTCAGAAATAGTATGGGACACCTCCATAGGATTCCCAGATTGCAAGATATGAATATTTTCGCAGACTGAACGTCGATCAAAGGAACGAACTTCGAGGCGACGGGATCCACCTAGCCCAGCTGCAGGTAGACTTGCGGCTGGTCAGGTCTTTCAATATCAGACCCCCAACTCATTTTAGAGAGAGAAATTAGTTTCCAAGTTTCTAGAGAGAGAAATTTGAGATCTAGAGAGAGAAAGTGAGCAATTCTTCATCTTAAACCCTATAAATCTCAATTGTAAACACTTATATATATAATTCGTTATATCAAGTTTCTACCGGTTGAAATCAAGTTCTTCAAAGCGTTTAGTCATTCGTTGCGAATCTCGTACCATATCGTAATATCTTCTTAGATCTGTACTCATTTACAACTTCAGTACATATATAAGTTCTATATATATAAATCTTGTTTGGTTGTGGTTAGATCCTAGTTTTAACCGTTCATTACGTGTAAATATTCAATATTTAAAGTGTATTGACTGTATCTATCCTTGATCTGACCAGATATAACATTTAATCGGTCTAAAAGCTTCATAGCTTGACCCATTGAGTTATATTGGCTAAGATTTAGGTAGATCTAGTTTACTTTCTAGTTTTATAAATATTTAGCAACCACGTGACCCTAGATCTGTATCTAGAGGACGCGGGAAGCTTATTTACTCACATACAAGGTTTTAATCGATGAATCACTTGTTTAGAGAAGTTCTGAGTTATATGTATATATTATGTTTAAATATACATCTTGCAAGCTTTAAATGATGTTATGTGAGCCTAGAAACCATAGGGTTGAATATCCAATCAATGGATCTAGATCTAGATTCGATTCCAATGATGGACTTATTTAAGTTGTACAGTCAGTTTGCAATCCTTTGTACATTTAATATTGGGCCTTAAAACAATTTTCGAATTTAAGGCCCTGAAATAGTGAAATCATGGTTTGTAGGTGCTCGGGCTTACTTTGATGACTTTCGTACTCACAAGGAGCCCAACCCTTGTAATTTATAGTTTACATTTCGTCACTGAACATGATTTTCAAATCAAATTAATGAAGATTTTATAAAATATAGACTGTGTTGGGATGGATAGACTTAAGGAAAAATCAAGCAATTAAAACCCTGAGTTCTAACCCCCCCCAAGATGCTTCACATCCAATAAAACGTAAATGTAAGACCCCAGTTTTTATAAATAAAGATGAATTTTTATAATTATTATTTTTGAATATTATGGAAGAAATTTGATATAATGTTATAGTTGTGGGTAATATTTATAAATTTTGCAAAGTACGCAAGTTGTTATAAAATATTCGTTTGGTCGGGGAATATACTTTTTGTCGGGGAATATTCGTACGACGACAAAATTATTGGTGGACCCCACAACAGAATTATTGTCGGATTGAGAAAACGACAAAAATATTTTATTAAAAATTACGGTGGAAGTTTTACCGTTGATACTGTTGAACTACTGGGTAGTAAAAGTACAGTAATACGCGTTGTTGCATAGTAGCACATGGTATTGATTATTGATATTTATGTGAGAAGTCGCTCAGTTTGATTCAATTATTGTCGATTAATAATATAAATTATTATAGCGATAATGACGTTTTGTTTTATTCGTATTATTAACGTAATAAAACGGAAACATCTTTTTATATAAAACATAATACTTTATTAAAGTTATTTTATAAATAGAATATATTATATTTTATTATGCATAGTGTTGCATAGTGTTTTGCATAGTGTTGCATAGTGTTTGCATAGTAAAAATCTTTTTATTTAAATAGAATATATTATATTTTATTTAAAAGATTTTTCTTTAAATATGGACCGTCAGATTAAAGTAAATCAATCTGGACCGTTCATGGATTAGTTACTATGCATTCCATTTTCCTATAAATAGAAGCTCATTCCTTCATTATTTTCTTACGAATTCACTGAACTCTAGAGAGAGAAACTATAGAGAGATAGAAGAAAAGCTTTCTGCTACTTAACTTTTCTTTTCCCATATCCAGTTTCTGTTACGGTAAGGGGTGTTATTCTTTCTTATTCATGAAGAGAACTGTTGTTATTCCATTTCTTATTATTCTGTTGGAATAACCTGTATACGCGGTCTACCCTATACTTGGTGACATTCTTCTATCATTCTGTTGGAACATTCTGTCTGTGTGTTTTACACCGGACCTGGTTCCGTCTTTATTATTATTCCGTTGGAACATCCCGTCTGTGTGTTTTACACCGGACCTGGTTCCGTCTTTATTATTATTCCGTTGGAACATCCTGTCTGTGTGTTTTACACCGGACCTGGTTCCGTCTTTATTATTCTGTTGGAACATCCTGTCGGTGTGAATTTCACCTGACCTGGTTCCATTATTATTATTCTGTTGGAATAACCTGTCTATGCGAAGTTCCGCATGCATGGTGATTTCTGTTGTTATTCCATTCCTTATTATACTCAGTTGGTTAAAGTTTTGACTTCTATACTCCATGAAATTAGTGGAATATCCTTGACATTTGCGCTTCATCCAGTATCCTTTCATGGAAATATTCTTCTGATCATTCTTAAATTTTACACCACAAAATAGTATTGTGTTGACAATTTGGACGTTAATAATTCCTGGATAAAATAATTCTTGAACTTGTTTTATTGAATTCTTACATCATTGTCATCATTCTCTTATTTATATTTTTGAAAGTCATCTGTGGCCTGTAGAGCATGGATGGACTTGGTATGATTATGACCAGGGATTATTCGGTGTAATCATGACCGTAATGTTACAAATGATGTGGTAAAAGTCTCATTTGCCGTAGTGCATTGATGGACAGTTGTTGGCATGATCATGACCATTGATGAATACACAAATATCCTTGGCCCGTAGTGCATGGAATTTGTGGTCGTGACCCTAATGAGTATCCTTGGCCGTAGTGCAGGGATGATGTGGATTATTTATTAAGCTGAGTCTCAGCGATAAAAGTGATTAAAAACTTTTTAAATCATAAAAGATAGTAGATTCAATTCTCTACTTGACTCTTTTAATGGATTGCTTGATCTGCTGCTGTTAAACTTGATGTTGTTATATTTTATCAGTTTAATACTGTTGAAGGCTAACGATACTTTATTCTGCATTATCTTAGTCATAATATTTCTTACTGGGCTAGTTGAGCTCACCCTTTCTTTCACTGTTCTCTTTAGGAAATGAGAACATAGCAGGGACGAGTCGGGGAACGGAGTAATGGTCCAGAGGATAGCATTAGTAGTCCTCACTATTCTATGAAATAGTGTGACAATAATTGTATTGAGGACTCCTTTTGAGTTTGTATGATCTCTAGTAAATAATTATTGTATTCAAACTCACAGTTTTATTTTGTCATATTATACACGACAGTGGTATTAGTAAGTTGTATTTGAATTCTGTACCATGTATCTGACGACTCAAGATGGGTGATGTATACCTAATTTTAGGGGCGTCACAGTTGGTATCAGAGCTTAGGGATATGATCCCTGGCTAATATGTGAGACTAGAACTAGGAGGGGAGAGACAGGGAATTCCTTCGCTAGTATGACCTACTTAAATTTATTTAATATTTAAATTAGTTGGTCAAAGTTTAGAGATATTATGTTACATGTCAATTAATCTTTGTTTTGTGGCAGTATTTGAAAATGACTTCCGAAAATGTTGAGAATAACAATGGAGCACAAGAGACCGTTGAGTCTCCACATATCATTAATCAGGAGAATGTGCATCAGGAAGGCGATAATCCTCATGACCAAATGATGAATGATGGATTGTTCAGAGGCTTTATGCAATTCATGCAACAGCAAGCGAGAGCGGCTCCTGTTCAAAATGTAGGTGGAAACACTGGAAATTCTCGGGCGGTCACCACTAAACAGTTCAAGGAGCTGGGACTACCGGAGTTTAAGGGAGAGCCAAAACCACTTATTGCGGAAGCATGGATAAAGCAGATCACCAAAATATTTGATGTCTTGGGATGCTCCGAGGAGCAAAAGGTTCCCTTTGCCGCCTTTATGTTGCGCGGAGAGGCAGATTACTGGTGGGAATCGGTAAAACGTACTCAACCTGCCGTACTGAAGATGTCTTGGGAGAAGTTCCAAGAGCTGTTCAACGACAAATACTTTCCCGAAAGTATTCGTCACATGAAGGAGGTGGAGTTTATCAAATTGGAGCAAAATAATATGACTGTGTCGCAATACGAGGCAAAATTTGCGGAGTTATCCCGGTTTGCGTCCCACTTGGTGGATAATGAAGAGAGAATGGCACGATTGTTTTTAAGAGGTTTGAAGCCGGAGATACGTCAACATCTTATTTCTCATAAATTGTGTTTGTATTCAGATGTTGTAAATAGGGCTCAGTTAGTAGAGCGCGATAACGAGTCAACACAATCAAAAGAGAGCAGTCGGAAAAATGATAATACCAGTGAGAGCAGTCATCGAAGCGGTGACAACAAGCGTGGAGGAAATCATCAGGCCAGAAATGGTAACCACTTCGGTGGTAATCAGGGCCAAAACAATAAGAATGGATATTTCAAGAAGAGGAGATTCAACAATGATGGAAAGACGTCAGCATCAGCAACCGTTGTTAAGGAAGGAGAAAGACAACCTATCATATGCTTCAAATGCGGAGGGGAGGGACACATCAGTCCAAATTGCGCGATGCCGTCCAAAGCATGTTATAATTGTGGAAGAGAAGGCCACTTATCCCGATTTTGTCGTTCACTGAAGACAAATTCAACTAGGATGGAGGCACCAAAGGCTGTCCCAGAAAAGTCAAAGCCGGTAGTGCAAGGGAGAGCGTTTGTTGTGACCTCCCAGAAAGCAAGGAACCCGCATGAGGTTATCACGGGTAAGCTTATCATAAACTCTAGCGAAGTCTACACTTTATTTGATACCGGTTCTACCCATTCTTTTATTTCTCCTACTTGCGCTCAACGATTAAATTTGACTCCGGAGAAATTAGACTTTGACTTATCTGTGGAAACTCCGTTGGGAGAAACCTTTATTACATCCACGGTTTATAAGTCTTGTTTGGTTCAAGTTGGTACCCATGCATTACCTGTCGATCTTATTGCATTAAAAATACTTGCATTTGATGTAATTCTAGGGATTGATTGGTTAACTACTCATTATGCAAAAATTGATTGTTTTCGTAAGGTTGTTAGCTTTCATATTCCTAATCGACCTATTATGCGAATTCAAGCAACCAAACCATTAAAATCAATCACTGTCATCTCAAGCCATAAAGCTATTCATTTATTGAAAAACGGATGTCAAGCTTTCTTAGCTCATGTCACAGATCTAAACAAAAATACGCCAGTTTTGAATAATATTTCTATTGTTAATGAATTCCCTGACGTATTCCCTGAAGAACTTCTTGGCCTACCCCCAGAGCGTGAAATTGAATTTTGTATCGACCTTGAACCCGGTACAAAACCCATTTCCAAAGCCCCATATCGAATGGCTCCTATTAAACTTCAGGAGTTAAAGACTCAACTGCAGGAATTGTTAGACATTGGCTTTATTCGTCCTAGTACTTCTCCTTGGGGTGCTCCTGTTCTATTCGTGAAGAAGAAAGATGGGAGTATGCGACTTTGTATTGATTATCGGGAGTTGAATCATGTCACCATCAAAAATAGGTATTCATTGCCACGTATTGATGACCTGTTTGACCAGTTGCAAGGAGCCAAATTCTTTTCAAAGATTGATCTTCGTTCCGGATATCACCAATTGAAGATTAGAACCGACGACATTCCAAAGACGGCTTTCAGAACTCGGTACGGGCATTATGAATTCCTAGTCATGTCCTTTGGATTGACTAATGCTCCTGCTGCCATCATGGATATGATGAACCGAGTATTCAAGGAATATTTGGATCACTTTGTGGTCGTCTTTATTGATGACATCCTTATTTATTCCAAAAGCCGTGAAGATCATGAGGAACACTTGAGGCTAATACTCCAAAAGCTTCGTGAATACAAGCTTTATGCCAAGTTGAAGAAATGCGAGTTCTGGCTTGAGGAAGTAGCATTCCTTGGGCACGTGGTATCAAGTCATGGAATATCTGTTGACCCAGCAAAGATTGAAGGTATTCAAAGCTGGGAGCAACCTAAATCAGTGACTGAAGTACGTAGCTTTCTCGGCTTAGCTGGTTATTATCGGAGATTCGTAGAAGGGTTTTCTCGAATCGCTACTCCACTAACTCAGCTGACTCGGAAAGATACAAAGTTCGGTTGGAGCGAGGAATGTGAGAAGAGTTTTCAAGAACTCAAGAGGAGACTCATTTCAGCACCTATTCTGACAATACCATCTGGTTCGGAGGGATTTGTCATCTACAGTGATGCTTCGGGCAAAGGGTTAGGATGTGTTCTCATGCAACATGGGAAAGTCATAGCCTATGCCTCACGACAACTCAAAGAATATGAGAGAAATTATCCTACTCATGACCTAGAGTTAGCAGCTGTTGTCTTCGCACTTAAAATTTGGAGGCATTACTTGTATGGGGAGAAAGTGGAGATCTTTACGGATCATAAAAGCCTCAAATATTTCTTCACTCAAAAGGAACTCAACATGCGACAACGACGTTGGCTTGAACTGTTGAAAGATTATGATCATACCATCCAATACCATCCTGGAAAAGCGAACGTGGTAGCTGACGCATTGAGTAGAAGGTCATATGCGGGTGCGAGTGCAATATTGTCAACGCAAAGGCCCATTTTGGATGACTTGCAAAGGATGGAGATAGAGATAAAGACTCCAAGGACCCACATTATGATGGCGAATATACGAGTAGAACCGACTTTAATTGATAAAATTAAAGTTGCTCAAGTTACAGATCCGGAGCTGATGCGTATGAGGAAGAAAGTACAAGAAGGTGCGATACCGGAAGCAAGAATCGATGAAGAAGGAATACTTCGAGTCAACTCCAGACTTTGTGTTCCTAACGACCCTGATTTAAAGTATAAAATCATGATGGAGGCGCACAACACACCGTTTGCAATCCATCCCGGGAGTACCAAAATGTATCATGATCTTCGACATACATTTTGGTGGGGCAATATGAAGAGAGAGATAACGCTTTTTATCTCAAGGTGTCTAACGTGTCAACGAGTCAAGGCGGAGCATCAAATACCAAAAGGACCATTGCAACCACTTGAAATTCCAGAATGGAAGTGGGAGCACATTACCATGTATTTCGTTACTGGTCTTCCCAAAGTTTCTTAAGGCATAGATGCGATTTGGGTCATTGTTGATAGATTGACCAAGTCTGCTCATTTCTTACCGATACGAGAAACTTATACACTTGAACGTCTTGCTCGTATGTATATAAACGAGGTTGTAAGATTGCATGGTATGCCAGTATCCATAGTTTCTGATCGAGACCCAAGATTTACTTCGCGATTTTGGGTTAGTTTGCAAAAAGCTATGGGCACAGATTTACGATTTAGCTCGGCATATCATCCTCAAACGGCCGGACAGTCAGAGAGGACTATTCAAACTCTTGAAGATCTATTAAGACTCTGTGTCCTTGATTTCAAGGGAAGTTGGGACAAGTTATTACCATTGGTGGAGTTTTCCTACAACAATAGTTATCAAACAAGTATTGGCATTGCTCCGTTCGAGGCGTTGTATGGAAGAAAGTGTCGTTTTCCAGTATGTTGGGATGAGGTGGGTGAAGCAACGTTGTTGGGACCGGATTTGGTACGTATGACTACGGAAAAGATTCAAAACGATCCGAAAACGTATAAAAACCTCACAAGATCGACAAAAGAGTTATGCTGATCTTCATCGAAAGGACGTGGAATTCGATATAGGAGATCATGTGTTGTTACGTGTTGCTCCATGGAAAGGAGTTACGAGATTTGGAAAGAGAGGAAAGCTCAATCCTCGATTAATCGGCCCATTTTTAATCCTTGATCGAGTAGGAACTGTGGCCTATAGACTCGCTTTACCGCCAAGTATGTCTCGTGTTCATAACGTTTTTCACATATCCATGCTACGTAAATATGTGAAAGACCCGAACCACATTATTGAGTTAGAACCGGACGAAATAGCGGAAGATTTAACGTATGAAGAGGTTCCTGTTCAAATCTTGGATAAGAAGGAACATATTTTACGCACCAAGGTTATACCTCAAGTCAAAATTTTGTGGAGAAACCACGATGTTGAGGAAATGACTTGGGAGTTAGAATCTGAAATGAAATCAAGGTATCCTTACCTCTTCGACATACCAGGTACGTACCCTAATTTCGAGGGCGAAATTTCATAAGAAGGGGAGGTTGTAAGATCCCAGTTTTTATAAATAAAGATGAATTTTTATAATTATTATTTTTGAATATTATGGAAGAAATTTGATATAATGTTATAGTTGTGGGTAATATTTATAAATTTTGCAAAGTACGCAAGTTGTTATAAAATATTCGTTTGGTCGGGGAATATACTTTTTTTCGGGAAATATTCGTACGACGGCAAAATTATTGGTGGACCCCACAACAGAATTATTGTCGGATTGAGAAAACGACAAAAATATTTTATTAAAAATTACGGCGGAAGTTTTACCGTTGATACTGTTGAACTACTGGGTAGTAAAAGTACAGTAATACGCGTTGTTGCATAGTAGCACACGGTATTGATTATTGATATTTATGTGAGAAGTCGCCCAGTTTGATTCAATTATTGTCGATTAATAATATAAATTATTATAGTGATAATGACGTTTTGTTTTATTCGTATTATTAACGTAATAAAACGGAAACATCTTTTTATATAAAACAGAATACTTTATTAAAGTTATTTTATAAATAGAATATATTATATTTTATTATGCATAGTGTTGCATAGTGTTTTGCATAGTGTTGCATAGTATTTGCATAGTAAAAATCTTTTTAAATAAATAGAATATATTATATTTTATTTAAAAGATTTTTCTTTAAATATGGACCGTCAGATTAAAGTAAATCAATCTGGACCGTTCATGGATTAGTTACTATGCATTCCATTTTCCTATAAATAGAAGCTCATTCCTTCATTATTTTCTTACGAATTCACTGAACTCTAGAGAGAGAAACTATAGAGAGATAGAAGAAAAGCTTTCTGCTACTTAACTTTTCTTTTCCCATATCCAGTTTCTGTTACGGTAAGGGTGTTATTCTTTCTTATTCATGAAGAGAACTGTTGTTATTCCATTTCTTATTATTCTGTTGGAATAACCTGTATACGCGGTCTACCCTATACTTGGTGACATTCTTCTATCATTCTGTTGGAACATCCTGTCTGTGTGTTTTACACCGGACCTGGTTCCGTCTTTATTATTATTCCGTTGGAACATCCTGTCTGTGTGTTTTACACCGGACCTGGTTCTGTCTTTATTATTATTCCGTTGGAACATCCTGTCTGTGTGTTTTACACCGGACCTGGTTCCGTCTTTATTATTCTGTTGGAACATCCTGTCGGTGTGAATTTCACCTGACCTGGTTCCATTATTATTATTCTGTTGGAATAACCTGTCTATGCGAAGTTCCGCATGCATGGTGATTTCTGTTGTTATTCCATTCCTTATTATACTCAGTTGGTTAAAGTTTTGACTTCTATACTCCATGAAATTAGTGGAATATCCTTGACATTTGCGCTTCATCCAGTATCCTTTCATGGAAATATTTTTCTGATCATTCTTGAATTTTACACCACAAAATAGTATCGTGTTGACAATTTGGACGTTAATAATTCCTGGATAAAATAATTCTTGAACTTGTTTTATTGAATTCTTACATCATTGTCATCATTCTCTTATTTATATTTTTGAAAGTCATCTGTGGCCTGTAGAGCATGGATGGACTTGGTATGATTATGACCAGGGATTATTCGGTGTAATCATGACCGTAATGTTACAAATGATGTGGTAAAAGTCTCATTTGCCGTAGTGCATTGATGGACAGTTGTTGGCATGATCATGACCATTGATGAATACACAAATATCCTTGGCCCGTAGTGCATGGAATTTGTGGTCGTGACCCTAATGAGTATCCTTGGCCGTAGTGCAGGGATGATGTGGATTATTTATTAAGCTGAGTCTCAGCGATAAAAGTGATTAAAAACTTTTTAAATCATAAAAGATAGTAGATTCAATTCTCTACTTGACTCTTTTAATGGATTGCTTGATCTGCTGCTGTTAAACTTGATGTTGTTATATTTTATCAGTTTAATACTGTTGAAGGCTAACGATACTTTATTCTGCATTATCTTAGTCATAATATTTCTTACTGGGCTAGTTGAGCTCACCCTTTCTTTCACTGTTCTCTTTAGGAAATGAGAACATAGCAGGGACGAGTCGGGGAACGGAGTAATGGTCCAGAGGATAGCATTAGTAGTCCTCACTATTCTGTGAAATAGTGTGACAATAATTGTATTGAGGACTCCTTTTGAGTTTGTATGATCTCTAGTAAACAATTATTGTATTCAAACTCACAGTTGTATTTTGTCGTATTATACACGACAGTGGTATTAGTAAGTTGTATTTGAATTCTGTACCATGTATCTGACGACTCAAGATGGGTTATGTATACCTAATTTTGGGGGCGTCACAGTAAACAAAGAAGCTTCTAGGATTAAAAAAAGGCTTAGTCCAAGTTAAAATTGGAAATATAAAAGGGCCTCGATTTCTATTTGGCGAAGGGTTTGAAATCATCCTTTCAAAAAATCATTTTTATATGTTTTGTGTAAAAATGAACTTTTATTGAAATCAAACCTTTCTGGCATAGGTTCAAAGGGGCACATCACTACTTTCTAAGCACTTCATCACCTTTTCAAAGCTCAAAGCTCAAATCACACACACACATACACATATACATACTTCATGATTAGGGTATGAAAAAATAGCGGTAAACGTATTTCACGAAAGTCGGGAGGTGCCTAGCACCATCTCTTTGCTTAAACAAGCCCCCAAACTCTATGAATCTCGGGTTCCAGACCAATTAAACAGAGTCACATATTGGGCCATATTGCGAAAATCTTGAAAATCCGGTTGAGTTAGTACAACAATTTAAACTCATACCAACTGGCGGTTCTGTCTAATTCAACCCAATCATTAAAATCAATTTTTTCAAATCGTCGACATGTATGTTGGTCTTTTTCTAAATCACACCCTTTAAATAAATAAAATAACATAACAAAAGACAAAGGGTAAGAACATTAGGAAAATGGAAAATTCCTGACGTTGATAGGTGGCGACTCTGCTGGGGATAGTAGAGGGCTTAAGCCGCATTTCAATCTTTTTAATTCCCTTTTTTATCTGCATGTGTGTGATGAATGCTTTCTTTACAATGCTTATTTGAATAGATGTTTCTTTACAATGCTTTATATTAGTGCTTCACACAATGTCATCATATTGGGTACGGTGAGAAGCGATGAATGTATGTGAATGTATGTTGTGTGATTCCTCCATAAGGAGGCAAACCCATCAGTGATTGATTACTATACTCAAGAGGAGCATAACCTCACGAGGCTCGAGAAAGGCGCCACTTAGATATGCTTTAATAGAAATATCGGACTCATTCCCATCTAGTAGATTCTGAAGATCTAGGAACCTTCACGCCGAAAAGCCCGTGAGAGTAAGCCTACGATAAGTTAACCTCTGATAAACCAAACACGAAGGGAAGTCTCTTTATGCCTTTCCTCTTTCAATTCTAGTCAAATGCCAATTCCTGTCAACTATCAAATATCATACCTTACTAGACTAAACTATGTACCGTGTGTGTAGATTGGTTCACTAACCCAACATCGAACCCAAAAGGTCCGATCACCGCCTAGTAGAATGGCTGAAAGTCCAGCACCAGACTCGGTTCCCATCTATCGAGAAGAGTTCGAGTGCTTCAAAAAATAAATGGCCAAAATGATCAATCTGTTAAAAGAACAATGCAAGTTGTCCCTAGACTCTAGACCCAGTGCTTAACCTGGGCCCTCTACCTAAGAAGGAATCCAAATTCCGATCATGACAAATAAAGTCCAAATTTCGAGTCCAATATTCCAAATTGGTAGCAAGACTGACAAATGTGATGCAACCATAGGACAAACCGAAGAAACCATGTATGTCCAGGAGGACAAAGAGATCGAGGAAATTTAAAAGATAATGAAATTAATGGAAGAAGCCATCTGGTCCATAAAAGGGACAAGGAGCCACATTAGTATCAACTATTCAAACCTCTACATATTCCCTGGAGCCAGATACCCAAAAGAATTTTAAATCTAAACTTTGAGAAATTTAATGGGTCAGGGGATCCCTACACCCACCTGAAAGACTAGATTGGCGAGCTGGGGTCTTTTGCTGAAGAGGAAAGCCTCAGAATGCAGCTCTTCCAGAAGATTCTCAATGGGGAAGCTAAAACCTGGTATATCAAACTAGACAATACCAAGATCCGCAGTTGGGAGGAGTTAGCCCACACTTTTCTAAACCAATATAGTTTCTAGACTCAGATGGCTCCTGACCGTTACCAAATGTTCAAGGTACAAAAGAAGCCCAATGAATCTTTTTGGAATTATGCACAAAGATAGAGGGGAATTATAGCTCAAGTAAGTCCACCTATGAGTGAAAATGAGATGGTAATGACCTTCATAGACATCAAATATGCACCTTACTATGAGAGGGTCCTATCGGGAATAGGAAATCCTTTCTCGGAGATGATCAAACATGGCGAAATGGCAGAGATGGGCTTGAAAGATGGAAGGATTAAAGATCTCACAGCTTTAGAAGCAATAACTGAATACCTTCAATCTGGAGATTATGGTAGTGATGCCAAAAGAAGTCAAAAGAAGAGCGAAGAAAATGTATCCTTTATTTTATAGGGGTAATCTAGGATAACCAACAATAGTCCTTCTATCTGGAAAAAGGAAGGCGATCTGCAACGATAACAACAAGCCACATACAACTAAAGCCACGACAGATAGAGAAAATTTGAAAGAATGGAAAATCGGGTGTTTACTCCACTAGGTGATTCCCTTGAGAACGTATTGGCATTGTTAATGGACCACAAGAAAATTATCGAATTGGCTCCACCTCTAGATCCAAAAAGCTAAAGATATAATCCAAGTAAGAGATGTGCTTATATTAGCTTGAATGGGTATATGACAAATCAATATACACATGTAAGTGCACATGGTCAACAAGTAATATAAAATAAGTAAAGTATCGATCCCACGGAGAATAGTAATCTAACAAGAACCAGTTTTGTAATTATCTTAGTCTCTTTAAATAGATGGATAAGTAGTGATTTATCTAAAATTAAATATGAATCAAATTAAACTAAGTATTAAAGGATTAAATCAGATAAAGGAGAGTTGAGATTATAATTTAACTTATTGATGCACTTAGGTTGACACACTTCTTGTTAAATCTAATTAATTACTTCACATTGTTAGTCGAAAACACGAAAGGAAAATATAGCCATCTCTCGATGTACCATACCCATATCACACTAAATCCACAGATAATAGAATGAATGTAAATAGACTAATTAAATAACTCACTATATCTCTATATAAATTACAATTAAAGAGGGTTGAAGCTCAAGTTCTCAAATAGACTACACGCAATGCTTCGGTATATATCTATCCTAGGCAAGAATCATGAATTCCATCGCCATGTAGAAGTCATAAACACATGCTAATATGATTAAATATGAACCTATAATCCGTTTCTCAATTTCATATAGGTGATCAAGCAATGAAATTAATTGGTGATCAAGCAATTAACACAAATCGTATTAGAAAATCCATTCATAATCAATTTGATATCAACAAGGAAGCAAATCAACTTTAGCTATGCAATAAAATCCATTATAATCCCAAAATAGAAATTAGTTCATAATAGAATCAAGATCCATCATCCAAAATTATTTATACATTGAAAGCTAAATATGAAAGTAAAGAGAAATTATGGATTGAGGAATGCAAATCTGATCTCTCTTCTTCAAATATGAACCTTCAATGCTCTTCAATTGCTTCAATTATCCAAAGTCTAAACCTAATCTAATCTAGGAAATATAATAACAATCTAATATAGATCCCCCAAACGTAGAGAATAGAATATATACACAAGTCTCTCTATATCCCCCAAAATGGCTAAATAAATGTTCTGATATATTGCCTCAACCTCCAAAGACCCTTCCTTCAAGATACTCCCCCATTGGTCACTTAAATGAAAAGTCAGCATTTTGTTCATTAGAGTCTAGTGCAGCTGCACTGATTAGTAGACAGAAACGGACGCGTGAGCGTTGTTCAGTATCTCGGGGCAGACAACGGCGTGACCGCGCTGTCCAGTAAGCTAAAAGTGGCACGACACACCAGAACTTGATTTTTGCTTTCTTCTGCTACTGCATCTCCACTTACCATTACCTCAACACTTGATCACTATAAGTTCTCATTACATCCTTTTTAGCTCCAAATGCCACCGAATGAGTTCCCGAGCATGAATCCTACAAAATGTAAAGAAATGCATGAAATGAGACTATGAAATACGTGATTAGGCAACGATTACAATTTAGTTGATACCAAATAATTAGGTATAAAACCTACTTATCAAATACCCCCAAACGTATAACATTGCTTTCCCCCAAACAAAAAAATAGAAAGAAAATGAATGAAATAACTAAAAAACATGCATATATACAACTACATGCCTAAGAATCCAAACATCAGTAAGCATGAGATCTAAATGAGATGCCTCAGAAAAACTATAATGATCATCAAATAGAGTATCTAACCAAGACAAGGTCAATGACCAACAACATTTTGCAAACTAGAACCTGTCATCACTGATGTAGTGTGTGTGTGTGCTTAGCAGCCATTAAATTAACTAAAGAATAAATACTTCGCATAATATGTTTCTTAGAGGGAAAAATGTAGAATTAACTCAAGAATCTCAACAAACAATTAAAGCTCTGACCAAGACTACATATAAACTCAACTAAGAGTCAACAAGGGGTTTATTATGCTTTTATTTACTTACGAGGGCGATATTCACACTTTCCCATGTTTACACCAGGTTGTGTAATGCCAAAGTCTATTAGGCTTTTCAGTGATACCCGTGTAGCAAGCTTTCGACCAATGACTCCCAAACAAGAAGGTTTTAGGGCACTGGGTGTAGAAACACGAGTTTCCCACCAGAAAAAAATTATGTGACCATTTAAACTAAGTAAATCATAATGGTTATTCTAACATGCTATTCGATTACATCAGTTTCAAATAGATAAAAATTCACATAATGTTATACCTAATAATCAAGCTAAAGTTATCAACAATGCTAAACAACCAAGCAGTTCCAATATCATCATGGGCCAATAAGGCTTTTAAGCGTTCAGCAGTTGGTGAACTTACTGGCTGGAGCCATGAATAACCAACCTCAAGCTCCACCAAACATAACGTTTAAGGACTTCAAGGCGGTGGGACCTCCAGAGTTCAAAGGTTCCATGAACCCAATCGAGGCTCAAACGTGGGTTATGGAGACGGAGAAGGTATTTAACGTCGCCAGAGTAAGGGAAGACCAGAAGACCGCATATGCAACTTTCATGCTGAAGTCTGAAGCCAATTATTGGTGGCAGGCAAACAAAGTACGGGGAGGAGAAGGTGTAATAACTTGGGAGAGATTTAAGGAGATGTTTTTTTAGATGTATTTTCTGACTAGTTCGTAAAACCAAATGGAAGTTCTGTTTTTGGAGTTGAAACAAGGGAATATGTCTGTAGAAGATTATGCGGCAAGGTTCAACGAATTGGCTAGGTTCGCCACGTATCAAGTGCATACTGATGAGAGAAAGGTAAGACGTTTCGAGCAGGGACTGAAGCCTTGGTTGTATAACAAGGTGTCAATGTTCCAATTGAACACCTTTGCTGGAGTGTTAGAGAAGGCCATACTCGTTGAAGGTGGAAGCGATGTGGTATCTAAATATAATCAGGATCAGAAGAAGAAAAAGAGTGCAAATGAAGGAATTAAGAAGACTGGTTGAAGTAGCATGGGAGGTAATAATAATCAGAAGAGAAAGTGGTCTGATAACTCGTCAGCTGGAAGTTAATAATGAGGGCAAAAAAAGAAGATTAAAGCGTGCTCAACCTGCGGAAAAGCTCATTTGGGAGTTTGCATGAAGGGAAAATGAGTATGCTACAATTGTGGTCAGGAAGGCCACATAGCACCTAACTGTTCTAAACCAATGAAGGGTGCCTGCTTCACTTGTGGCTCAAAGGATCATCTTGCAAGGGATTGTCCTAATAAGGGATCTGGAGGAACAGGATCAGGAGGGAATAGAGGAAACAACGGTGGAAGCACTCTAACTATCACAAGACCAACTGCAACCAACCGACCGACCGCCAGAACATTCAACATGACAGTTCAAGATGCAGTGCAGTCACGCGATGTGGTGTCAGGTATCATTCCGATCAATAAAGTTAATACTTATATATTATTTGATTCGGGTGCTACTTGTTCATTTATATCCGATGACTTTGCTAAGAACTTAGAATTGCCTAAGGATAAGTTAGAATACCCCATGAACATAAAAATTGCAAATAGAGAAGTGATCCCTGTTAAATACGTACACAAGAACTGTAGGGTGGATATTAAGGGTAACATTATGAGCGTAAATCTTATCCCTATTCGACTTGGAGAATTCGATGTTATCTTGGGTATGGACTGGTTATCCAATTATGGGGCTGTAATTGATTGCCAAAAGAAGCGTATTAACCTTATGACTCCATCAAAGGTTTTGTTTTATGGTAGCAAGTCGCCTAGACAAGCGAGTTGTCTGACGATGATGCAGGCCAGGAAGTTGTTAAATCAAGGCTGTGTAGGATACTTAGCTTACATAGTCGATAGTCGAAAAGAGAATCTGAAGGTAGAAGAAATACCGATTATGAGGGACTTCGTCGACGTATTTCCAAACGATTTACCAGGACTTCCACCAGATAGAGAGGTAGATTTGGTAATCGATTTGGCACCCGGAACTGCTCCAATATCGAAGGCACCATATCGAATGAAACCGGTAGAGATGAAGGAATTAATGGTACAACTACAAGAATTGTTGGACAAGAAGTATATTCAACCGAGCGTATCGCCGTGGGGAGCGCCGGTGTTGTTTGTGAAAATGAAGGATGAATCGATGCGACTCTGCATTGACTACAGAGAACTGAATAAGGTCATGATTAAGAACAGATATCCATTACCGAGGATCGATGACCTGTTTGATCAATTGAAGGGAGCGAGATACTTTTCCAAGATAGACTTGAGAAGCGGTTATAATCAACTGAAGTTGAGACTAGAGGATGTACCAAAGACTGCGTTCAGAACACGATACGGTCACTATGAATTTTTAGTAATGTCGTTTGGTCTTACGAATGCTCCTGCAGCATTTATGGGACTAATAAATGGTGTGTTCAAGCCATTTTTGGACAAGTTCGTAGTGGTATTTATAGATGACATTTTGGTCTATTCGAAAACCAAAGAAGAACACGAAGAGCATTTGAGATTAACGTTGGAAGTATTGAGAAGGGAAAAGTTGTATGCCAAGTTTTTGAAATGCAAATTTTGGATTGAACGAGTGCAATTTCTTGAGCACGTAATCGATAAAAACGGAATTTCTGTAGATCCATCCAAAGTCTAAGCCGTGATTAATTGGGATCAGCCGAGGACGCCGTCAGAAGTACGAAGTTTTCTTGGATTGGCGGGATATTATAAAAGGTTCATACAAGACTTTTCCAAGATCGCAACTTCGTTAACGAATTTAACTCGAAAAGATGTGAAATTTGTTTGGACGGATAAGTGTAAGGAAAGTTTTCAAGAATTGAAGAAGAGGTTGAGTACGGCCCCTGTGTTATCTCTTCCGGATGATACAGGAAATTTTGTTGTTTATAGTGATGCATCGCATAAAGGACTTGGCTGTGGGCTGATGAAAAACGGCAAAGTCATTGCGTATGCATCACGACAATTGAAGGATTACAAGAAGGGATATCCGACCCATGACTTGGAGTTAGCTGCAGTTGTTTTTGCTTTGAAAATTTGGAGGCACTATCTCTACGGGGAGAAGTGTGAAATATATACGGACCATAAGAGTCTAAAATATATTTTCACGTAGAAGGACTTGAATATGCGTCAAAGAAGGTGGTTGAAGTTAATTAAGGACTACGACTGTGAGATTTTATACCATCCGGGTAAGGTGAATGTCGTTGCCGATGCCTTAAGTAGAAAGGGTCGGAAGAAGTTGATGATGTTGACTGCTCAGGATGAGCTAATTGCAGAAATGGAGAAACTGGAATTGGAAGTGAAGTATCCTATGGAGATTGATGAGAAAATATTTAAGATACAATCTGGTATAACCCTACTGGATAAAGTTAAGGAGGCTCAGCTTTAGGACGAAGAATGTAAAAATGTGACAAAGAAGATATCTGAAGGAACCGAACCAAGATTTAAGATGGATAAGGAAGGAATACTGAGATTTGATAATAGAATTTGGGTACCACCAGTTCAAGAGATTAAGGAAGATATTTTAAGCGAGGCTCATATTTCACGATATTCGATTCACCCTGGTAGTACCAAGATGTACCAAGATCTTAGACAACATTTCTGGTGGCCAAATTTGAAGCGTGATGTTGCAGAATGTGTTGCCAAATGTCTGACCTGTCAGAAAGTAAAAGCAGAACATCAGAGACCGAGTGGATTAATACAACCGTTAGAGATCCCAGAGTGGAAATGGGAACATATTACAATGGACTTCGTGGTTGGCCTTTCGACAACTCAGAAATGCTACGACGCAGTATGAGTTATCGTTGACCGACTGACGAAATTTGCACACTTCCTTCCGATCAAAATAAGATTCAACTTAGATCAGTTGGCGAGGATATACGTAAAAGAGATTGTTTCGAGGCACGGAGTTCCGGTATCAATTATTTCAGATAGGGATCCGCGCTTCACATCAAATTTCTGGAAACGTCTTCAGGAATACATGGGTACGCCATTGCGAATGAGTATAGCTTACCACCCTCAAACAGACGGACAGAGTGAGAGACCGATTCAGACATTAGAAGATATGATAAGAGCCTGTGTGATGGACTTTAATGGAAATTGGGATGATCACCTACCATTTGTAGAGTTCGGTTACAACAACAGTTACCACGCTAGTATTGGAATGCCACCCTATGAAGCGTTATACGGCAGAAAGTGCAGAACTCCACTATATTGGGATGAAGTTGGCGAAAGTCAACTACTAGGCCCGGAATTGGTACAACAAACAGTAGAGATAGTCAAGATGATTCGAGCAAGATTGACAGCAGCTCAAGATAGACAGAAGAAATACGCCGATCCATACCGTAAGAATATTGAGTTCGAACTAGGTAGTTATGTGTTCTTAAAGGTCTCTCCTTGGAAAGGAAAGATCAGATTCGGAAAGAAGGGAAAATTGAGCCCAAAATTCATCGGACCCTTTGAAGTTCTGAGAAGGGTCGGAGAAGTTGCTTATGAGGTAGCCTTACCTCCATATCTAGAGAATGTCCACAATGTTTTCCATGTCTCAGTCCTACGACCCTACAAACCCGATTACAAGCACGTGATTGAATTTGAACCCCTACATTTCGACAAAGACTTATCTTATGAAGAAATTCCTGTTCAAATTGTCGACCGGAAAGAACAAGTTCTGAGAAATAAAGTAATACCTTCTGTTAAGGTAATTTGGAGGAACTACAACGCTGAAGAAGCTACGTGGGAACTCGAAGAGTATATGATGAAGAATTATCCTCATTTATTTACTTAGATTGTTATATGCGATTCTGGGGACAAAATCTTTGTAAGGGGGGGGGGGGAGAATGTAACGGGACAAATTTTTGATTTGTGATTCTAGGGACAGAATCCTTTTAAGAGGGGAAAGATGTGACAAAAGTAATTTTGTAATTTAATTTTAATATTTATTGGATTGAATAAATATGTTTCGATGAATTAATTATTAGATTAAATAATTAATTGATGAAGTTGTGATAGATTAATTTAATTATATGTGTTACTTTTATTAAATTAATGTGGAGAATTTTTATTATTCGGAGTATGTGATTATGTGAGCTTATTGAATTAAAAGAAATATATTTAATAAGCCTATGTTATTTTAATTAATTAAATTATTAATTAGAGAGTTAATAATTTAATATTATTATTAAATGAGAAATTTAATTATGTGACTATGTGAATTAATGAGAATTTAGTATATTTAATAAGATATTAGATTTATTTTATAATGGGTGTGACATTATTTAAAACTATATTATAAGGCTTTATTAAATTAAATGGTTTTAAAACCCATTCTTGTTAAGCCAAACGTGGCCTTAGTGGAAGTTGAGGGTAGTTATCCATGACTAGGTAACTGGCCACAAAGCGCCAGTCGCTTTTATTTATTGAATACGTCTTCCTTCTTCATTAATTTCCTAAGTCTGACATTAAGCAGAGAGGGAAAAGAGAAAGAGAGTTGAGGAATTGTTGAGTAAAGTGTGAGTTGAGTGATTGAAGAGTTTGAGAAGGGTTTCAATTCATCTCCTACTATTTCACTATACGCTTGGGTAATTTTTTTCAACCCAATTTATAATTTACGTCTTTTAAGTTTCATGAATATGGCTTAAGTTTTCCGTGATTCTCTGTAATTGGGAAATTATGGTGTTATGTGAATATATGTAATAATTCAATTTGTAAGGCATGTTATATATATATATATATATATATATATATATATATATATATATATATTGTGCTTCCATATCATTGGTTTCATAAGATTATAACGTATGATTTTGGCTTGTTATTCCAAAAATTTACAGAGTACGTGATATGGCCATATGGCCCTTACGCACAAATTTAATGCGTTGATCATATATTATCCCTAAATTTTACACTTATATATGATTATACATGCTAAAACGAACAAAATAAAACTTGAGTGGTTGGATTTGACCTTATAACGAATCCATAGTAGTAAATTCTATAATTTTATTCAAAAACCTTCAAGAACATCAAGAACAATATAACTTACATATTTTAATTCTGTAATTATGTGTTTTAATGGGTTTAAATTACTCTATAAATGTTCGATAATGATTATGTATAAATTCTAGTATTTGGGTATGCTTAAACTAATATGTGGACAAGGAAATTGGAAGTTATGACCATATTTATGTATAATTTTACGTGTGATTGATTTTTGCCCTAATTTGGCCTTGTTATGTTCGCGAACTGCAGAAACTGCAGAAAATGAGCCTGGGTAACCCTGCCCCCGGCGGGCGTTATCAAACTAAATTACCCCGCCCCGGCGGTCAAAAATAAAATAAAATAATAATAATAATAAATATTTGATTAAAATTATTATTAAAATATTTATAAAATAAATTAAATATTTTAATTGAGATATTTATGGAATAAAATAAATATTTGATGAAAATTATTAAAATATTTATAAAATAAATTAAATATTTTAATTGAGATATTTATGGAATAAAATAAATATTCGATGAAAATTATTATTAAAATATTTATAAAACAAATTAAATATTTTAATTGAGATATTTATGGAATAAAATAAATATTCGATGAAAATTATTATTAAAATATTTTAATTGAGATATTTATTGAATAAAATAAATATTCGATAGAAATTATTATTAAATAATTTATTCGAGTGTAATAATAGTAAGAGAATGAAAATATTCTAATTTAATTAAGTAATTAAATTAGAAGGGTAATGATTTGTTAAATAAAGTGGAGTTTATATTAAATAATTAAGTGAAAATGTAACTTATGAATGTCGTGAATACATATGGTATGTGTGTAGGATTTCTGGTGAACGGAAGTAGTAATCGTTTAGCCTACGCACGAGGAAAGTTTCCTAACCCTACTTGCCATTATTGTTCAAGTTTATTATTTACCTCGAGTAAATTATCATTGCTATTATTCAAGTTTGAATGTTATATTAAAGATTTATTATCTTTTCAAAGCATGATTCAGTTATACAATAATTGTTCTATTGTATACTTCTTGAGATTATTATTCGAATTGAATATCATTATTGTTGAACCTTATTAGACTAATGAACTTTATTGATTCAACTAGTCCTTAGTTGATGAACGTTCTAAATTTCAGAACCCTTATTGAATTATCCAAACTAAACTTCCTTTGGTGCGGATTCGAATGTCAAACTGAGATGAACAACCTTGTAAAGGGATTTACTTATGCGTTAGCTTTAAGATATTGTGCACAGTATGGTACTAAGGGCTGATACCCCTAAGTACGAGAAGAAAGGTCCATAGTCTTATGACTGTTAAAGGTTTCAAGTATAACACTTGTTAACCTAGGACATAGTTCAAGGTCTTATGACCCTCAGAATTCTTTTGATTCTTGTTATTCATTCTTGATTCAAAAGTTAAACTTTTATTCAGATGTCTTTAATTCACTCGCATGTTATTATACTGGTATTTTATTTTTATACTTGTGGGCAATAGTGCTCATTCTTGCTTTATAATAACATTGCAGTTAAGAACCAAAGAACTGACGAACCTTCCACTAGTAAAGGCAAGGGCAAAGTTAGCAAGTGTTGAAGACTTGTTATTTTATTTGATGATATATTTATTTTAGACTTGAGTTAATGATGTTGTTTAAGACTTATTGTTTATATTTCTGCACAGATGTTTAAGGTTAGTTCAACCTGGGAATATGTTTATGATTCAGATGTTGTAACCCTATAAGGGGAAGATTTTTATTTCTATTTATTGCATGGTTTGCATTTATTATGGGTAGATAGATAGATGATATTTGTACATTGAACACTAAATCCCGTGGATTCGAAGTACCGGAATTTGGGGGTGTCACATCACAAATCTCCTTGGTTATGTCAACATCAAATAAGGGGAGATTGTTGGGAGACTGCATATTTTGATTTGATGTTCAAAGTAAATGTTCATGATTATATGTAAAGTCCTTCAAGTAATATATGTATAAGGACTTAATGATAGATCAAAATTGTTAGGTTGATCTAAGCTTTTAATGTTTATCATTTTGTAACTGAATGTATTGATGAAGAGATCAAAGATGTTAGGTTGATCTATGTCTTGAGATGTAATAGATAGGTTTTAACAAAATCGTAGTCTATCGAGCTGATCAAGAGATTGTAGAAGCCAACACAGAATCGTAGAGCATCGAGGATCGTAGTATGTCTGCCTTGAAGGGCCTCTCCGAAAATTGCAGAGTGGTCCAGACGTTTGCCGAAGCCAACTCAGAGATCGTAGTGTGCTCTCAAAAATGTAGAGTTTGCAAGACAAATAAGTGAAGATCGTAGTGTGCCAGTCCTTAAGAGAAATTGTAGTGTCCTCGTTTGCTAGCATCGGATCAAGCACCAAGGTGGAAAGACACCATGATTTGAATCGTAGAGTATCATCTGCTTGTGTTAGAAGCATTGAGCCTTACCCTTTTATTTAATGATAAATCCCAACAAATATGAAATGGGCTATAAATGTTGAAGTCCTCACTAGTCCCAATGGCACAAAATATATCCTTAGTATACAACAAGGAAACGTATTGAAGAAGCTAAGAAAAGTACCATTGGTCAGAGGAAAACACCTTTTCAGGTGTTAGGTGAGAAAGCAGTCTGTTGTGTCAGTGGGCCAGAATGCAATTCAGAAGATGTACAGAAAAGTCTCCATCAAAGTTAAGAAAGGTCAAACACATTTAATGCTTCAACAAATGTCTTCAACGAATAGATTTTAAGGATCACATTTATGCAAAACATCCACAGATGATTCAACTAAGCAAGCATTGAACGAAACGCTGAAGAACACTCAACGCTCAACTCTACAATCTAAAAAGAGAAAGCTTGCTCAGCTACTCAGTTCTTTCGAACAAGTGCTTAAACGGCAACTGAGTAGCATCAATCAAGAACTCATCAAATACTATCAACTGAAGTAAGAAGTTCCAAGTCAAAAAGACTTGAAGAGTTCTAAGTGAACTAAGAAGAACCAAGTAGGTTGGACTTGAAGATTTCAAGAGTGAACTAAGAAGTGCCTAGATTCTGGTCTAGAAGGAATCTATGAGATTCAGAAAGTGTAAAAGATATCCTTAGTGGATTTCCTACTCGAGAAGTAGAAGAGTGGACTAGGAGCTTTAAGTGCTCTGAACCACTTAAAACTGTTATGTCTCTTGCATTCTTGCTATAAATGCTATAACTGTTACAACTACCTCACTCTTATTAACTCACTATATCTAAAAGGAAGAACAAACAAATCTTAATTCCACTGTGTTTGAATCATTAACAAAACTAACAAAGTATTTCGAAAAGAATTTAAAATATCTATCAACCCCCCCTTCTAGATAACTATTGTGCCTCTGGGAACTAACAGTCTGCAATAGTTCTAAGAAGCATATAAACTTTGAAGTTATCCTACTCGATCAAATTTCCAAATGGCTGGAAAAGGCTGTAATGAAGAAGTCTACAGATAAACCCCTTACAAAGTTTTTTTATGGAAGACTTTTAAGCATTGTGCTGAAGAAGAATCTGGGAATTAAGATCAAGGATGATGAGGGAGAACCACTAAACATTCATAAAGTAATGTCTCCACAGCTGTTTTTAAACTGGAAGAAAAATCCCAAGGAAAATAGGAGGCTAATAACAATTTGGAACAGCAGCACGGGCTCTGTAAAGAAGAGGAAGGCATAAGTGTGATGCCCCCAAAATAGGTATACAACACCCATACTGATTCGTCAAAATACATGGTATAGAAACAACTACAACTTTATTAATACAACATAAAAACTGTGAGTTTAAATGCAAATATTGTCATCTAGACAATATCCACACTCAAATAAGTCCTCATTACAATTATTGATACATTATTTTACAAAAATAGTGAGGACTACTAAAACGACTTTCTAGAACCTTCATTCCATACCCCGACTAGTACTCGTTATATTCTCGCCTCCTGAGAAGAAAAATGGAACAAAAAGGAAAAGGGTGAGCTCAACTAGCCCAGTAAAGAATATTATGACCAAGATAACATAGAACAATTTATCTTTAGTCTTCAACAGGGAAAAATCTAATAGAATACAATAGACAACCAGTTTTAAATCAATCTTCGCAGCGGAAATAATAATTCATTAGAAGAGTTAAGTAGAGAATGCAAACTACTATCGTCTATATATGAATTTAAAAGTTCATCGTCGATATTTTATCTCTGTAACATCAATCAATATATATCTGGAATTAAATATTCATCTTTGCACTACAGGCCAAAGATATTCATCAGTTGGTCATGTTCATCTAAACACCTATTCATCTTTACACTACGGCCAAAGATATTCATCAGAAAATCATTCATCTTTGTACTACATGCCAAAGATATTCAGTAATATCATCATTTAGTACTGAGGATGATGAAAAATATTTTAAAGAAAACGAATCCAGTGAAACAAAAGAATAAATATTAAGGATTCATATTTTAGCTATTTCATGTCCAAAAATACCTCATAAATAATTATAGTGGAGTAAAATTCAAGAATGATCAAAACATGGATATAATCAAAGCTAGTATCTATAATAGATATTTTGGACAAAAAGAAGAAAATTTTATTTTTCGATGAATAGTGTTGTATTCGTGAATAGTGCCGTACTCATGAATAGTAACCCCGACACAAAAAGTTCTAAATTTGATAAAAAAAATTCAAACCAATATTTCGGCATAATGATATTGAAGAAAATAATATCATTTAAGAAGAAAATAATATCCCTTACCTCGTAAAGACAGTACTTCTAGTTGAAACACCGAATATAGGCTATGACTTGAACTTGCACCGTATAGCAACACTCAAAGTATTAAAATACTCACAAGAATACGCTCAATATATCGAGAGTGTAAACTTCAGTTTCTGGTGTGATTTTCAATTCTAACCTAAGCACCCTATTTATAGGAAATTGCTTAGAACACCAAAGCAAAAAAATTAATGAAATATAAATATATATATATATATATATATATATATATATATATATATATATATATATATATATTAATTTCCTAAGCCCACTTTTTTAGTCAAAGATCAGCCATTCGAGTAGTTTACATCA
Organism: Panax japonicus; assembly: GCA_020205505.1. Lineage (NCBI taxonomy): Eukaryota > Viridiplantae > Streptophyta > Magnoliopsida > Apiales > Araliaceae > Panax > Panax japonicus. Next base: position 7,196,175 of record CM035101.1, read on the forward strand.
CAAAAAACGTTTTTGTGAATTAAAATATTTTAAACTTAAAAAATTAATTATTCCGGAACTTCAGAACTTCAATCATTCATAATAAATAGCCCTTTTATCAGAAAAATTCAAACCACATGTCTTTTCCATAGGAAATTCCATTATCTACAACTTTGCAGAAGAAAGGTTTTCCAAACTCTAAACAGAAATTGACCGAAATCCATAAACGGGCGATTCTACAGGCTATAATCAAATTTCAGTCAAGAAATGGGCCCATAGGCATGTTTAACATGTTTTAAACAACTTTTGCAACAAAAATACTTTTCCTCCTTATATACTCATATATTCCACATTTATTGTAAAAATATCATCATTATTATATTATAATAATATAATAAAATATTATTTTATCAGAAAAGATAAAATATCGATTTTCAACAATTGTCACTTTAAAAATTTTCTCCATCTATATCCACATAAAATGAATATTTTTCTCATCATATAAATTAATAATTAATTATTCACAAATAATATTACAGAATCACAATACTGACAACCAGGCAGTTCCCAGGAAAGAGGGGGCTTTCCAATAAGGATTTCTCCTTACTGGTGCATAATTAGGTGACCAAACCTCTCCTTAGACAGAACTTTCAAGACATTGCCAATAATATTATCTAATAATATTATTCATATAATATGAAATATTGCTCCGATAATAGAAAATAATGTGTAGTGACAATTATTGAAATAACAGTAATATAAAATATCAACGTAGCAATTATTGAATCAATAAAATAAAATACTGAACAGTAATTACTGTAACAATTATTGAGTAGTGACTTCTTACGTAAGAATCAATAATTAGTGCAATACCGTATGCTACTGTGCAACAACGCGTATTACTGTGTTTTAACCACCGGGTATTACAATAGTGTTAACGGTAATAACTACGTCGTTATTTATAAATAACTTATACTTGTTGTTTTCTTCATCCAATCGCTTTTCGTTACGGGGCCCACACAAGGCTGCGTCGTCGTACGAATATTCCCCGACAATAAGAATATTCCACGACCAAACGAATATTCTCCGATAAAAATGAATATTTTATAACCACTTGTTTATTTAAAATATTTGCGTATTTTACCCATAACTAACCACATTAATCAAATCAACCCTTACTATTTCAAAATGATAAATAGAGGAAATTAAATTTCATTTATTAATAATTTGGGGTCTTACAACCTCCCTCCTTATGAAATTTCGTCCTCGAAATTAACGTACGTATTGGTGTTTCAAAAAGATGAGGATACCTCACTTTCATTTTCGTTTCCAACTACCAGGTCATTTCCTCAATAGCATGGTTTCTCCACAAAACTTTAACTTATGGTATGCCATTCGTGCGTAGGACATGCTCCTTCTTATCCAAGATCTTGACAGGTACTTCTTCGTACGTTAAGTCTTCGGCTATCTCTTCCGGTTCTAACTCAATAACGTGGTTTCGGTCTTTCACATATTTATGTAGCACAGATATATGAAAAACATTATGAACACGAGACATACTTGGAGGTAACGCGAGTCTATAGGCCACATTTCCTACTCGATCAAGAATCTGAAATGGATCAATAAATCATGAATTAAGCTTTCCTCTCTTCCCAAATCTTGTAACTCCTTTCCATGGAGCCACACGCAACAATACATGATCCCCAATGTCAAATTCCACGTCCTTTCGATGAAGATCCGCATAACTCTTTTATCGATCCTGTGACATTTGTATACATTGTCAAATCGTTTGGATCTTCTTTGTAGTCATTTGTATCAACTCTGGTCCCAACAATGTTGCTTCTCCCACCTCATCCCAACATACTGGAGAGCGACACTTTCGTCCATACAATGCTTCAAATGGAGCCACACCTATACTTGCCTGATAACTGTTGTTATAGGAGAATTCCACCATTGGTAGGTACTTATCCCAACTCCCTTTGGAATCTAGGACACAAAGTCTTAATAGATCTTCAAGAGTTTGAATAGTCCTCTCTGATTGTCCGTCTGTTTGAGGATGGTATGCCGAACTGAACCATAAATCCGTGCCCATAGCTTTTTGCAAGCTAACCCAAAATCTTGAAGTGAATCTTGGGTCACGATTTGAAACTATGGATACTGGCATGCCATGCAACCTCAAAATCTCATTTACATACATACTAGTAAGATGTTCAAGGGAATAAGTCTCCCGTATTGGCAAGAAATGAGCAGACTCGATTTATCTATCAACAATAACCCAAATAACATTTATGCCTTGAGAAACCGTGGGAAGACCCATAACGAAATCCATGGTAATGTGTTCCCACTTCCATTTCGGAATCTTAAGTGGTTGCAATGGACCCTTTGACACTTGATGCTCTTCCTTTACACGTTGACAAGTTAAAAACCCCGAGATAAACTTTGCAATCTCTCTCTTCATATTGTTCCACCGAAATATATGTCGAAGATTACGATAAATTTTGGTACTTCCAGGATGTATTGCAAATGGTGTATTGTGTGCCACCATCATGATCTTGTATTTCAAATCAGAATCGTTAAGAACACAAAGTCTGGAGTAGACTCGAAGTATTCCTTCTTCATCGATTCTTGCTTCTGGAATAGCACCTTCTTGTACTTTCTTCTTCATACGCATCAGCTCCGGGTTTGTGGCTTGAGGAACTTTAACTTTATCGATTAAAGTTGGTTCTATGCGTATAATTGACATCATCGCACTCGTTCCTGCATATGATCTTCTACTCAACGCGTTAGCTACCACGTTTGCTTTTCCAGGATGGTATTGAATAGTGTGGTCGTAAACTTTCAACAGCTCGAGCCAACGTCGTTGCCGTATGTTGAGTTCTTTTTGAGTGAAGAAATATTTGAGGCTTTTATGGTCTGAATATATCTCCACTTTATCCCTATATAGATAGTGTCTCCAGATCTTTAGCACAAAAACGACTGCTGCCAACTCTAGATCATGAGTATGATAATTCCTCTCATATTCTTTAAGTTGTCACGAGGCATAGGCTATAACATTCCCACGTTGCATGAGAACACATCCTAGCCCTTTGCCTGAAGCATCGCTGTAGATAACAAATCCATCCGAACCAGATGGTATGGTCAAAACAGGTGCCAAAATGAGTCTCATCTTAAGCTCTTGGAAACTTATCTCGCATTCCTCGCTGCATACGAATTTGATATCTTTCCGAGTCAGCTGAGTTAACGGGGTAGCGATTTCGAGAAAACCCTTCCACGAATCTCCGATAATAACCAGCTAAGCCCAGAAAGCTACGTACTTCGGTCACCTTCTTTGGTTGCTCCCAACTTTGTATTACTTCAATCTTCGCTGGGTCAATAGATACTCCATTTTTTGACACCACGTGCCCTATGAATGCTACTTCCTCAAGCCAGAACTCGCAATTTTTCAACTTAGCGTATAACTTGTTTTTACGCAGCCTTTGGAGTACCAGATTTAAATGGTGCTCATTGTAACGCCAGAGAAAATTGGATTTTTGAGAATTAAATTTTTATTTTTAATTATTTATTAAATGAATTAATTGATTATTTATTGTGCAAGCTAATCGAACGTCGTTCTCTGACCTAGAAATGTCAGAACATCGTAGGATTTTGGCTACATGGTAGAATTAAAGTGTTTGAATTTCTAAGACGAAAATAAAAGCTTCTCGAGAAATTTTCTGAAAAATACTATTCACGCAATTCTGCTCGAGAATTATTTTTGAACTTCCGAGAAATACGTAATGATAGAATATCGAGGTGAGATGTAATATCCAATAATATTTCAGTTATGGAAAACATAATATTTCGCCTGTGGACTTAAAACCTAACGTTTGAGGAAAATGATTTATGAGAAGGAAATGTAATGAGATTAATGAATTAAGCGATGATCGTATACTATGTAGTATTATACGAAGTAATGAATACGAGTATGATATGAGCTATTATACGAGTACGTATGAATGATGGTAAGTTGTATGTATTAAACAAGTATACGAATTAGAGTACGAGAATTATACGTATAATATATGTTATAAGGCTTTAAGCCAAAAGAAAGGAATTGGTAGGATCTGTTAAGTATTATGTGAGCCCAAGTATTGGATGGTTAAGTCCAATGTGAGTTTATTAATGCAAGCCCAATGTTTGTTTAGTTACAAGCCCAAGGTAAAATTATGCTAGAAGCCCAAATGATTAAGTAAGTTAATTAAGCTAAGGCCCAAAGTAATTATCCAATGGGTACGAACCATGGAGCAAACCATGGATAGTCCAAAGTGGCGGACAAGAAATTGATGTGATGAACAAGCAAACTTAGAAGCTAAGTTAGTGTGGTGATCACACAAAGTGCATTATTGGGATGACCAAGTAAAGGAAGTAAGGAGCAAGTAATCTTAAGTGCTAAGCAAGAGATAAGTTAAGTAATAAGTAAGTAGCTTAATAGTTAAGTAAGTGTGGTGGACAAGCAAAGTACCTTTATGTGATGAGCAAGTAGACTTAGGGATTAAGTAAAGAATAAGTTAAGAAAACTTAATGGCTAAGTGTTGTGATGATCAAGTATATGTGGGGAGCAAGTTTACTTGATTAATAAGCTTAGAATAGTAAGGAGGTGGAGGGATTAATGACACTTATGTCCTAACTTTGGTTTGCCTATAAATAGCAAGCTTAGATTTCATTTGTTAGTTGTTAGTTTTTCATCCAACAACTCATAAGTTGAGAGCTTAGTGGCTTGAGAGAATAAGCACTTATAAAAGCTAGACTTCCTTTGTTAGATATTCAAGAAGCAAGAAAAAGATTAAGGCTTAGCAAGTGAACATCAAAGAGTAAGTATTCATAAACCTTAATTCTCTTTCTCTTTCATTGTTAGAGAAGGCGGTATTGTTAGAACTAGTATGCTAAGGAATGATAAACCAAAGGGCTTAAGTCTTAATAAGCCGTAATAAGTCATGAACAAGTCATTTCTACTTATATAAGTTATGAACTTATGAAGATCTTGTAAGAACTTGTCATATGATAATGGTGATAAACTTAGTAGGAACTTAATAAGAAATTGTAAGAACTTGTAACATATTTACATTAATGGCACTAGTATGATAAGAAGATGTAAGAATGATGGTTAAAAGATTAAAGCCATGATAAATCATAAGAAATAGAATTATAAGTAGTTTATGAGTTTTAAACTTATTAAGAACAAATAATAACTTATCATGTATATAAGTTAATGAATTATATATGTCAAGATGATGGTATAATGGATTAAATCCAAGTGAAATGGTTTAAAAATATCAAGTAACGAAGTTTCACCGGAATTCACACGATTATTCGACAATCGTCGAATTCGTGAAATTCTCAGAATGGAAGTCGAATTTTGATATTTAGCTTGGAAACATTGGTTTCTAATGGAGACAAATCTTATTTGGTATTATAGATTTGTGAACTCAAAAATGGCCAAATTCCGACTTAGAATGAAGAAACGAGCGTTGAACGTTCATGAACGTTTATAGTTTTTGTTAAAAATGGACTAATATGTGGAATTTTAGCAAATAAAGTCGAATAGATAAAATTCTTGCATGAACACGTAGAGTATGTAATTTATGAACCATAGGCTCTTGAACGAGCCAATTCAGACTTATAATGAAGAAGTTACGAGCCCGAGAATCTCACCAAAAGAAAAATCTGTCAAAATTGTCTGATGCACAGAGTCCGCGCCGCGGCACGACTCAAGGCACAAAAATCTTGCGCCACAGTGTGAACCGGACTTAGTCCCTTGTTAATTGGCACCGCAGTGTGGCTGATATCGAAGGAGTTGGAGCCGCAGCGCCGTGAGCGAGTTCTAGGTATACAACACCCGCGCCGCAGCAGCGAGTTGTAGAGCAATAGCTGGCGCCGCAGTGCCGACACTAGATCATGCACATTAATAAAAGATTACAAGTAAGGAAATAAAGATAATAGATTAGTAATGAACCAATACATTAATAAACTTAATGTAGCATCATTAAGATAATTGTAAACCTTAAGTAATATACTAATGGTTGAAGATAGGTCGAATGTAAACGTGAATGGTATGCAATAAATGTAATTAACCAATGACAATCGAGTTTCGATTAAATAACGTAAGGACGTTAGTAAGCCGTGAGGAAGGATATTAACTTGAACCTAGTTGTATTAATGAAATAATTTCAATTAAGTTATAGAAAGGAACGAAGTTGGTAAGAATAATATAAAAGAATGACGGAAAGTCGGAACCAGTAAAAAATAAATCTAATAAGGGATTAGATTGAGAAGAAGGGTAAGATTCTTTAGGAACTATGTATGTTCATTCATGAACTAATGTGATATGTTATGTGATTATGTATTGTAGAGACTATAAAGACTCAAAGGAAATGTAATTATTCGGTAGTAGACGCTGAAGGCAAGTTTTTCTTAAACCCTTGTCTAACCTTCGTGTTAGTCAGGTTTTCAAATGATTCAAGTTATGAGATGCATGTATGGTTTGAAAGAAAGAGTCGATGCCCGTTTTAACTCGGCTAGACTAATCTTGATAAGTCGATTGGTTTGTTTACAAGTCTTTCAATATAGAATTGCAAACGATATCCTATGCCAATTCTTTGGTACGAATTCAAGGTAAGCTTGAATATGTATAAACAAATATATTTTCATCGATTATTCGATGGGCATGTGAGGTTGCCACAACTTAAACGTATACACGTTTAATGGATGTAGTGTTGATCAACATAGGGTACTATAGGCTAATCACCTAGATGTACTTGTAAGCTATGCTGAACTTACGGACATCATGCCGAGTTGTCCTTTTCAAAGAAACTATAAGATGTTCACGTCTTGAACTAGAATTGATGATTTACGGAATATTTTTATTGTAAAACATTTTGAAGGAAAAGGAAAGCTATTTTGAATTATTGATAGTACTTCGTAACTATCATCCAGTTATTGAAAATATACGATTCCTATGTTTCAAGCATGCTTTTAAAAATGAAATTGTTGTACTTGCTGAGCTTTTTATGCTCACACTTGCTTGAACCATATGATTGCAGCTTAGAAGATATGACCAAAGGATTCGACAAGGATAAAGTGAAGGGTAAAGCGAACTTGTAGCGTACCAATGTAATAGTATAGGTTTGTAATGATAATATTTGATATTATGACAAGAACAAATGTAACGGTTATAAAGAACTAGGGGAATGGTAGTATTATTTTGGAATATATATATATATATATATATATATATATATATATATATATATATATATATATATATATATAAGACAGATTCGTTATTTTGAGGCTTTTTCAATTGAATGTTTGTGTGAACTGTAGCACCGTGGAGAACCATCTATCGGGTTGAAAGAGACCCGAATTTGGGGGCGTCACACTCATGATCTTCATGGCTTTTGGAATATACGAGGATGTCATCAATAAAGACAACAACGAATTGATCCAAATAATCCTTGAATACTCGGTTCATCATATCCATGAAAGCCACAAGAGCATTAGTCAATCCAAAAGACATGACTAGGAATTCACAATACCCGTACCGAGTTCTAAAGACAGTCTTCGGAATATCCTCAGTTTTAACCTTCAGCTGATGATATCTAGAACGAAGATCGATCATTGAAAAGAATTGTGCTCCTTGTAACTGGTCAAACAGGTCATCAATACGAGGTAGCGGATACCTATTCGTGATAGTGACATGGTTTAATTCCCAGGTAATCGATACAAAGTCGCATACTCCCATCTTTCTTCTTTATAAATAAAATAGGAGCACCCCAAGGAGATGTACTAGGACGAATAAAACCGATGTCCAACAACTCCTGTAGTTAGACCTTTAACTCCTGAAGTTCAATAGGATCCATTCGATATTGGGGTTTTAGAAATGAGCTTTGTACCAGGTTCAAGATCAATAAAGAATTCAACTTCACATTCCGGGGGTAGACCGGGAAGTTCTTCAGGTAATACGTCAGGAAAGTTAATAACAACAGGAATATTATTCAAATATGACGTGTCTTTATTCAAATCCATAACATGGGCTAAGAAAGCTTGACATCCATTTTTTAATAAACGGATGGCTTTATAGCTTGATATAACAGTGATTGATTTTAATGGCTTAGTTGCTTGAATTCGCATAACAGGTTGGTTAAGAATATGAAAACTAACAACCTTACAAAAATAATCAATTTTGGCATGATGAGTAGTTAACCAATCAATCCCTAAAATCACATCAAAAGTAAGTATCTTTAAAGAGATAAGGTCAACAGGTAATGTGATGGTGCCAACTTGGATCAAACAAGATTTATAAACAGTGGATGTGATGAAAGTTTCTCCTAACGGAGTCTCCATAGATAAATCAAAGTCTAATTTCTCCGGAGTCAAGTTTAAACGTTGAGCACAAGCAGGAGAAATAAATGAATGGGTAGCACCGGTATCTAGTAAGGTATAAACTTCACATGAATTTATGATTAGCTTACCCGTGATCACCTCGTTTGGGTTCCTCGCATGTTGACCAGTTACGACAAATGCTTTTCTAGGAACCGTTGACTTTGACTTTTCTGGGATAGTCTTTTGAGTCACCATCCCCACTGGACTTGGTTTCGCTACAGTACAATCTCGAGCGATATGTCCTTCCTTTCCATAATTATAGCATACTTTGAACTGTTGTGGACAGTTTGGGCTGATATGTCCCTCTTTCCCACACTTATAGCATACGACCGGTGGTCGTTCTCCACCCTTAAAACCAATTGCTGCTGGTACTGACGTCTTCACAGTGTCATTGTTGAATATCCTCTTTTTAAAATCTCCCCCAACTCGCTTCTTCTATTTTCAGGGCCACGATTACCACCAGAGTGGTTGCCGTTCTTGTCCGTATTTTTCTTTCTCCGCTGGTTATCGTTGTTCTGATTACTGCTGTCACCGGTATGATCCTGGTTGTGGTCCCTCGGTTGATCGTACTCGTTATCTCGCTCTAATAATTAAGCCATGTTGACAACATCTAAATAGAGAGAAAATTTATGAGAAATGAGATATTGACGTATGCCGGGTTTCAAACCTCTCAGAAACATCCGCGTCAAACGTTCCTCATTCTCCACCAAATGAGGTTCAAACCTGAATAACTCTGCAAACTTCGCCTCGTACTGGGACACCGTTATGTTATTCTGCTCCACTCTAATAAACTCTACCTCCTTCATATGACGAGTACTTTCAGGAAAGTATGTTAGTTCCCAGAGGGCACAATAGATCTAGAAGGGGGGTTGGATAGATCCTTTTTATTTCAAATACTTTTCTGGTTTATATTAAATTGTTCATAATCAACATATGACAAACATGAGAATCTTTTCAAGCACAGCAGAATAAGTAAAATATCCCCTTCATTGATATAATTATAATCATACATACATTGTTCATAGAGTAAGTTTAGTTGTAAGCAGTTAAAACATACATAGCAGTTATAGCAGTTATAGTACATAATATAAATGACATAATGTAAAAGACACAAGGGGTTTTAAGTGCTTCAGAGACTCAAGCTCCTAATCCACTCTTCTGCTTTCAACTAGCAGGATTTCCACTAACGAAGGGGCAGCACCCTGAATCACTAAGATTCCTTTAAGGCCTGCAGCCTTGGAACTCCTCTAGTTCCCTAGGAACTCTTCAAGCCCAACAAGCTTGGAACTTCGTTTAGTCCCTCAGGACAAGGACCCTTCTGGCCCTGCTTCATTTAGTCCCTCTGGACAAGGACTCCTCAGGCCCTGGCTTTGTTGAGTTGTTTGTTTGTTGTTGTTGGAGTCGATGCTAAGCTGCTAAGATGTCTTCATGCTCTAAACATCTTCTATACTTAGCATCTTAACTTGATCATCCTTGAAGTGCAGCTGAGTGTTGCATAATGCTCAACTTCTTTAGTTACTCAAACACTTCGGATGATCCCTTGTTGAACTGCCTTGAAGATCATTCTCCTTGGTACTTGATGACTACACATGAGAGGCTTCCAAGCTGACTGTAGGCTCTTCTATTAGGTACTTAGAAGCTTTCTCATGCTTGACACCAAGATGGCTTTTGTGATCTCCCTTTTGCTACTTGATGCCTTCTCATGATGGACATGTTAAGATGACTGTAGGCTCTTCTCTATTGTGCTTAGAGTCTTCCCATGATGGACATCAAGATGTCATGTTGCTCTTCTTTCTCTCAGCAGTTCTGAACACTCTTCATGTAGTAGAACTCTCACTTCTACATAGTAGAACTCACACTTCTATTTCTTTCTTTATCTAACTTGTGAGTGTTCTTGGTGGATCGTAGAGTGAGCCTTCGGACTCACTATTTCACATGGTTTAGATCAGTCCACCTTCTCTCCAAACTCAGCAACTCCAGTAACCTTTGATCTTTGAAGCTCTTCCTTATTTATACTCCTTCCCAATCCTTCCATTGGAAATTAGTCGTTGAAGGCTATTCAAATATCTTCACAGATCTCAAGTTACTTGATGTAGACTTCTTGATGCGACTTGTCATACTTTTTCTGATGCTGCAGTTTACTGTTTCACCTACCCTGTCAGATGTACACTTTAATGTCTTGGGCAGGTCTAAGACTTTATTACCTCTTTCTGATTTCTTGATCAGAGGTTGTCTTATTGCATCGATACTCTCAATAAGCACTAGTCCAAATATTACCCTTCAGATTGAACCTTTGCCAAAGCTTCAGTCTTCAGTTATTCGGACTCTACAATTCTGATGCACGACTTCAAGGACTTGATCGTAGTGTCTTTTTGAGTGTTGCTTATTAACTGGTAGGGTTAACACTACGATCTTGAAGAGTGTTGATTGGATCTTCAATGTAGAACACCTCTTCCTTGTATTGTGTAGTGCTTCAATACTTCTGTTTGCTTCAACTACTCTTAGATACTGATGGCCTAATTCCTTGCTCTGGTACCCTTCTGAATATAAAGACACTTCAGATTTGTAGCGTGTCCAGCTTGCTTTCTCCTTGTGATCTTCCACTCACTTATCATCAATGAATTGACCCTACACTTAATCACTTTAGCCTTGCTCTTCAGAAGCTGACCAGTATCTCGGTTCACCTTCCAACAGTTCCTTCTCTGTTTGGAAAATACTACGATCTTGGTTGCTTCAAAGATCGTTGTCTTCTGTTCACTTGATAGCCACTGTATAAGCTGACTTTCCTTATTCAGCTTCTGAAGTCTTCTTTGGATCTCCTTGTGGAAGACTTCATCACGAATGGCCTTACACCTCAATCTTAATGCTGATTGAGTTGGTTCTGAGATCTTCTGTTAGCCTGTATGCCATTCATTGAGTGCTCCCTGGTTTCCTTGGATGTAGCTTGCAGCTTGAACTAGAGGCTTCGTTCCTTTGGATATTCTGGGAATGCTCATTTGTTGAGAACCGTATATTCTCTACGATTCATCCTTGGCATTGTGACCACTTCTTCTTAGATCGTAGTTCTGCACTCTACGATTCAGCTTCAACTTGTGCAGACACTACGATCCCGAGATTAGATCTTGACACCACGATATCTGCCTTGTGCTTGTTGTCTTCATCTGATCTTGCTTGACTACGATCTCTGCATGTAATCAATAGACTCTATGAACTTAGAGTGTGATCTATGATCCTTGACTTGGCTTTGGCATCAGTAGACTCTACGACTATGAGTGTAGTCTATGTTTCTGTCTTGGCTTCGGCAGATGACCTGTCGGCTCGTAGGCAGGCTGTCTCTACGATTCTGAACATGACATCCTCAGCACACTCCGATCCTGAGGAAGCTCTACTTGATACACTACGATCCTTCTTCGTTTCCCCTGGCAGTCTATGAACTTCGAGATCTACCTATCTTCCATACTCCTATTCTGCCTCGATAGCTCTCGAGTTAACCTTGACTCACCTGGTAGACTACGACTTCTGGTGCAGTGCTCGACGATCAGACTAGCCTGTCTATTACATCATAAGATCAACCTAACAAGCTTGATCTTTCTATATTTATAGTCCTTGTACATCATTTCTTTTTAAGGACTTTACAAAGCTGTTTTGCTTATGTAGGATCAACCTAACATATTTGATCAATTCATTCTAAGTCCTTGTACATATATTTCTATTATCTATCAAAGGACTTTACAGCTTTTCTTAATGCAAGCATACTTGCATATTCATTCATATATATATATATATATATCATAATCAAATCATATATTAAATAGTAATATCATTCACATGGTTATTCCTGACAATCTCCCCTTATTTGATTATGACAAAAACATTAGGTGCATATGCATGTTATGAATGAATCTTATATACAGTGAGCAGTTGTATTTCTAAAATAGATAATCATGAATGTCATTTATATTGATATGGCAATTTATATATTCAGACATTCTACATCCTGGATCCAGAACATACCTAACAGGTTAGAGATGTACCTCCTTGACTCATGTATGTTTCTAGGATGCTTCTTAATCAGCTACTCATTTGATTGTTCTTCTTTTTCTCGCTCCCCTTCAGCATCCTTCTGATCATGCTCCCCCTCAGACTTTTCAATCTTGTTATCATCATCTTCTGGCTCCCCCTCAGATGATGACTTTTTATCTGCAGCTGCTTTCTTCTTCTTTGACTTCTTTTCCCTTAACCCTGTGCTCTTCCTTGAGTGCCTCTTGCTCCTCTTATTTCTATGCCTCTTTTTCTCCCCCTTTTTGTCATCAATCATTTGAGAGAGCTGCTCCATGTTGGACATAAGTTGTTCCATCAGGTAGGAGGAGTTGGCAACTTCAAACTTTAGTTCTTTCTGGCCTAGCTCAACTTTTACTGAGAAGGTCTGCCTGATATCATCAATCTTGTCAGAGAGGGCTTCGATCTGCTCTGCACTGGCCTTTTGAATTTGTAGAGCTTCTGCCTTCTGATCTTGTATGGCCTTCTAATAGATGTTATCTATCTCTTGGAGTTTAAGAGATACATCGGCCACGATAGCTTGAAGCTTGTGCTGGAAAGAATCATCTCCTGCAGCTGTCTTCTTCTGTGATTCTTCAGTGAGCATAGATATCTTTTTGCTTAGATCATCAAAGCTCTTTTGTAGTTCTTACTCCAAAGAAATTTGATCCTTTTGTTGGGCAGCAGCAGGTTGAGTATCTGTTTGGACTCTACGATTTTCATCCTTAGACAGATTTTCAAAGTTCTGGATAATCTGGATAATCGTTGAGTTCTAATCACTGGTTGAGGTTGAGGATGAGGGAATGTCTGATAGTAGTGATTGAGCATAAGGAGGCTTCTTTTTTAGAGCTTGAACATCATCAGCAGTATAGTGAAAAGACTCTACGACCAGCTCCTTGGTCATGGCTCTTTGTCCTTCAGAGTCCACTCTACGATCGTAGGGGATGTAGAGATTTCCAGCATGTTGATAGACCTTGAAGTGGGGCTGGTCTTTGATCAGTTTGGTGGCAAACTTCTTTACTCTTGAAAAGTTCTGAGCCACCAGTCCATGCTTGGAAATTGCTTGTAACACCAACTGAAATAGCTTCCATCTTTTTCAAGTAAAGGCCTTTAGCCATGGCATCCACTGGAAGAACCATCTCATCAGCAGATCATCAGGGTTATAGAGAATGGTTGAGCAATCTAGCTCCATATTGTTCCAGTTCTTGGCTAAGTCAAAAGTAGTTATTCTTACTACGCTGAGCTTCTCATCTCCATAGTTTACCCATCTAGCAGGTGGAGTCTCTGATGGTTCATTAGGAAACTTCTACCACTATTCTCCTAGTGAATCTTGTAGGTGAGAGGACATGGTAGAGTTCTGGTTCTTCTTGTTCTTGATCTTCAGAATTGGAGTCATTTTCTACTTCTTATTTCTCAGAACCAGAACGGTTTTGATCAGCTTCAACAGAGAATCCTTCTTGTTGCATTTCTTGTCCAGAACCTTCTTCAGCAAGCATTTCCTCAGACTCTTCTTCTTCACTGCTGGTTTCATTATTAGCACTTTCTTCCGGGGATACAGACTCATCATCACTCAATTCAATGATGGCATTTGATTGGCCACTGTTCCTTTTGGGGGAAAACTGGGCTTGCAGTCTGTAGCTCTTCCTTCTTCATAGAGGTTCAACTATTGGAGAGACAGACTCTTCTTCTTCTTCAGACTCTGACTCCTCTTGCTCAACATACAGACTTCTTTGGAGTTCAGCACTGGCAGGGACAGTTTCTTTTTTCTTGGACTCATCACTTTCTGAGCCATCATGAGGACTTTCTGGATTGGAGGGGACATTCTCTTCTTCTTCTTGAACAACATTTTCTGACCCATTCTCTGGGCTTGTTGGGGAAGTTGTATTTTGGGATGCACTTTGGTTACCTTGAATTTCTTTTTCATCATCAGAGTGACTGCTCTGAGGATTGGCCATGGGGCTTGAGTATTCTTCTTTATCAACAGATACTGTAATCTCTTCCATCACATCAGCTTCATTTTAATTGCTGGATGTTGTTTGTGGAGACTGAGCCTTGACATCTGTTTTCTTTACTTCTGCTGACTCTACGTCCCTTTCTTCAGCAGATGTACTATTTTGGGAAGCTGAGGATGGTTTATCTTCCACCTTAGCTTTCTTGCTAACTGGCCCTTGAAGCAACCTGCTGCTTCTTCTCTTTGTTGTTTCAGCAGTTAGGACCTTTTCTTCTTTGTCCTTGTTCAGGGAGGAGACTCTCCTTGGTGTGGCCTGGACTTTCTTCTCATCACCAGCTTTCTTCACAGTTTTTAATTTCTTCCTGGCTGGTGTGATTTCTGCTACTTCAGAGTCATCAGACTCAGAGCTCTCTACCTCTACTATCTTTCCCTTCTTTGCAGAGGCTCTACTGCTGCTCCCAGCTGTCAGCCTTTTGTTCTCCTTGGGGTTCTTCTTCCAGTTCTCAAATAACTATGGAGACATCACTTTCTGCACATTCAAGGCTTCCCCCTCATCATCCTTGATTTTCCCTCCTAGCTTCTTCTTTAGTATAATACTCAAAAGCCTACCACGAAATACTTTGGTCAGAGGCTTTTCAGTGGATTTCTTCTTCTCAGCCTTCTCTACCCACTTGGAGATTTGATCGAATAAGATAGTTCCAAAGTCAATTTGTTTCTTCAGAACTATAACTGACATTATTTTCAATTGTTGGTCAATTACTGTATCATGTGCAGTGTTTTTGCACAGTATGCACTTTCCAACAATTTCAGCTAGGAACTCATATTCTTCAGGAAACTCCTTCTTCTTTATGTCTTTGAAACTAGGGTTCCTTTGGTACCCCATCAACTCCTTTGCTTGTTCAGTGTTGACGTCTTCAAGGTTATTTAGCCCTTGGTTCGGAAAACCTAGGCATTAATTTAGGTCAAAAGATTTCAGCTTCAGAGTCTGACCTTTAACCTTGGTAGACAGAGTTCCAGAGTTTTTGGAGACGTTTGATTAGAACTCTTTAACCAGGTCAATGTACACACGAATACTTGTCTCATGACATTCTGAAAACTCAGCTTTCTTTATGAGTTCAAGAATGTCCCTGAACTTCTTCTCAGATTTCTCAAACGATTTGGTTCCGAGCTGGATGCCGGTGATAACTTGCCAGTTCTCCATTTGAATAGTTCAAAGACTGTGGGTGTTTGATTTAGAGAGGTTTATGCGAGATGGCTGTCTGGGATTTAGTAAGGCTTTGGAGGGTAAACTGATTTCGGTCTTGAAAAGCTTTCTAGGGTTTTGAAAATGGGAGGGAGAGAGGTTCGATAGTTTTTGGTAACTATCTATAGATTTAAAATTGTCTTTAAGGCAGTTCCTTCCAACTCTGTATACTCAGTGATGTGTTAACCATCCATTGGTTGCACGATGCCCAGTAATGAGCTGTAACTCCCCATAAATTTTCAGTTAGATGTTTCCTTTTAGAAGAATAGTTGTTTAAATGACGTGGCTATGACCGTTGACCTTTTGATTCGTAGAGTAGCATGATGAGGCAGCTATAGACTCTACAATTTCCTTTGTTAACTCAACGATCAACTTCTGAGAGATGCTGCATGTGGATGGCTTTGTCTTTTATCCTTACTTTGATGCAGCATAGCTCACTCACTGTAGTATTCGAACTTATCTCCTCCACTTGAATGGTTTAGCAAGTGTCTCATTTTCAAAGCTTCTTGTGAACTGGAGTACCCTTTGGTAGGACTACGATCGTTGAGTTGTATTCTACGATTGCTGAGGTTGTGCTATGATCGTTGAGGTAGCACTACGATCGTTGAGTTTGCACTGCGATCGTTTAGTTCTTTTCAAACTCGACTCTACGATCGTTGACTGACTTGGTCCTTGAGATGAACTAGATCAAACATTCCTTCTGGGTCAAGGTAGCTCAGGAAGGGCCAACCTCTTAGTGAGCTAAGGGTCAGGTTTGTCCCCGAGGCACTTTCCAAATGGAATACTATAGCTGTGATTTGTAATGACATCTCATTCGACCGCTTCTGAGTGGGAGGTCTTCTACCAGTTAGACAACTGCATTACTGAAATCGTGGTGTCCTCATGCTTCTTATACTACGATCATATGTTTGATCGTAGGTACTTCACGATTATGGATTGGGTGGCTGAAGGGTTATCAGTA
The DNA here is from genome assembly GCA_020205505.1 of Panax japonicus. NCBI lineage: Eukaryota > Viridiplantae > Streptophyta > Magnoliopsida > Apiales > Araliaceae > Panax > Panax japonicus. The sequence continues at coordinate 7,212,768 of CM035101.1, forward strand.
GTACGTTTTTGAGACGTTCCTACTGACTATGGATCTTCATTTGGTTCATCCAGCCATAAAGTTTTGGGACTCTGTAGCTGGTATAACTTTTTATAGTATATCTCAGTGTTGTTGTTCCTTAATAGATCATTGCTTCCTCCATTGTTGACGCTGTCTTTCCAGGTAGATGTGATTCCTCTTCTTCAGGTTCATTTGAAGGCAGCCTTGTATATCTCCATCTGACTGGAATATCCATTAATACTTAGATTTCCTTGTATCATAGAGATGAGTATTTCAGGACTGATCACTCTACGATTATATGATAGTACTAGCGAACGTAGTCTTCTTTTTCAGTTATGTTTGTGAAGTTCTGCTCTCGCAATAAGTTCCTCTTGAATGATGCTCGATAATCTTCTGTTGTGAGCTTTCTTGAGGATTCTTCCCATATAGCATACTTGACTGGATTTTGAGCACATAAGATCTTTTCCTTCTTTAGCTGAATGGCTTGCTTCCATATATAGATTAGCAGCCATGTGAGATCCATTCTGGTTAGCTCAGAGGGTCTTCAAGGACATGCTTGGACAGATAGGAACTCTATCAGAATCATCTCTGAATTGTCCTTAGCCTTCTGCTAGTTGAGTCTTCTTGACTGAAGTCTTCTGCTTCATCATTCCTTAGTGTGGTCAGACTGACCAAGTACCTGCAGGTTTAAATATATTTCTATTTTTGGTACCCATAATTAAATTGGTCCTGCTAGGTTAGTTTTCCAAACCCTGTTCCTCTTATTTCGGATAATCATCATATTTATCACCAACAGACATATTCATGCATGCACCTACCTTATGATAATACATTTTGAGATGCATGATGGTGAGTGTGTGTAGGATTTGGCATCTAATAACACACTCTCTATCTATGATGGTTTCATCATTCACTGGGTTATGTTCATGATGTTTAAGTGTACACAGAGTGAGAATCAGCTCTACGATTTAGGAGTATCTAGTTGATTCATTGAGGTGATCGGTTTCTGCGAATCAGCAAGATCCTCTTGCAAAACTGATCATGCTCTATGTGTTGTCAAACACTTAGAACATAGGTTTGTACATACATACTGACCCATCAGCAAAGATTACTTCATATAAAGTTCATTAGGCCTGTGATGCTCTTATGACCCATTTCAAATTTCCTACAAGATGTCATCTTCAACTTAAAACTTGGATGTAGAGAAAGTTTATAGTCATTTGAGTTTCCATCCTCAGGTTACTTTCTCTCTTCACCTTTTTAGGCAGATTATGACTCCTTGACAGAATACTGTTATAGTTCATAAGAAGATACAATTATGATGTATACATTTATAATAGTGAGGAACCGTACCTTTTTACTGTCAGTTACTAAACAATCATTTATCATAGATATACTGAGTTTAGGTATTGATGAGCATAGCTTTACTTTTTCTCCTGACAGCTTATTGCTCTTGCTGGCCTTTAATCAATCAGTAGTGATCTTGAAGATATAGGCCAAGAGAATCTCAGCATTAAGATCTTTGACATCCTTTAGCTGACGGAGTTTGCATCCAGCTGTTGGTTGGCCTGACATAAGTTTGAGAATATCTTCTCTTGATAAGCATTTCTTAGCATGTATGGCTTCTTCATCTTTCAGACTGGTCGATGCTTGACTCTTCGTCATTGACGTCTCTTGAGTGTTCTCGTCTGGTCTTAGGACTACAAGATTGACTGCAGGCTAGGATTGGTCTTATTGATGTATCAATAGAGACCATGGACCAATCTGAGCAGCTTCAGGTGTATATACACATTTAACCTATACACAATATTTTCAACATGTGAGCTCATATGCATATAACAAGTTACTTACTACTAAACTAAGTTTAGAAGAATGTTAGTGCCTTGGATCAGACTCAAAGCGATTAGCTTTTGAATATAGCATGAGAACCTGCTCTGATACCAATTGTTAGTTCCTAGAGGGCATAATAGATCTAGAAGGGGGGGGGGGAGGTTGAATATGTGACAACCCGAGAATTTTGAATATTTTTTATTTTTTATTAATTGATTTAAGGTTCAAATTTTGAACCTAGACAGAAAATAAGTGTATGCGTTTGATATTTTTAGGAATGAATTTTGAGGATTTCAAAATTCTGTGAAGGATTTAGGTGAATTATTCAGGATTAAGTGAATACGTGATTATGTTCTATGGATTTGGTATGATATGTGTACATGATGTGGTTAAGGGTTAACCAGATAAACGATATCCGTAACAAACCCTAATTATATATTAAGAACGTCAACGTTCGGTTAGATAACCCTAGTGATTAATAAGAAATCCTAGAAACCGATTCTGGAAATCCTAAATTCAGTTCCGGGAATTCGAAACCCTAATTCGGTGTATAAAATCCTAAATTGGGAACTTAATGGCGTAAGTGTAAATAATTATAAGATTAGTTAGGGTAAAGCTTACTTAATTAGCAAGCCCTAATTTTCAAATTTAGAAAAAAATTATTTTTCTATTACAAACCCTAATTCATGGATTGTAAATCCTAATGACAATTTTGGCCTTAATTGCTAAATTAGCGATTTTAATTAGAAAATGCTAATCTTAATTAGCAATATTTAAATTATGATTAAGAAATTTTAATATAATTAGAAAATTCTAATTATAATTTAGAAATATTAATTTTTTATTTTTAAAATCGAAAATTTGGAAATGTTAGAAATTAAATTTCAAAGTTAAGGGTTAAACCCTAAACCTTAAAATGGTTCAAATCCTAAACCCTAACCCAAACCCTAAACCCTAAGGGTTTGCCCATTTACTAGAATGCCATTAAAATGTTATGCAAAATGACTAAAATACCTTTTTCTTAAAACCTAAGCAAAAGATATGACAATCTTGGTGACTCACTACTCTAATGTTTATCCCATGTGCCTTAAATCATCCAAGATCAGATTTGGGGACTCCTAGCAACTAGATACATTGAATCATACCATGTATATTAGATTAAGAGAGAGAAAATGCATACTTTCAATTTCATTTTCTCCAAGTCCATTCTCTCTCTAACTTTTCGAAATCTAGTTTGAGAGGGAGCGAAGAGCTAAGCCATGATCAGTTTATAACTTACCAAGATCAGATCACAAAGTCAGAAATCAAAGATCAAGCTTGAAAGGTATAAGAACCCTAAAATTTCGAAATTTGTGATCTTAAGTTAATGTTGTTGTTTGTTGTTTTAAGTTGTGTTAGAAGGTGTCACTTAATGATCTGGGTTGCTGTATAGTGAATCCATAACATCAAAGTGCTAGAAATAATCATTTTAAGAAATCTGAGAAAAAGTTTAAAAAGTGGCCTGACAGTCATATGTCAGAACCTCTAGATCTTTATGTGTTTGATGTTTTGTGTATTTTATGTTTTGAATCTGTTCTATGACATAAGGACTTTGATCTGAAACTGGAAGCAGGGTTAGATCTAGTCTAGATCATCAGTTATGCTTGGTCAAACCACGTTGACCGTTCACGGAATCTTTTTCTGGGTTACCCAGAAGTTTCCTAGAATTACTAACAAGCTTTTGCAAGCCTATGATCTTGCAGTCGTTTGATCTTTTGGTCGTGTTGTTAGTTTGTGGTTGTAGAAGAGTATATTAACTACACATGTATGCTACTAGATCACTTACATCACAACTAGAATGAAATATAATCACGGTCAAAGTAGGTTGACCAAACTGCCTCATGAAGGTTTTCTGGAAAACCCAGATCTTCATCAACTGAGTTGTCTGTCAGAGGTTGACCGGCCTTAATCTCTTAGATTCAGTGTTGTTATGATGTTCTGATTTTATGTCGTTGTACCCTGACATATGGTCTACCTTATGGAACCAATAGTTCACCCAAACAAATTACAGAATACCAGTTATAAGGATCGAAAACTAATACCCTTGACTATTCTTCATTTTCTGGAAAACCCAGAAAAGAAGAACAATGTTGTCAGATTTTTCTGGAGCTTAGATCTCTCAGATGTATTGTTGTATGATCATGAACTTGATATGTAGTTGTAGTATTTCACTTATACTACAACGTTAACACTTCTACCAACCCAGAAAACTCCTAGATTATAGATTAATTACTAGTCAAACTAAGCCCCTCGAACATTGACATTAAGATCTGGGCAGCTCAAGAACAGCCTCAAGAACACCTATAGTGACGGGTCTGTCGCTATATGGCCCTTTAGCGACAGTTTCTAATTAATTTATTTTCTGATTTTCCGGAAATTATTTAAAAATAGAAAAAAAATTGTTTTTAATTATAAAAATATATAATAAATTTCTGAAAATTTATTTTAAATTCTGAAAAATAGTTTTTAATTATTTTAAGTATATATCATAAATATTTAATATTTTTGGAATATAAATGGTATTTAATTTATTTAATTATAATATTAAATAAATCATTTAAAAATAATTTTAATTCATGAAAAATAATATTATGGTATAAGAAAATATTTTAAGTTATTTTAAGTGACTTTTAATATTTTAGGATGAATTTCATTAATTAATTAATATTAATGATAGTTAGTTTATTTAATAAATATATTAAATAAATTAAGGAAAAATAGAATTAATGCCTTATAAATTATGTAAAAATGATTGAAGTGTTATACAAATATTTTAAGTTATAAAATATAACTTTTGATATTTTATCATGAAAATATTAAAATTTTAATATTAATAACAATTATCGGATAATGGATTTAAGTGTTTAAAAATCATATAAATATGATTTTAAGGTATTAAAAATACTTAATTATATATTATAAATATATTATAATAATATGACATATATTTCATTAATATTTGATAATAAATAAATATTAATGATAAAAGAATTATGTGGTATTTAATTTGTTTAAATACATTTTTAATGATTAAAAATTCATGATAAATAGTAATAATTACTTAAAAAATATTATGAGACTTTGAAAAATATTTCGGCTGATATTAAAATTATTTCAGTTGATTGTTAAGCGTTAGGCAGAGTTTAATTGAACTTAAACTCGAAGAATTGTCCGACTAGACCGTCAGGATGATAGAATTGTGTCGGTTTTAACTCGGACTTAAATAGTCTGACTTGATGCTAAGTTTTATGTGCTGAATAGACTGATATGATTATGTGTTAATGTGCTTAGATTATTCCGTGTATATATATATATATATATATATATATATATATATATATATATATTATGGTATTGTGATGATATTATTCTAATATTGGAGATCTATATTATTAATATTAGGTCTTCGGATAAGGCGATATAAGTTGCGTAGCGGTAATCAACGGTTCAGGCAAGTTTGTTTATACTTAACTCTATTAAGAGTGTTTTATTTGGATAAGCTTATGGTTAATCATTGCTGGTTGCCATGAATTGTACTATGTACATATTGCATGTATAAGTCAGGTATGAAAGGTTGATCACCTTCATTACCGGTTGGTTTAGATATATTTGTTCATGTATAATACTTGTTCAGTCATAAATTTGTTCCTGCTAGTTCACAATTATATTGTTGAATTATAGCCAGCTTATTATTCAAATTATTTCAATCATGATATATCGTTATATTATTGAACTTAAACTTGCTGGGCAATCCTTATGCTCACCCTTGCTATATCATGATAAAACATTGCAGATTAAGACGAATGCGTCGGATACAAGGACAGGTTAAAGACAGTTCCAGCATTAGGATATGTGTGCAACTAAATTGTATAAGTATTGTATGTTAATAATGTTATGTGTTAGAAAAGTTATGAAATGTGTATTAAGTTAAGGTTACTCGACCTTGGGGATTATGTATAAGTTATTGTATAAACAATTTATGTTTATATCTTCCGTAAATATAGTTGAATAGTTATAGAATGATCGAACCAGATCCGAGGTGATTTAGGACCTGGATTTGGGGCCCTCATAGTTGGTATCAAAGTTGTTGGTTATGAAGCTTAGGTAGGAATAACTGAGACTAATAACTGCAGTGATTAGGATAAGTACTAATTCAAATAGAGTTAGTTGGTCGGTAAGATTCAAAGACGAATCTTGGCGAGTTATAAAGATATAGAGTTCCCTAACTTTGATAATAAAGTTGAACAGTAGTGGTGAATAGATAAAGTCTAAAAGACTAAAAGAACAGGGATATGAGATCGTAAAACAAAACGATTAAGATATAGAAATAAATCATAACATATACGATGAGATCACTCCGTGATCTGATAAAGTGATAGCAGGGAAAAGAATCAATCTAATAATTGGAAAGTTTACAGCAAGATTGTTATGTGTCAGTTGTACTACGAATTGGTACAAATTCAGGAAAGGATTTATGTCGGCGGCAGAGTTGTATGATTCCTTGTATGGGCAGGGAATTGTACTTGGTGTAAAAACTACTTAGTTCTGGCAATGATAATCATTGAAATATTTGTGTTGCGCTATTTGATACATGCATGTTAAGAGGGTGATTCCTTTCTCATGTGTATAACAGATAGATATGTTATAGGTAGAGGATATAAGGTTAAGTACGAGTTCTTAAAACTCATACTTATGTGACATTCTTGATTCATAGTTATATGAAATGTTTATGAACCCCTCAGCGAATGGACGCCAAAGGTCTGACTAGGACAAGTTCTTAAACTCATATGATTGTGGCAAGTAAATGAACTCATAAGTGTGGTTTGACGAACTAGGTATAGTTATGTGTAAATGGAGTATCGAGGATAATAGGAACAGGTAGATTGTTTAAGCAAATGATTATTAGTGAAGAATTAAGTTTTCCAAAACTCCTAGCTATTTTAGACTTCGAAATTTTGACATCAAGCTAAATACGCACTAAGTGCTTTTTAAAAAAATGTAGACTCGTAATCATTTTTGAAACGGTTTAAAGAATAGTCTATGCTACTTATTTCAGCTAGACGCAACTGATTTGAAATATCAAAATATATTTTATTTATCACTCATATACCATGTAACCTGTTGCAGAGATGATAAAAAGTTTATGGAGTTATAAATACATGAATACTTAGTGTGAATTTGATCTAAAATCGTTATTCCACTATTGTATGATGTGTTATAACAAAGTCATACAATGACGGCATCCTCAAACGGACTGTTAATACAGTAGGGCATCATGACGTCATTCTCGAAAATATTTTCAAAATTTTTAATTTCCCAACGGGGTTTGGCTACACTTAAATAATTCGATTGAATTTAATTATTGATATGAGTCGATGCTATTTGATTCAGCTAGACAAACATTTAAAAAACTCTAAGAGTTCTTTGAAAATTTTCCCGAAGCAAATTATTTTGGTCCGGAATCTAATAAGACTGAGGTAAATTATGCGCTCAAGGCGGATATGAGAAACAGACAAAACCAGTATTACTGGTCCACTCCTGGGCATACTGGGCTAATCACCCTCTGTGTCTTCAGGGTAAGACGGTTTGCGGATGAATTTCCATATAACCTTTGCAAAAATGATAGATAATAGTCTGCTAAAACCCCTCAGCACAATTTGAAATTTTTTACTCTTGTGAGTGGTGTATTGGGTAGCATGTGATAATATATGTGAATGATGTAAGCAGTATGGTGTAAGGTAAATTTCGGGGACGAAATTTTTAGAAGAAAGGGTGAATGTGACAACCCGAGAATTTTGAATATTTTTTTTAAATTTTTATTAATTGATTTAAGGTTCAAAATGTGAACCTAGACAGAAAATAAGTGTATGCGTTTGATATTTTTAAGAATGGATTTTGAGGATTTCTAAATTCTGTGAAGAATTTAGGTGAATTATTCAAGATTAAGTGAATACGTGATTATGTAATGTGGATATGGTATGATATGTGTACATGATGTGGTTAAGGTTCAATAGTTAACTAGATAAACGATATCCGTAACAAACCCTAATTATATATTAAGAACGTCAACGTTCGGTTAGATAACCCTAGTGATTAATAAGAAATCCTAGAAACCGGTCATGGAAACCTAAATTCAGATCCGGGAATCTGAAACCCTAATTCGGTGTATAAAATCCTAAATTGGGAACTTAATGGCGTAAGTGTAAATAATTATAAGATTATTTAGGGTAAAGCTTACTTAATTAGCAAACCCTAATTTTCAAATTTAGAAAAAAATTATTTTTCTATTAGAAACCCTAATTCGTGGGTTGTAAATCCTAATGACAATTTTGTCTCTAATTGCTAAATTAGCGATTTTAATTAGGAAATACTAATCCTAATTAGAAATATTTAAATTATGATTAAATTTTTTTAATATAATTAGAAAATCATAATTATAATTTAGAAATATTAATTTTCTATTTTTAAAACCGAAAATTTGGAAATGTTAGAAATTAAATTTCAAAGTTAAGGGTTAAACCCTAAACCCTAAAATGTTTCAAATCCTAAACTCTAACCCAAACCCTAAACCCTAAGGGTTTGTCCATTTACTAGAATTCCATTAAAATGTTATGCAAAATGACTAAAATACCCTTTTCTTAAAACCTAAGCAAAAGATATGGCAATCTTGGTGACTCACTACTATAATGTTTATCCCATGTGCCTTAAATCATCCAAGATCAGATTTGGGGACACCTAGCAACTAGATACATTGAATCATACCATGTATATTAGATTAAGAGAGAGAAAATGCATACTTTCAATTTCATTTTCTCCAAGTCCCTTCTCTCTCTAACTTTTCAAAATCTAGTGTGAGAGGCAGTGAAGAGCTAAGCCATGATCAGTTTATAACTTACCAAGATCAGATCACAAAGTCAGAAATCAAAGATCAATCTTGAAAGGTATTAGAACCCTAAAATTTCAAAATTTGTGAGCTTAAGTTAATGTTGTTGTTTGTTGTTTTAAGTTGTGTTAGAAGGTGTCACTTAATGATCTGGGTTGCTGTATAGTGAATCCATAACATCAAAGTGCTCGAAATAATCATTTTAAGAAATCTGGGAAAAAGTTTAAAAAGTGGCCTGACAGTCATATGTTAGAACATCTAGATCTTTATGTGTTTGATGTTTTGTGTATTTTATGTTCTGCATCTGTTCTATGACATGAGGACTTTGAGCTGAAACTGGAAGCAGGGTTAGATCTAGTCTAGATCATCAGTTATGCTCGGTCAAACCACGTTGACCGATCACGAAATTTGTTTCTGGTTTACCCAGAAGTTTCCTAGAATTCCTAACAAGCTTTTGCAAGCCTCTGATCTTGCAGTTGTTTGATCTTTTGGTCGTGTTGTTAGTTTGTGGTTGTAGAAGAGTATACTAACTAAACATGTATGCTACTAGATCCCTTAGATCAAAACTAAAATGAAATATAATCACGGTCAAAGTAGGTTGACCAAATTGCCTCATGAAGGTTTTCTGGAAAACCTAGATCTTCATCAGCCGAGTTGTCTGTCAGAGGTTGAACGGCCTTAATCTCTTAGATTCAGTGTTGTTATGATGTTCTGATTTTATGTCGTTGTACCCTGACATGTGGTCTACCTTATGGAACCAATAGTTCACCCAAACAAATTACAGAATACCAGTTATAAGGATCGAAAACTAATACCCTTGACTGTTCTTCATTTTCTGGAAAACCCAGAAATGAAGAACAGCGTTGTCAGATTTTTCTGGAGGTTAGATCTCTCAGATGTATTGAGGTATAATCATGAACCTGATATGTAGTTGTAGTATTTCACTTATACTACAACGTTAACACTTCTACCAACCCAGAAAACTCTTAGATGATAGATTAATTACTAGTCAAACTAAGCCACTCGAACATTGACATGAAGATCTGGGCAGCTCAAGAACAGCCTCAAGAACACCTATAGCGACGGGTCTGTCGCTATAGGGCCCTTTAGCGACAATTTCTAATTAATTGTTTTTCTGATTTTCCAGAAATTATTTAAAAATAGAAAAAAATAGTTTTTAATTATTAAAAATACATAATAAATTTTGAAAATTTATTTTAAATTCTAAAAATAGTTTTTAATTATTTTAAGTATATTTCATAAATATTTAATATTTTTGGAATATAAATAGTATTTAATTTATTTAATTATAATATTAAATAAATGATTTAAAAATAATTTTAATTCATGAAAAATAATATTATGGTATTAGAAAATATTTTAAGTTATTTTAAGTGACTTTTAATATTTTAGGATGAATTTCATTAATTAATTAATATTAATGATAATTAATTTATTTAATAACTCTATTAAATAAATTAAGGAAAAATAGAATTAATGCTTTATAAATTATGTAAAAATGATTTAAGTGTTATAAAAATATTTTAAGTTATAAAATATAACTTTTGATATTTTGTCATGAAAATATTAATATTTTAATATTAATAAAAATTATCGGATAATGGATTTAAGTGTTTAAAAATTATATAAATATGATTTTAAGGTATTAAAAATATACTTAATTATATATTATAAATATATTATAATAATATGACATATATTTCATTAATATTTGATAATAAATAAATATTAATGATAAAGGAATTATGTGGTATTTAATTTATTTAAATACGTTTTTAATGATTGAAAATTCATGATAAATAGTAATAATTACTTAAAAATTATTATGAGACTTTGAAAAATATTTCGGCTGATATTAAAATTATTTAAGTTGATTGTTAAGCGTTAGGCAGAGTTTAATTGAACTTAAACTCGAAGAATTATCTGACTAGACCGTCGGGATGATAGAATTGTGTCTGTTTTAACTCGAACTTAAATAGTCTGACTTGATGCTAAGTTTTATGTGCTGAATAGACTGATACGATTATGTGTTAATGTGTTTAGATTATTCCATGTATATGTATATATATATATATATATTATGGTATTGTGATGATATTATTCTAATATTGGAGATCTATATTATTAATATTAGGTCTTCGGATAAGGCGATATAAGTTGCGTAGCGGTAATCAACGGTTCAGGCAAGTTTGTTTATACTTAACTCTATTACGAGTGTTTTATTTGGATAAGCTTATGGTTAATCATTGCTGGTTGCCATTAATTGTACTATGTACATATTGCATGTATAAGTCAGGTATGAAAGGCTGATCACCTTCATTACCAGTTTGTTCAGATATATTTGTTCATGTATAATACTTGTTCATTCATAAATTTGTTCCTGCTAGTTCACAATTATATTGTTGAATTATAGCTAGCTTATTTTTCAAATTATTTCAATCATGATATATCGTTATATTATTGAACTTAAACTTGCTGGGCAATCCTTATGCTCACCCTTGCTATATCGTGATAAAACATTGCAGATTAAGACGAATGCATCGGATACAAGGACAGGTTAAAGACAGTTCCAACATTATGATATGTGTGCAGCTAAATTGTATAAGTATTGTATGTTAATAATGTTATGTGTTAGAAAAGTTATGAAATGTGTATTAAGTTAAGGTTACTCGACCTTGGGGGTTATGTATAAGTTATTGTATAAACAATTTATGTTTATATCTTCCCTAAATATAGTTGAATAGTTATAGAATGATCGAACCGGATCCGAGGTGATTTAGGACCTGGATTCGGGGCCCTCACTGTTGGTATCAAAGCTGTTGGTTATGAAGCTTAAGTAGGAATAACTGAGACTAATAACCGCAGTGATTAGGATAAGTACTAACTCAAATAGAGTTAGTTGGTCGGTAAGATTCAAAGACGAATCTCGGCGAGTTATAAAGATACAAAGTTCCCTAACTTTGATAATAAAGTTGAACAGTAGTGGTGAATAGATAAAGTCTAAAAGACTAAAAGAACAGGGATAGGAGATCGTAAAACAAAACGATCAAGATATAGAAATAAATCATAACATATACGATGAGATCACTCCGTGATCTGATAAAGTGATAGCAGGGAAAAGAATCAATCTAATGATTGGAAAGTTTACAGCAAGATTGTTATGTGTCAGTTGTACTACGAATTGGTACAAATTCAGGAAAGGATTCATGTCGGCGACTGAGTTGTATGATTCCTTGTATGGTCAGGGAATTGTACTTGGTGTAAAAACTACTTAGTTCCGGCAATGATAATCATTGAAATATTTGTGTTGCGCTATTTGATACATGCATGTTAAGAGGGTGATTCCTTTCTCATGTGTATAACAGATAGATAGGTTATATGTAGAGGATATAAGGTTAAGTACGAGTTCTTAAAACTCATACTTATGTGACATTCTTGATTCATAGTTATATGAAATTTTTATGAACCCCTCAGCGAATAGTCGCCAAAGGTCTGACTAGGACAAGTTCTTAAACTCATATGATTGTGGCAAGTAAATGTACTCATAAGTGTGGTTTGACGAACTGGGTATAGTTATGTGTAAATGGAGTTTCGAGGATAATAGGAACAGGTAGATTGTTTAAGCAATTGATTATTAGTGAAAAATTATGTTTTCCAAAACTCCTAGCTATTCTAGACTTTGAAATTGACATCAAGCTAAATACGCACTAAGTGCTTTTTAAAAAAATGTAGACTCGTAATCATTTTTGAAACAGTTTAAAGAATAGTCTATGCTACTTATTTCAGCTAGACGCAACTGATTTGAAATATCAAAATATATTTTATTTATCACTCATATACCATGTAACCTATTGCAGAGATGATAAAAATTTGATGGAGTTGTAAATACAGGAATACTTAGTGTGAATTTGATCTAAAATCGTTATTCCACTATTCTATGATGTGTTATGACAAAGTCATACAATGACGGTATCCTCAAACGGACTGTTAATACAGTAGGGCATCATGACGTCATTCTCGAAAATATTTTCAAAAATTTTAATTTGCCAACGGGGTTTGGCTACACTTAAATAATTCGATTGAATTGAATTATTGATATGAGTTGGACTGTTAATTTTAATGTGTTTAGATTATTCTATGTATATGTGTATATATATATATATATTATGGTATTGTGATGATATTATTCTAATATTGGAGATCTATATTATTAATATTAGGTCTTCGGATAAGGCGATATAAATTGCGTAGCGGTAATCAACGGTTCAGGCAAGTTTGTTTATACTTAACTCTTTTAAGAGTGTTTTATTCGGATAAGCTTATGATTAATCATTGCTGGTTGCCATGAATTGTACTCTGTACATATTGCATGTATAAGTCAGGTATTAAAGGCTGATCACCTTCATTACCAGTTGGTTCAGATATATTTGTTCATGTATAATACTTGTTCAGTCATAAATTTGTTCATGCTAGTCCACAATTATATTGTTGAATTATAGCCATCTTATTATTCAAATCATTTCAATCATGATATATCGTTATATTATTGAACTTAAACTTGCTGGGCAATCGTTATGCTCACCCTTGCTATATCATGATAAAACATTGCAGATTAAGACGAATGCGTCTGATACAAGGACAGGTTAAAGACAGTTCCAGCGTTAGGATATGTGTATAGCTAAATTGTATAAGTATTGTATGTTAATAATGTTATGTGTTAGAAAAGTTATGAAATGTGTATTAATTTAAGGTTACTCGACCTTGGGGATTATGTATAAGTTATTGTATAAATAATTTATGTTTATATCTTCCGCAAATATAGTTGAATAGTTATAAAATGATCGAACCGGATCCGAGGTGATTTAGGACCTGGATTCAGGGCCCTCACAGAATAGATCCTTTTTATTTCAAATACTTTCTTGTTTATAATATATTGTTCATAATCAATATATGACAAATATGAGAATCTTTTCAAGCACAGTGGAATAAGTAAAAGATTCCCTTCATTGATATATTCATAATCATACATACATTTTTCGTAGAGTAAGTTTAGTTGTAAGCAGTTAAAACATACATAGCAGTTATAGCAGTTATAGTACATAATGTAAATGACATACTGTAAAAGATACAAGGAGTTTTAAGTGGTTCAGAGACTCAAGCTCCTAATCCACTCTTCTACTTTCAACTAGCAGAATTTCCACTAAGGAAGGGCAGCACCCTGAATCACTAAGATTCCTTCAAGGCCAGCAGCCTTAGAACTCCTCTAGTTCCCTAGGAACTCTTCAAGCCCAGCTGGCTTGGAACTTTGTTTAGTACCTCAGGACAAGGGCCCTTCTGGCCCTGCTTCATTTAGTCCCTCTGGACAAGGACCCCTCAGGCTTTGGCTTTGTTGAGTTGTTTATTTGTTGTTGTTGGAGTCGGTGCTGAGCTGCTAAGATGTCTTCATGCTCTGAACATCTTCTATACTTAGCAGCTTAGCTTGATCATCCTTGAAGTGCAGCTGAGTGTTGCATGATGCTCAACTTCTTTGGTTACTCAAGCACTTCGGATGACCCCTTGTTGAACTGCCTTGAAGATCATTCTCTTTGGTACTTAATGACTGCACATAAGAGGCTTCCAAGCTGACTGTAGGCTCTTCTATTAGGTACTTAGAAGATTTCTCATGCTTGACACCAAGATGGCTTTTGTGATCTCCCTTTTACTACTTGATGCCTTCTCATGATGGACTTGTTAAGTTGATTGTAGGCTCTTCTCTATTGTGCTTAGAGTCTTCCCATGATGGACATCAAGATGTCATAATGCTCGTCTTTCTCTCGGCAGTTCTGAACACTCTTCATGTAGTAGAACTCTCACTTCTACATAGTAGAACTCATACTTCTACTTCTTTCTTTATTTGACTTGTGAGTGTTCTTGGTGGATCGTAGAGTGAGCCTTAGAACTCACTATTTCACATGGTTTAGATCAGTCCACCTTCTCTCGAAGCTCAGCAACTCCAGCAACCTTTGATCTTTGAAGCTCTTCCTTATTTATACTCCTTCCCAATCCTTTCGTTGGAAAGTAGTCGTTGAAGGCTATTCAAATATCTTCACAGATCTCAAGTTACTTGATGTAGACTGCTTGATGTGACTTGTCATACTTTTTCTGACGGTGCAGTCTACTGTTTCACCTACCCTGTCAGATGTACACTTTAATGTCTTGGGCAGGTCGAAGACTTTATTACCTCTTTCTGATTTCTCGATCAGAGGTTATCCTATTGCATCGATGCTCTCAATAAGCACTAGTCCAAATATTACCCTTCAGATTGAACTTTTGCCAAAGCTTCAGTCTTCAATTATTCGGACTCTACGATTCTGATGCACGTCTTCAAGGACTTGATCGTAGTGTCTTGTTGAGTGTTGCTCATTGACTGATAGGGTTAACACTACGATCTTGAAGAGTGTTGACTGGATCTTCAATGTAGAACACCTCTTCCTTGTATTGTGCAGTGCTTCAATACTTCTGTTTGCTTTGACTGTTCTCAGATACTGATGGCCTAATTCCTTGCTCTGGTCCTCTTCTGAATATAAAGACACTTCAGATTTGTGGCGCGTCCAGCTTGCTTTCTCCTTGTGATCTTTCGCTCACTTATCATCAATGAACTGACCCTACACTTAATCACTTTAGCCTTGCTCTTCAGAAGCTGACCAGTATCTCGGTTCACCTTCCATCAGTTCTTTCTCTGTTTGGCAAACACTACGATCTTGGTTGCTTCCAAGATCATTGTCTTTTGTTCACTTGATAACTACTGCATAAGCTGACTTTTCTTAGTCTGCTTCTGAAGTCTTCTTTGGATCTCCTTGTGGAAGACTTCATCACGAATAGCCTTACACCTCAATCTTAATGTTGATTGGATTAGTGCTAAGATATTCTGTTAGCCTGCATACCATTCATTGAGTGCTCTCTAGTTTCCATGGATGTAGCTTGCAGCTTGAACCAGAGGCTTCGTTCCTTTGGATATTCTGGGAATGCTCATTTGTTGAGAACCGTATATGCTCTACGATTCATCATTGGCATTATGACCACTTCTTCTTAGATCGTAGTTCTGCACTCTACGATTCAGCTTCGGTTTGTGCAGACACTACGATCCCGAGATCAGATCTTGACACTACGATATCTGCCTTGTGCTTGTTGTTTTCATCTAATCTTGCTTGACTACGATCTCTGTATGTAATCAATAGACTCTACGAACTCAGAGTGTGATCTACGATCCTTGACTTGGATTTGGCATCAGTAGACTCTATGACTCTGAGTGTAGTCTATGTTTTTTTCTTGGCTTCAGTAGATGATCGGTCGACTCGTAGGCAGGCTGTCTCTACGATTCTGAATATGACTTCCTCAGCACACTACGATCCCGAGGAAGCTCTACTCGATACACTACGATCCTTCTTCGTTTCTCCTGGCAGTCTACGAACTCCGAGATCTACTATCACGCATACTCCTATTCTGCCTCGATAGCTCTCGAGTTAACCTTGACTCACCTGGCAGACTACGACTTCTGGTGCAGTGCTCAACGATCAGACTAGCCTATCTATTACTTCATAAAATCAACCTAACAAGCTTGATCTTTCTATATTTATAGTCCTTGCACATCATTTCTTTTTAAGGACTTTACTAAGTTGTTTTGCTTATGTAGGATCAGCCTAACATATTTGATCAATTCATTCTAAGTCCTTGTACATATATTTCTATTATCCATCAAAGGACTTTACTGCTTTTCTTAATGCAAGCATACTTGCATATTCATTCTTATATATATATATATATATATATATATATCATAATCAAATCATATATTAAATAGGAATATCATTCACATGTTTATTCCTGACAAAGTACTTGTCATTGAACAGTTTCTGAAATGTCTCCCAAGACATGCTGAGTGCGGCTGGATGGGTACGCTTCACAGACTCCCACCAGTAGTCTGCCTCGCCACAGAACATAAAGTTGGAGAATGGAACCTTCTGTTCCTCCGTGCATCCCAAGACATCGAATATCTTGTTAATTTGTTTAACCCACATATCTGCCTTGATCGGATCCGACTTTCCAATAAAATTTTGGTGATCCAAACTCTTTGAACTGCTTGGCTGTGACAAACTGTGAATTGCTATCATTTCCTTCTGTATTTTGAACACGAGTCTCCCTCGTCTGATTTTGCATGAACTGCAAAAAGCTTCTAAACATCTCATCATTCATCATCTGCTTAGTGGTGTTATTCACAGGAGGAACATTGTCAGCCTGTTGCACGTTCTCCTCGTTGGTGAGCAAAGGTGTCTCCACGGTCTCATTTACTCCACCTGTTAACATTCTCAGTCGACATTCTCAAATACTACCATAAAACAAGGTTAATTTAACAAATTAACATATCACATAATATCCCTATATTATGACCGATCAACAAATAAGCTTAAGTAGGACAAACTAACGAAGGATTTACTCGTCTCTCCCCTCCTAGTTCTATTCCCCGATCCTCCGCCAGAGATCATATCCCTAAGCTCTGATACCAACTGTGACTCTGGACACCAACTTGTGTCAGTACCTTACAATGATACCTATCAGTTTGCCACTGCAGAACGGCGTCCCCTACGGAGAGTCTGGCTTCGGTGCATCCCTCATCAACAGGAAGTCACCAGATAGAGGCTCGGGGATCTTTACTTATAGCTCTGATACCAACTGTGACGCCCCCAAAATAGGTATACAACACCCATTCTAAGTCGTCAAAATACATGGCACAGAAACAACTACAACTTTATTAATACAACATAAAAACTGTGAGTTTAAATACAAATATTGTCATCTAGACAATATCCACACTCAAATAAGTCCTCATTATAATTATTGATACATTATTTTACAAAAATAGTGACTACTAAAACGACTTTCTATAACCTTCATTCCATACCCTGACTAGTACTCGCTACATTCTCGCCTCCTGAGATGAAAAATGGAACAAAAAGAAAAAGGGTGAGCTCAACTAGCCCAGTAAAGAATATTATGACCAAGATAACATAGAACAAATTATCGTTAGTCTTCAACAGGGAAAAATCTAATAGAATACAATAGACAATCAGTTTTAAATCAATCTTCGCAGCGGAAATAACAATTCATTCGAAGAGTTAAGTAGAGAATACAAACTACTATCTTCTATATATGAATTTAAAAGTTCATCGTCGATATTTTATCTTTGTAACATCAATCAATATATATCTAGAATTAAATATTCTTTTTGCACTACAGGCAAAAGATATTCATCAGTTGGTCATGTTCATCTAAACACCTGTTCATCTTTGCACTACGACCAAAGATATTCATCAGAAAATCATTCATCTTTGCACTACATGCCAAAGATATTTAGTAATATCATCATTTAGGACTGAGGATGATGAAAAATATTTTAAAGAAAACGAATCCAGTGAAACAAAAGAATAAATATTAAGGATTCGTATTTCAGCTATTCCATGTCCATAAATACCTCATAAATAATCATAGTGGAGTAAAATTCAAGAATGATCAAAACATAGATACAATCAAAGCTAGTATCCATAATAGATATTTTGGACAAAAAGAAGAAAATTTTATTTTTTGGTGAATAGTGCCGTATTCGTGAATAGTAACCTAGACACAAAAAGTTCCAAATTTGATAAAAAAAAATTCAAGCCAATATTTCGGTATAATGATATTGAAGAAAATAATATCATTTAAGAAGAAAATAATATCTCTTACCTCGTAAAGACAGTACTTCTAGTTGAAACACCAGATATAGGCTATGACTTGAACTTGCGCCGTATAACAACACTCAAAGTATTAAAATACTCACAAGAATATGCTCAATATACCGAGAAATAAAGAGAGAGAAAACTTCAGTTTCTAGTGTGATTTTCAATTCTAACCTAAGCACCCTATTTATAGGAAATTGCTTAGAACACCAAAACAGAAAATTTAATAAAATATAAATATATATATATATATATATATATATATATTAATTTCCTACGCCCACTTTTTTAGTCAAAGAATAGCCATTCAAGTAGCTTACATCACAAAAAACATTTTTATGAATTAAAATATTTTAAACTTAAAAAATTAATTATTTTGGAACTTCAATAATTCATAATAAATAGCCCTTTATCAAAAAAATTCAAACCACATGTCTTTTCCATAGAAAATTCCATTATCTACAACTTTGCAGAAGAAAGTTTTTCCAAATTCCAAACTGAAATTGACCGAAATCCACAAACGGGCGATTCTACATGCTATAACCAAATTTCAGTCAAGAAATGAGCACACAGACATGTTTAACATGTTTTAAACAACTTTTGTAACAAAAATACTCTTCATCCTCATATACTCATATATCCCACATTCATTGTAAAAATATCATTATTATTATATTATAATAATATAATAAAATATTATTTTATCAGAAAAGATAAAATATCAATTTTCAACAATTGTCACTTTAAAAATTTTCTCCATCTATATCCACATAAAATGAATATTTCCCTCATCATATAAATTAATAATTAATTATTCACAAATAATATTACAGAATCACAATACTGACAACCATGCAGTTCCCAGGAAATAGGGGGCTTTCTAATAAGGATTTCTCCTTACTGGCGCTCAATTAGGTGACCAAACATCTCCTTAGACAGAACTTTCTAGACATTGCCAATAATGTTATCTAATAAAATTATTCAGATAATATGAATTATTGCTCCGATAATAGAAAATACTGTGTAGTGACAATTATTGAAATAACGGTAATATAAAATATCAACGTAGCAATTATTAAATCAATAAAATAAAATACTGAACAGTAATTACTGTAGCAATTATTGAGTAGTGCCTTCTTACGTAAGAATCAATAATTGGTGCAATACCGTGTACTACTGTGTAACAATGCATATTACTGTGTTTTAACCATCGGGTATTCCAACAGTGTTAACGGTAACAACTACGCCGTTATTTATAAACAACTTATACTTCTCGTTTTCTTCATCCAATCGCATTCTGTTATGGGGCCCACACAAGGCTGAGCCGTCGTACGAATATTACCCGACAGCAAGAATATTTCACGACCAAATGAATATTCTCCGATAAAAATGAATATTTTATAACCACTTGCTTATTTAAAATATTTAAACATTTTACTCATAACTAACCACATTAATCAAATCAACCCTTACTATTTCAAAATGATAAATAGAGGAAATTAAATTTCATTTATTAATAATTTGGGGTCTTACAAGGTGGAAAGCTCTCAATTTGATGACTCTGTACCAATAGCAGCCACATCAGCAAAGAAGAAGTCTAAAGGTGTGAAGAATACAGAGGCTCCTTCAAGCTATCTCCCCACTGACAAAAAGAAGAATAAAGCAGGAGAAGAAAAGGTCTCAACTGCAGAAACCCCAAAGAGAAGAAGTAACAGATTATTCCAAGGGCCATCCAATAAGAAAGAAAAGGTGATGAAGAAGTCAGCCCAAGTTCCCCAAGAAAGTCCATCTAACAAAGAAGAGGACGTAGAGTCAGAAGATGGGAAGGGTACTGAAAGCCCCAAGATTGAACCATCAAGGAGCAAGTCCAGCGGTAAAGAAGAAGCTGAATCTGTGAAAGAAATAGCCAAATCTGGTGGTGAAGAAGAATGTGCAAGCCCTATGGCTAACACTCAAAGTAACAACTCTATTGCTGAAGAAAGCTTGATAGATGAAACAACTGCAACTGTTACTACTGAAACTCTAACAAACTCATATGATGAATTAAAAGAAGTGGAGTCCGAAAGAGAAGGACCTGTTCCTACTGTTGCTGAACATCAAGGAAGCTTTTTTGATAAGTCAGAGGCTTCAGATTCTGAAGAAGAAGAAAAGTCTGACTCTCTTATAGCTGAACCTCCAAGGAGAAGAAAGAGTAACCGACTGCTTGCTAAATATGTCCCAAAGAAGCAAGGTGAACACTCTACTATAATCATTGAAGTGAGTGATGATGAATCTGAATCCAAGGAAGAAAATGCTAAAGAAGGTACTAGTGATGAAAATCAGCAAGAATAATTCACCTGATGAATCTGATGAAAGAAGTCAATATGATTCAAGCTCAGAAAGTGAAGATATGTAGAAAGATTCTAGTTTCTGTAAATAAGAAATCAGAGGAAAATCTACAAAGGTCTAACTATAGTTCAGAACATAGAGAAGATGGAAGAGACTCCAATTCTGCAGAAGAAGAACCAGAAGATTTTCATATTCCCCACCTTGTTCATCACAAGAGAAGAATTGTAGTGGAAGTTGATGAAGAACCACAAGATGTGCTTCCCAGAAGATGGATTAATCATGGAAATTAAAGCCTAAACGTGGTAATGATGACCTCAGAAAACTTGCTCAACAATCATAGAGCTATAAAGTTGAGCACTTCAACTGTGATTTATGAGCCTGAAGCTAAGAATCATGCAATAAGATAGTTTTACTCTCATATGCCATGGGTAAAGGCATCTCTCACCAAAGATAACAACTATCTCACATGGGTCTTCTCTCACCTTCCCAACGTAGAGCTGGTGGCACAGAACTTCCCAAGGGAAAGAAGTTTGCAACTCAAATGATAAAGGACCAGTCTCACTATAAAGTCTACCGACATGATGGCAACCACTACATTCCCTATGATAGTAGAGCAGGTTCTGATGGCAGAAAGATTATGCCCAAGGAGATGATCGTAGAGTCCCTTCACTCTACCACTAAAGATGATCAAGTTCGGAATGAGAAGTTTCCCTCTGCCCAAGCACAGTTGTCTGATATTCCTTCATCCTCCAACAGTGATTGACACTCAACAATTTATCAGATTCTCACTGCTTTCAAAAAATCTATCCAAGAATGAAAATCGTGGAGCCTAGTCTAGTGCTCAACAAAAGCATGCCAAACCACATGACCAAACCCCTACGGAGCAGGAGATATTGAAGAATTCTGATGAGCTGGTTGAGAAGACAGCTCTAATCACTGAAGAGTTAAAGATGTTAACTGCAGCAGGAGACAATCCATTTCAAAACAGACTTCAAGCCAATATATCTAATATATCTCTCAAAATCAAAGAGAAAGATTAAATCTATCTGAAGGCCATACATGATCAGAAGGCAAAAGCTCTACGAGCACAGAAGGCTAATGAAGAGAAAATTATATCCCTCTCTGACAAGATTGACAATCTAAACTAGTCTCTCTTCCTACAAATTGAGCTGAGCCAACAAGAACTTAATATTGAGGTTGGTAACTCATCTTACCTGATGGAGCAACTCGTGTCCAACATGGAGCAGCTTTTACAAATGATTAATGACAAAAAGGGGGAGAAAAGAGGCATAGGAAGAATCACTCAAGGAGAAGCAACGAGAAAAGAAGCAAAGAAGACAAGAAGTCCAAAAAGAAGGCAAAGAAGAAGATAGCAACAGCAAAAGCAGAATCATCATCTGAGGGGAGCCAAAGGATGATGATTCTATGAATGCAGAGTTTGAGGGGGAGCCGGAAAAAGAAGAAGAACATGAATCTGAGGGAAACAAAGGAAAAGAAATGAAGTCACCATCCCAGGGGGAGAAGGAGAAAAAAGACTAAGCAGATAAGTAGCCGATCAACATACATCCTGGAAACATACAAGGAGCCACAAAGGTACATCTCTAACTAAGTTAGGTATATTCTGGATCCAGGATGTAAAGTGTCATATCTTATGAAATTCCATATTATTATCAATGACATTCATCATTATCTGTTTTAGAAATATAGCTGCTCACTGTATATAAGATTCATTCATCTCATGCATATGCTATAATTGTTTTTGTCATAATCAAATAGGGGGAGATTGTCAGGAATAAACATGTGAAAGTTATTCCTATTTATATATGATTTGTTTATGATATATATGAATGAATATGCAAGTATGCTTGTATTAAGAAAAGTTGTAAAGTCCTTTGATAGATAATAAGAACGTATGTACAAGGACTTATAATGAATTGATTAAATATGTTAGGTTGATCCTACATAAGCAAAACAACTTTGTAAAGTCCTTAAAAAGATATAATGTACAAGGACTATAAAAGTAGAAAGATCAAGCTTGTTAGGTTGATCTTATAATGTAATAGATAGGTTTGTCTGATCGTCGAACATTGCACCAGAAATCCTAGTTTGCCAGGAGAGTCAAATAAAACTCAAGAACTATCGAGGCAGAATCACAGTCTGCAAGATAGTAGATCTCAGAGTTCGTAGACTTCCAGGAGAGACGAGGAAGGATCGTAGTGTGTCGAGAAGAACTTCCTTGGAGCCGTAGTCTGCTAAGGAAGTCATGTTCAAAATTGTAGAGACAGCCTGTCTAAGATCCGACCGAGCATCTGCCAAAGCCAAGTCAAGAATCGTAGACTACACACGGAGTCGTAAAGTCTACTAATCATATCAGAGGTAGTGATCGCATTCGAGCAAGATCAGATGGAGATAACAAGCACAAAGATAGAAATCATAGAGTGTCAAGATCTGATCTCAGAGTCATAGTGTCTGCACAACCAAAGCCGAATAGTAGAGTACAGAACTAAGGCTTCAACAGAAGTGCTCACAACGCCAAGGCAGAATCATAGAGCAAATATGATTCTCAACAAATGAGCACTCCCTGAATATCCAAAGTATGAAGCCTCTGGTCTGAGCTGCAAAGATACATCCCACCTGAAGGAAACCAGAGAACACTCAACGAATTACGTACAAGCTAACAGAAGATCTAAGCAACAACCCAATCAACATCCATATTGAGTTATGAAGCCATTCATGATGAAGTCTTCCACAAGTTGATCAGAAGAAAACTTCAGTAACTGACTAAGGAAAGTCAGCAAGTGTAGTAGCTGTCAAGTAAACAAAAGACAGCAATCTTGGAAGTTTCTAGGATCGTAGTGTTTGCCAAACAAAGCAAGAACTAATGAAGTGTACACATAGATACTGGTCAGCTTATGAAGAACAATGTTAAAGTGATTAAGCATCGTGTCAGTCCATTAATAATAAGTGAACGGGAGATCACAAGGAGAAAGCGAGATGGACATGCCATAAATCTAAAGTGTCTTGTTATTCAGAAGAGGCCAGAACAAGGAGTCAAGCTATTAGTTCCTGAGATCAGTCGAGGCAAATAGAAGTGTTGAAGCACTGCACAAGATAAGAAAGAGGTGTTCTACATTAAAGATGCAATGAATACTCTTCAGGATCGTAGTGTTGGCTCAACCAGTCAATGAGAAACATTCAACATGACACTACGATCACGTCTAAGAAAAGATGCATTAGAATCGTAGATTTTGGTTATCTGAAGATTGAAGCATTGGTAACGGTTCATTCTGAAGATTGATATTTGAACAGAGCTTATTGAGAACGTCGATGCAAAAGGACAACCTCTGATCGAGAAATCAGAAGAAGGAAATAAAGTCGACTACCTTTCCAAGGCATCAAAGTGACATCTCTGACGGGGTAGGTGAAACATTAGACTGTAGTGTAAGAAAGTCATAAAGGGGATGTCATGTCACATCTGCAGTCTACACCAAATAACTCGAGATCTGCTAAGCAATTTAAATAGATTTAAACGGCTATATCCCAACGGAAAGATCGGGAATGAGTATATATCAGCCAGAGCTTCAAAGCTCAAAAAAAGCTGAAGTTGCTAAGTTGCAGAATTGTTGAGTTTTTGGAATGCTATTATTGACTCTACGAGTTCAACCAGAGCTTAACAGAATAAGTCTTAGTGACAATGAGACTATGAAGGTGGAAGTGAAGCAGCTTTAAAGAAGGACTTGAAGAGACTAAATCTTCACTTAATAAAGATGAGAATGCCACTGAAGATGGCAGCTAAGCTAAGAAAAGAGAAAGAAAAGAAGATATAGCATTCAGAAAAGTGGGAGAGCATAAAGAAGATCCAGAGAGCTACTCTGCGAATCACCATGAACCTAAAGCTGAATCAGAACAAGTGCAGAACCATTCCTGCCAACCTGTCAAGAAGGATTCAGGGAATGCTAAGTGCTAGACGAAGTCTAGCAAAAACTCAAATACTTAGCAGACCCAAATGGTGATGGTGCATAGCTAACAATAGATGAAGATAATCAGAACATAATGAAGATCAGCTGCACCAAAGTAGATGTAGTCTAAAATAAAAAAAGAATGCCAAGAGGACTACGCCAAACTGCTAAGTTCAGAAGATGTTCGAGCTTAAAGACATCTTAGCAATAAGTCACCACCACAACCAACAACAACAAGAAGAAGCCATGGCCTGAGGGGTCCTTGTCTGGAGGGACTAAATGAAGTTCCAAGCCTGCTGGGCTTGAAGAGTTCCTAGGGAACTAGAGAAGTTCCAAGGCTGCTGGCCTTAAAGATTTCTTAGTGAACTGAAGTCCCAAGGCTGCTGGCTTTGAAGGAATCTTAGTGATTCAGGGTGCTGCCCTTCCTTAGTAGAAATCCAGCTAGTTGAAAGCAGAAGAGTGGATTAGGAGCTTGAGTCTCTAAACCACTTAAAATCCCTTGTGTAATTTATTTTATGTCATTTACATTATATACCTAACTACTATAATTTCTATGTATGTATTAACTGCTTACCACATAACTAACTCTAAGAACAATATATGTATGATTATAAATATATCAATGAAGGAGATCTTTTACTTATTCCACTGTGCTTGAAAAGATTCTTATGTTTGTCATATGCTAATTCATTAGCAATACAAAAAAAACGAGAAAAGTATTTGAGATAGAAAGGATCTATTCAACCCCCCTTCTAGATCTATTATGTGCCTATTGGGAACAAACATTAGCTTCCAAAGGCACTCTGGCTCTACAGAACTCCATGTTAGTGATATATTGTCAGTCCATCGGCGTCATCATAACCCCACAGTTTAGCAGATGAAGAGACTAGTGGGAGCTGTTATTGACACTCCTAAATTAATACCATACTTCTACTCCAGTAACACAAAGATTAGTATAGTAACAACTAACTGTCAATCCCATATAGAGTGTATTATTTTGTATTTATCCAATTGTTTCCAAGAAAAAGGGGGTTTTGAATTGATTAACTAAATTAGCAATAATAAACTGAGGAGAAATAATAATGATTTAAAAGCTTCAGTTCTTCAGTTCAGTATCACTTTTTCACATTTATGGAGTAAATCAAGTTATATAGTATTTATCCTTCAATGAGATTAATAACCCTAGATAACCGCAATTGATAATTACCCAAAATTTTCCTTAAGTGTAAATTTAATGTGACAATCACCTCCACTAGATCCTAACTATCATACAACCTAGAATTATCAGTCTAGATAATATAATATTAGTATGAAGAATGAGAATTAAGTTATTCCAAGCAATAATTACACAATCAATAATTATTTAACTTGTCTTCTGAAAATCTTAATAATACCCAGAAGCTTGTTCACAATAAATTATCACTAATTTCTACTTATGATAAGATATAATATCGTTTGCTTAATACATATCTTAATCTAGTAGATAATATTTATCAGATTAATCTAACTGGCCACATCAAATCATTCAGATAGAATAGCATACAAGAAGTTAAAGTAGATAATCAAAATAACTCTCATGCACAAAGGAATAAATAAAGTAAACTTGATCAAACCGTTAATTATGAATAAGGTTGAACATCCCTTCAGAACTGAATTGAAAAGATTAGCCTGATATGCCTTTGATTCTCTAACTAGGGTTTTCAATCCAAAGTAGAATATAGATTATAGTACTGAGTATTAAATATATTTATATTGCCTGACAATAGTCCTAAATCAATATGAAATCGCAATCCAAATCAATTTAGAAGTATGCCAAAAACAACCTAATTTTCTAAAAATAACTGAACTTTACCACTGAATCTGTCGGGGCGGATTCGTTGTACTGTTGTATTCGACGAGGCAAATTGGGACAGAGAAGAGTGGGTCGAGGAGACTTTAGATCGCATCAGGGCAAAAATTTACAGAAATAAATCTTCTAGGGCGGATTCCCTGGGCCAAACAAGTTCACCGGGGGGTGGATTCAATTTTTCCTGGAATATAGAGGCATATCCGTCGGGGAGGATTCGTACAAGGCTTTTGAGCTCGCTAGGGTGAATTGCCAGTTTTTTGAATTCTCTTCGTTTTCCATCTACTCGGCTCTAAATCAACCTGTTTCAACACTTAAGCTCTATTATTACCTAAAATCCATAAACAACCTTATTAATCTTGTGTTAACAATAAAACATGTATTGAACTAAGCATGAAGGAATCAAAATAGATGAATATTATACACTCGTCAACTAGCTCTGATGAAACCATCTTTCTGACAAAACGCGAATATAACCCCACAGATAACGACGGGAGCAATGGTAAAGAAGGACTATAGTCCCCAAGAATGTACCCGAGCTCGATAGTCGGCATGAATGGACTCATATAAAGAGAAGACACTAAACCAGTTCCCCCTTGGCTGAGTTGTGATGCCCCCAAAATAGGTATATATCACCCATCTTGAGTCGCCAAATACATGGTACAAAATTCAAATACAACTTAATAATACAATTGTCGTGTAGAATACGACAAGTCATAACTGAGAGTTTTAATAAGAATATTGTCATCTAGACAATATCCACACTCAATGGAGTCCTCATTACATTTATTGTCACACTATTTAATAGAATAGTGAGGACTACTAATGCTATCATTTGGACCGTCACTCCATTCCTCGACTAGTCCCGGCTACGTTCTCATTTCCTGAAGAGAACAGTGAAAGAAAGGGTGAGCTCAACTAGCTCAGTAAGAAATATTACGACTAAGATAATGCAGAATAATTTATCGTTAGCCTTCAACAGTGTTAAACTGATAAAATATAACAAACATCAAGTTTAACTACAACAGAACAATCAATCCATTAGAAGAGTTAAGTTGAGAATAAAATCTACTATCTTCTATGATTTAAAAGGTTTTCCATCACTTTTATCGCTGAGACTCAGCTTAATAAATAAACAACATCATCCCTGCACTACGACCAATGATATTCATTAGTATCGCGACCACAAATTATCCATGCACTACAGGCCAAGGATATTCGTGTATTCATCAATGGTCATTATCATGCCAACAACTGTCCATCAATGCAATACGGCCAATGAGGACTTTTACCACATCATTTGTAACATTACGATCATGATTATACCGAATAATCCCTAGTCATAATCATACCAAGTCCATCTATGCACTACAGGCCACAGATGACTTTCAACATATTATAAATATGAGGATGATGACAATGATATAAGAATTCAATAAAGTAGGTTCAAGGATAAATTTTTGAGGATTTATAATTTAATTTATCCAGAAATCAATAATGTCCAAATTGTCAACATGATATTGTTTTGTGGAGAAAAATTCAAGAATGCTCAGAAGAATATTTTCATGAAAAGATACTGGATGAAACGCAAATATCAAGGATATTCCACTAATTTCATGGAGTATAGAATCCAAAACTTTAACCAACTGAGAATAATAGAATATATGAAACTACAAATGGATTTTTGCCGCTATGCGTAATCCACGTAGACAGATTATTCCAACAGAATAATAAAGAATGAAATAACAGAAGAATTCACCAGGCGTAATTCACACAGACAGGTTATTCCAACAGAATAATAAAGAATGGAATCAGGTCATGCGTAACCCGCACAGACAGGATATTCCAACAGAATAATAAAGAATAGAACCAAGTCATGTGTAATCCGCACAGACAGGATATTCCAACAGAATAATAAAGAATGAAATAACAACAGAATTCATCAAGAATGCGATAGACCGCACAAAAATGTTATTCTAACAGAATAATAAAGAATGAAATAACAACTCTTACGAGTATTGAAAGAAAATAACTCTCTTCATGAATACAAAAGAATAATACCCCTTACCTTAAAAAGAGAGTATTCCGACGGTAGGGCGGGGATATACTTGAAGAAAACTTGCACTATTTTCTACGCTCAAAGATTTCTTAAACTCTAAAGAAATACGCTCAAGATTATAGAAGAAGAACTCTCTGAATTTCTGGTGTGTTTTTCAATTCTAACTAATCATCATATTTATAGGAGAATGGAAATGATACTATGCAATAAAATATAATATATTCTATTTATAATATATATATATATATATATATATATATATATATTATTTAAAATCTAATAAAACAAATAACTTTATAAAAGTATTCTGTTTTATATAAAAAAATTTTTACTATGCAAACACTATGCATGCACTATGCAAATACTATGCATAATAAAATATAATATATTCTATTTATAATCAAATAAAACAAAACTTTATAAAAAGTATTCTATTTATATAAAAAAAAATTTACTATGCAAACACTATGCAAGTACTATACAAATACTATGCATAATAAAATATAATATAATCTATTTATAATCAAATAAAACAACACTTTATAAAAAGTATTTTGTTTTATATAATTTTTTTTTTGTTTTTTTCATTTATAATAATAATAAAACAAAATTTATATAATATATATATATATATATATAAACTTTCCCGTGACTCCCCCCAAATGATCAGATTTCCAAAGTCACACATGGGCCCCATATGTGGCCCCCACATGTTGGCCCCACTAAAATACTGAAAAATTTGCTACCGATTATTTTAAAAATAGAAAAATGGTGGGGGTCCAAAAATACAACAAATACCTCATAAAAATCACCTCAATATTTTTAACAACATTTATTAATATTATTATAACTCAAAATATTAACAACCAGCTCGTTCTCAGGAAAGAGGGGTTTTCCAATAAGGATATCTCCCTATTGGCGCGCAATTAGGTGACCAAACCTCTCCTTGACAGAACTTCTACACATCGTTAATATTGCAAATAATAAAATTAATAACTTTATCGTCTCAATTATTGATTTAATAATATATAAATATTAACAATAATTGAATCAAATAACGTGAGATACTATACAACAATTACTGTAGCAATAATTGAACAAAACTGAGTGACTTCTCACGTAAGCATCAATAATTAATACCGTGTGCTACTGTACAACCACGCGTATTACTGTACTTTTAACACCGGGTGTTTCAACAGGTAACGGTAAAAATTCCGTTGTTATTTTTATAAAAAGATAATTTTGTTGTTTTCTAACTCCAATAATAATTCTGTTGTGGGGTCCACCAATGATTGTACCATCGTACGAATATTCCCCGATAAAAAGAATATTCCCTGACCAATCGAATATTTTACAACAACTTGCATACTTTTCAAAATTTATAAATATTACGCACAACTATAACATTAACTAAAATCCACACCATAATTTTGAAAAAAATATTTCAAGAAAATTAAATCTTTATTCGTAAAATTTGGAATTTTACAATCTCCCCTCCTTATGAAATTTCTCCCTCGAAATTTACGTACGTACCTGGTATACCGAATAAAAGAGGACACTTTGCCAGATTCTTAACTCTTGAGGTATAACCTTTGAGCATAAAATATATTTCAAGATTTTAACAGGTACATCTTCATACGTTAAATTATTCGCTATCTCGTCCGGTTCTTAAATTAATAATGTGGTTCGGGTCGTCCACATATTTACGTAACATCGATACGTTTAAAACGTTATGAACACGTGATATACTTGGCGGTAAAACGAGTCTATAAGCCACAGTTCCTACTCAATCGAGGATTTTAAATGGGCCAATTAAATCAAGGTTTGAGATTTCCTCTCTTCAGCAACTCTTACTTTTAAAATAACGCCCTATTGTACCTTCTTCTTTGTATTCATCAGCTCCGAGTCTGTAGCTTTAGCAGTTTTAACATTATCGACTAAAGTTGGTTCTAATCATATATTCATTATCTTCACGTAGGTTCGTATATTCGCACTCATAAACGCATACAATCTTCTACTCAACGCGTCAGCTACCACATTCGCTCTTCCACGATGATATTGAATGGTATAGTCGTAATCTTCAACAGCTTGAGCCAACGTCCTTTGTGCATGTTATGTTCGTTCTAGGTGAAAAAATATTTGAGGGTTTGAGAAATGGGTTTTTTACTGGGTCAATACAAAATACGATTTCATGCTATAGGGGTAGGCTCGGAAGTCTTCAGGAATACGTCAGGAAATTTATTAACAATAGAAATATCATTCAAAACTGTGACTCTCATCCAAGACTTGGATAGCACATGTAATGAAGGTTTCTCCTAACGGAGTTTCAACCTATAAGTTAAAGTCTAATTTCTCCGGAGTCAAATTTAAACGTTGAGCACAAGCAAGAGAGATAAAAAATGGGTAGAATCGATATCTAATAAGGTATAGACTTCGTAAGAATTTATAATTAACTAACTCGTGCTAACTTCGTTCGGGTTACTTGGTTTTTGAGAAGTCACGAAAAATGCTCTCCTTGAAACCACCAACTTTGTTTTTTCTGTATCCGCCTTTGGTACCACCGTCCTAGCTGGACTTGACTTCACTACATGATAAAATCGAGCTAGGTGACCTTCTCTTCTGCAATTGAAACACATTTTGGATTACTGCGTATAGTTTGGACGGATGTGTCCCTCCTGTCCGCATTTGAAACATACGACCGGTGGTCGTTCTTCTTTCTTTGAATCGGGTGCTGGTGCTGCTGTCTTTCCATCATTATTGAACCTTCTCTTCTTGAAATTTCCACTTCTATTATCTTCGCCATGATTACCACCGAAGTGGTTATCATTCTTGGCATGATAATTTCCCCCACGATGGTTATCATTGTTCCGATGGTCATTGCCACCGGTACGATTATTATCGTGTTGTTGGTCGTTGCCTTTTGGTTGTGTTGACTCATTATCGCGCTCCAATAATTGAGCCCTATTCACAATATCTGAATATAAATAAAGTTTATGAGAAATGAGGTATTGACGTATTTCGGGTTTCAAACCTCGCAGAAACATTCGCGTCATCCTCTCCTCATTATCGACCAAATGGGATGCAAACTGGGATAACTCCACAAACTTAGCCTCGTACTGCGACACGGTCATATTGTTTTGATTCAGCTTGATGAATTCTACCTCCTTCATGTGACGAATACTTTAAGGAAAGTACTTGTCGTTGAACAATTCTTGAAACTTCTCCCAAGGCATCTTAAGTGCGTCAGGCTGGGTACATTTTACATATTCCCACCAATGATCTGCTTCTTCATACAACATTAAGGTGGCGAATGAAACCTTTTGCTCCTCTGAGCAATCCAAGACATCAAATATCTTGGTGATCTGCATTATCCACGTCTCTGCCTTAAGTGGTTCTGGCTTTCCCAAAAACTCCGGTGGTCCCAGCTCTTTGAACTGCTTAGCGGTGACCGTCCGAGAGTTGCTAGAGTTTCCACCTGCATTTTGGACAGGAGCCGCTCTCGCCTAATATTGCATGAATTACATAAAGCCTCTGAACATCCCATCGTTCATCATTTGATCGGTGTTGTTATTTACCTGAGGATTATTGTCTTCTTATTGCACATTATCCTGGGTATTGATCGTTGGTGATTCAACTGTCTCATGTGCTTTATTGATGATCTCAACATTTTCAGATGCCATTTTCAAACACTATCACAAAAGAAGGGTTAAATAACATATCACATATTATCCCTATACTCTGACCGGCCAATTAAATATCAAATAAACTTAGGTAGGTCATACTAGCGAAGGAATTCCCCGTCTCTCCCCTCCTAGTTCTTGTCTCACATCTCAGCCAGGGATCATATCCCTAAGCTTTGATACCAACTGTGACGCCCCCAAAACAAGTATACATCACCCATCTTGAGTCGCCAAATACATGGTACAAATTCAAATGTAACTTAATAATACAACTGTCGTGTAGAATACGACAAGACATAACTGACAGTTTTAATAAGAATATTGTCATCTAGACAATATCCACACTCAATGGTGTCCTCATTATATTTATTGTCACACTATTTAACAGAATAGTGAGGACTACTAATGCTATCATCTGGACCGTCACTCCGTTCCACGACTAGTCCCGACTACGTTCTCATTTCCTGAACAGAACAGTGAAAGAAAGGGTGAGCTCAACTAGCCTAGTAAGAAATATTATGACTAAGATAATGCAGAATAAGTTATCGTTAGCCTTCAACAGTGTTAAACTGATAAAATATAACAAACATCAAGTTTAACTACAACGGAACAAGCAATCCATTAGAAGAGACAAGTAGAGAATAAAATCTACTATCTTCTATGATTTAAAAGGTTTTTCATCACTTTTATCGCTGAGACTCAGCTTAATAAATAAACCACATCATCCATGCACTACGGGCAAGGATATTCATTAGTATCACGACTACAAATTATCCATGCACTACGGGCCAAGGATATTCGTATATTCATCAATGGTCATGATCATGCCAACAACTGTCCATTAATGCACTACGGCCAATGAGGACTTTTAACACATCATTTGTAACATTACGATCATGATTATACCGAATAATCCTTGGTCATAATCATACCAAGTCCATCTATGCACTACAGGCCACAGATGACTTTCAACATATTATAAACATAAGGATGATGACAATGATATAAGAATTCAATAAAACAAGTTCAAGGATAAATTTTTGATGATTTATAACTTAATTTATCCAGAAATCAATAACTTCCAAATTATCAACATGATACTGTTTTGTGGAGAAAAATTCAAGAATGCTCAAAAGAATATTTACATGAAAAGATACTGGATGAAGCGCAAATATCAAGGATATTCCACTAATTTCATGGAGTATAGACGCCAAAACTTTAACTAACTGAGTATAATAGAATATTTGAAACCGTAAATGGATTTTTTCCGCCAT
The DNA here is from genome assembly GCA_020205505.1 of Panax japonicus. Classification (NCBI taxonomy): domain Eukaryota; kingdom Viridiplantae; phylum Streptophyta; class Magnoliopsida; order Apiales; family Araliaceae; genus Panax; species Panax japonicus. The sequence continues at coordinate 7,246,439 of CM035101.1, forward strand.
GTGGTAATCCACGTAGACAGATTATTCCAACAGAATAATAAAGAGTGGAATAACAGAAGAATTCACCAGGCGTGTGTAATCCGCACAGACAGGTTATTCCAACAGAATAATAAAGAATGGAACCAGGTCATGCGTAACCCGCACATACAGGATATTTCAACAGAATAATAAAGAATGGAACCAGGTCATGCGTAATCCGCACAGACAGGATATTCCAACAAAATAATAAAGAATGAAAAAACAACAGAATTCACCATGCATGTGATAGACCGCATAGACAGGTTATTCCAACAGAATAATAAAGAATGGAATAACAACACTTACGAGTATTGCAAGAAAATTACTCTCTTCATGAATACCAAAGAATAATATCCCTTACCTTAAAAAGAGAGTATTTCGACGGTAGGGCGGGGATATACTTGAAGAAAACTTGCACTATTTTATACGCTCAAAGCTTTCTTAAACTCTAAAAAAATACGCTCAATATTATAGAAGAAGAATTCTCTGAATTTCTGGCACTATATAGAATAGGCACTATGCAAACACTATGCATAATAAAATATAATATATTCTATTTATAATCAAATAAAACAAAACTTTATAAAAATTATTCTGTTTTATATAAAAAGATTTTACTATACAAACACTATGCAGGCACTATGCAAACACTATGCATAATAAAATATAATATATTTTATTTATAATCAAATAAAAAAACTTTATAAAAAGTATTCTGTTTTATATAAAACGTTTTCTATTTTATTACATTTATAATAATAATAAAACAAAATTTATATAATATATATATATATATATATATATATATATATATATATATATATATATATATATAAACTTTCCCATGACTCCCCCCAAATGATCAGATTTCCAAAGTCACACGTGGGCTCCACTTGTGGGGCCCACATGTGGGCCACACTAAAATACTAAAAATATTTCTACCGATTATTTTGAAAATGGATAAATGGGGGGTCCAAAAATACAAAAAATACCTCATAAAAATCACCTCAATATTTTTACAACATTTATTAATATTATTATAACTCACAATATTAACAACCAGCTCGTTCCCAGGAAAGAGGGGCTTTCCAATAAGGATTTCTCCCTATTGACGTGCAATTAGGTGACCAAACCTCTCCTTGACAGAACTTCTAGACATCGTTAATATTACAAATAATAATATTAATAACTTTATCGTCTCAATTATTGATTTAATAATATATAAATATTTGGCAATAATTGAATCAAATAACGTGAGATACTATGCAGTAATTACTGTAGTAATAATTGAACAAAACTACGTGACTTCGCACGTAAGTATCAATAATCAATATCGTGTGCTACTATGCAACCACACGTATTACTGTACTTTTAACACCGGGTGTTTCAATAGTTAACGGTAAAATTTCCGCCGTTATTTTTATAAAAAGATAATTTTATCGTTTTCTAACTCCAACAATAATTCCATTGTGGGGTCCACCAATGATTGTACCGTCGTACGGATATTCTTCGACAAAATAATATTCCCCGACCAATCGAATATTATACAACAACTTGCATACTTTTCAAAATTTATAAATATTACCCACAACTGTAACATTATCTTAAATCCACACCATAATTTTGAAAATAAATATTTTGAGAAAATTAAATCTTTATTCGTAAAATTTGTGATTTTACATGAGTGAACTTGGGAACCTATATGACATCAAGGTTAACTAACCGACCTTCTCCAAGAATAAGAAAGTAAAGATACTCAATGAAAAAAAATCTATTATACCTCGTTCGCGTGCGAGTGAATGGATGGGTGGCGGCTTAAATCAGGTCCTAACAAATCGGGAATAGTGTAAGACCCCAATTTTTATGAATAAAGAATAATTTTCTCGAAATATGTTTTTGAATATTATGGTATGGATTTGATATAATGTTATAGTTGTGGGTAATATTTACAAATTTTGCAAAGTAAGCAAGTGGTTATATAATATTCGATTGGTCAGGGAATATTCATTTTAATATGAAATATTTGTACGACGGCACAATCATTGGTGGACCCCACAACGGAAGTATTGTCTTAGTTAGAAAATGACATAATTATCTTTTTATTAAAATAACGACGAAAGTGTTACCGTTAAAATTGTTGAACTACCTGGTAGTAAAAGTAAAGTAATATGCGTGGTTGCATAGTAGCACACGGTATTGATTATTGATGTTTACGTGAGAAGTCACTCAGTTATACTCAATTATTGCTATAGTAATTGCTGCATCATATCTCTCATATTATTGATTCAATTATTGTCACAGTATCATCTGCATAATATTTATTATTATTAAATCAATAATTGAGACGACAAAGTTATTCATATTATTATTTGCAATATTGACAATGTCTAGAAGTTCTGTCAAGAAGAGGTTTGGTCACCTAATTGCACGCTAATAAGGATAAATCCTTATCGAAAAGCCTCCTCTTTCCTGAGAACGACATGGCTGTTAAATATTGTGAGTTATAATATTAATGATGAATAATTTGTGTTGATTAAAGATGAAATTGATAGTTCCATTGTGTTGAGATTATTAGTGTTAGTGGAAATCGACATTTATTTCGATAATAATTGATGTCTGGAGGTTATATTGACCAATCGGGTAATTAATCGGATAAATGGGAAACTAATTGCTATTATTTCACATGCTTATAACTATTTATAAACATGTGTGTACTATTGATTCACATTCATGTACTATTAGGGGAGGTGGTGCAAGATTGATAATATTTGCATGACTAAATTAAAAATGGAGGTATAGTTGAAGGTATTATACTGTAATTAGTTTTTTCACATGATTATACTATTGAGTCACATAAATGAACTATTAATTCACATTATTTACTATTAGGGGAGGTGGTGCAAGTTTGATAATACTTGCAGGACTAAATTAAAATGAAGAAAAAGGGGAAGGTATTATACTGTAATATTTTAAGCCCCAAAACGTGCAATTATCGAAACTATATTTTCCTATAAATAGTAGCTCATTCTTCCTTCATTTCTCACTAATTCACAAAATCTTTAGAGCAATTATTATAGAGAAAAATTATGGAGAGAAATAAGAAAAGAAGTCTGCTACCTCACTATTTCAGTATCCAGTTTTTCTAAGGTAAGGGGTATTATTTCTTTCGTATTCATGAAGAGAGTTATTTTCTTTCAATACTCGTAAGGGTTGTTATTCCATTCTTTATTATTATGTTTGAATAACCTGTCTATGCGAAGTACCGCATACATGGTAAAATTCTTCTGTTATTACATTCTTTATTATTATGTTGGAACATCCTGTCTATGCGAATTACGTATGACCTGGTTTCATTCTTTATTATTCTGTTGGAACATCTTGTCTGTGCAGATTACGCATGACGTGGTTCCATTCTTTATTATTCTGTTGGAACATCCTGTCTATGCGGATTACGAATGACCTGGTTTCATTTTTAATTATTCTGTTGGAATAACTTGTCTGTGCGGATTACGCACGCCTAGTGAATTCTTCTATTATTCCATTCTTTATTATTCTGTTGGACTAATCTGTCTACGTGGATTACTGAATGGCGGCAAAAATCCGTTTTCCATTTCATATATTCTATTATAATCAGTTGATTAAAGTTTTGGCTTCTATACTCCATGAAATTTGTGGAATATCCTTGATATTTGCACTTTATCCAGTATCTTTTCATGGAAATATTCTTCTGAGCATTTTTGAATTTTACTCCACAAAGTTGTATCATGTTGACAATTTGGACGTTATTTATTTCTCGATAAATTAAATTATAAATCTTTACAAATTTATCCTTGAACTTGTTTTATTGAATTCTTATATCATCATCATCATCCTCATGTTTATAATATGTTGAAAGTCATATATGGCCTATAGTGCATAGATGGATTTGGTATGATTATGACCAGGAATTATTTGGTATAATCATTACCGTAATGTTACAAATGATGTGGTAAAAGTCCTTATTGGCCGTAGTGCATTGATGGACAGTTGTTGGCATGATCATGACCATTGATGAATACACGAATATCCTTGGCCCATAGTGTGTGGATAATTTATGGTCGTGATACTAATGAATATCCTTGGCCGTAGTGCAGGGATGATGTGGTTTATTTATTATGATGAGTCTCAGCGATAAAAGTGATGAAAAACCTTTTAAATAATAGAAGATATTAGATTTTATTCTCTACTTAAATCTTCTAATAGATTGCTTATTCCGCTGCAGTTAAACTTGATGTTTATTATATTTTATTAGTTTAACATTGTTGAAGGCTAATGATAATTTATTTTGCATTATCTTAGTCATAATATTTCTTACTGGGCTAGTTGAGCTCACCCTTTCTTTCACTATTCTCTTCAGGAAATGAGAATATAGTCGGGTCTAGTCGGGGAACGGAGTGACGGTCCAAATGATAGCACTCGTAGTCCTCACTATTCTGTTAAATAGTGTGACAATAAATGTAATGAGGATTCCATTGAGTGTGGATATTGTCTAGATGACAATATTCTTATTAAAACTCTTAGATTATGTTTTGTCGTATTTTACGCGACTGTTGTATAATTAAGTTGTATTTGAATTTTGTACCATGTATTTGGCGACTCAAGATGGGTGATGTATACCTATTTTGGGGGCGTCACAGTTGGTATCAAAGCTTAGGAATATGATCCCTGGCTGAGATATGAGACAAGAACTAGGAGGGGAGAGACGGGGAATTCTTTCGATAGTATGACCTACCTAAGTTTTTTGGTATTTATTTGGTCGGTCATAGTATAGGGATAATATTTGACATGACAATTAACCCTTTTTTGTGGTAGTATTTGAAAATGACATCCAAGAATGTTGAGAATAACAATGGAGCACATGAGACCATTGAGTCTCCACAGATCAATAATCAGGATAATGTGCATCAGGAAGGCGACAATCCTCATGCAAACAACAACATTGACCAAATGACGAACGATGGAATGTTCAGAGGCTTTATGTAATTCATGCAACATCAGGCAAAAGTGGACCCTTTCCAAAATACAGGTGGAAACACTGGAAACTCTCGGATGGTCACCGCTAAACAGTTCAAGGAGCTGGGACCATTGGAGTTTATTGGAGAGCCAAAACCACTTAAGACGGAGACGTGGATAAAGTAGATTACCAAGATATTTGATGTCTTGGGATACTCTGAGGATCAAAAGTTTCCCATTGCCACCTTTATGTTACGAGGAGAGGCAGATTACTGGTGGGAATCGGTAAAGCGTACTCAACCTGCCGCACTTAAGATGTCTTGGGAGAAGTTCCAGGAACTATTCAACGACAAGTACTTTCCCGAAAGTATTCGTCACATGAAACATGTAGAGTTCATCAAGTTGGAGCAGAAAATATGACTGTGTCACAGTACGAGGCTAAGTTTGTCGAGTTGTCCTAGTTTGCGTCTCACTTGGTTGATAATGAGGAGAGAATGACACGACTGTTCTAAGAGGTTTAAAACCCAAGATACGTCAATACTTAATTTCTCACAAACTGTGTTTGTATTCAGATGTTGTTAATAGGGCTCAATTATTAGAGCGTGATAACGAGTCAACTCAATCAAGAGAAAGCAGCCGGCAAAATGATAATACCAGTGGTAGCAGTCATCGAAGCGATGACAACAAACGTGGAAGGAATCAACATGCCAGAAATGGTAACCACTTCGGTGGTAATCATGGCCAAGGGAGTAAAAATTGACAGTTCAAGAAAAGGAGATTCAACAATGATGGAAAGACGTCAGCACCAGCACCTGTTGTTAAAGAAGGAGAACGACCACTTATCATATGCTTCAAATATGGAGGGGAGGGACATATCAGTCCAAACTGCACGATGCAGTCCAAAGCGTGTTATAATTGTGGAAGAGAATGTCACTTAGCCCGATTTTGTCGTGCACCAAAGACAAGTCCAGCTGGGATAGAGGCACCAACGGCCGTCCCAGAAAAGTCAAAGCCGGTAGTTCAAGGGAAAGCATTTGTCGTAACCTCCCAGAAAGCAAAGAACACGAACGAGGTCATCACGGGTAAGCTTATCATAAACTCTAGCGAAGTCTATATCTTATTTGATACCGGTTCTACCCATTCTTTTATTTCTCCTACTTGCGCTCAACGTTTAAATTTGACTCCAGAGAAATTAGACTTTGACTTAGCGGTTGAAACTCCGTTGAGAGAAACCTTCATTACATCCACAGTTTATAAGTCTTGTTTGATTCAAATCGGTAACCGTATGTTACCTGTCGATATTATTTCTTTAAAAATACATGTATTTGACATCATTCTAGGGATTGATTGGTTAACTACTCATCATGATAAAATTGATTATTTTCGTAAGATTGTTAGATTTCATATTCCTAATCAACCTATTATGTGCATTCAAGAGACTAAATCATTAAAATCAATCACGATCATCTCAATCCATAAAGCTATTCGTTTATTGAAAAATGGATGTCAAGCTTTCTTAGCTCATGTCACAGATTTAAACAAAAATACGTCAGATTTGAAAGATATTTCTATTGTTAATAAATTTCCTGACGTATTCCCTAAAGAACTTCCTGGCCTACCCCCAGAGCGTGAAATTGAATTTGTATTAACCTTGAAGCCGATACAAAACCCATTTCCAAAGCCCCATATCGAATGACTCCTATTGAACTTTAGGAGTTAAAGACCCAATTGCAGGAATTGTTAGACATCGGTTTCATTCGTCCTAGTACGTCTCCTTGGGGCGCTTATGTTCTATTCGTGAAGAAGAAAGATATAAGTATGCGACTTTGTATTGATTATCGGGAGTTGAATCATGTCACCATAAAAAATAGGTACCCGTTACCTCGCATTGATGATCTATTTGACCAGTTGCCAGGCGCCAAATTCTTTTCAAAGATTGATCTTCGTTCTGGATATCATCAGTTAAAGAGTAAAACTGATGACATTCCAAAGACTGCTTTCAGAACTCGGTACGGGCATTATGAATTCTTAGTCATGTCTTTTGGATTGACTAATGCTCTTGCTTCTTTCATGGAAATGATTAACCGAGTATTCAAGGAATATTTAGATCACTTTGTGGTCGTCTTTATTGATGACATCCTCATATACTCCAAAACCCATGAAGACCATGAGCAACACTTGAGGCTGATAGTTCAAAAGATTCGTGAAAATAAGCTATATGCGAAGTTGAAGAAATGTGAGTTCTGGCTTGAGGAAGTTGTATTCCTTGGGCACGTGATATCAAATCATGGGATATCTGTTGACCCGACGAAGATTGAAGCAATTCAAAGTTGGGAGCAACCTAAATCAGTGATCGAAGTACGTAGCTTTCTCGACTTAGCTGGTTTTATCGGAGATTCGTAGAAGGGTTTTCTCGAATCGCTACTCTATTAACTCAACTAACTCGGAAAAATACAAAATTTGGTGGGAGAGAGGAATGTGAGAAGAGTTTTCAAGAACTCAAGACGAGACTCATTTCAGCACCTGTTCTGACAATACCATCTGGTTCGGAGGGATTTGTCATCTACAGTGATGCTTCAGGCAAAGGTTTAGGATGTTTTCTCATGAAACATGGGAAAGTCATAGCCTATGCCTCACGACAACTCAAAGAATATGAGAGGAATTATCCTACTCATGATCTAGAGTTGGCAGCAGTCGTTTTTGCGTTTAAGATTTGGAGGCATTACCTGTATGGAGAGAAGGTGGAGATCTATACAAATCATAAAAGCCTCAAATATTTCTTCACTCAAAAGGAACTCAACATGCGGCAACAACGATGGCTTGAGTTGTTGAAAGATTACGATCATACCATTCAATACCATCCTGGAAAAGCTAATTTAGTAGTTGATGCATTTAGTAGAAGATCATATGTGGGTACGAGTGCATTATTGTCAACGCAAAGGCCAATTTTATATGACTTACAAAGGATGGAGATAAAGTTAAAGACTCCAGGGACCCATGTGATGATGGCGAATATATGAGTAGAACAAACTTTAATTGATAAAGTTAAAGCTGCTCAAGCTACAAACCTGGAGCTTATGCGTATGAGGAAGAAAGTGTAAGAATGTGGTATGCCGGAAGCAAGAATCGATGAAGAAGGAATACTTCGAGTCAACTCCAGACTTTGTTTTCCTAACAACCCTAATTTAAAGTATAAAATCATGATGGAGGCGCACAACACACCATTTGCAATCCATCCTGGGAGTACCAAAATGTATCGTGATCTTCGATATACATTTTGGTGGAGCAATATGAAGAGAGAGATAGTGGAGTTTATGTCAAGGTGTTTAACTTGTCAACGAGTCAAGGCGTAGCATCAAGTACCAAAAGGTCCATTTCAACCACTTGAAATTCCAGAATGGAAGTGGGAGCACATTACCATAGATTTCATTACTGGTCTTCACAAGGTTTCTCAAGGCATAGATGCAATTTGGGTCATTGTTAATAGATTGACCAAGTCTGCTCATTTCCTACTTATACAAGAAACTTATACACTTGAACGTCTTGCTCGTATATACATAAATGAGATTATAAGATTGCATGGTATGCCGATATCCATAGTTTCTGATTGAGACCCAAGATTCACTTCAAGATTTTGGGTTAGTTTGCAAAAAGCTATGGGCACGGATTTACGATTTAGCTCGGCATATCATCCTCAGACATACGGGCAGTCGGAGAGGACTATTAAAACTCTTGAAGATTTATTAAGACTCTGTGTCCTTGACTTCAAGGGAAGTTGGGACAAGTTCTTACCATTAGTGGAGTTTTCCTACAACAACAATTATCAAGCAAATATTGGCATGGCTCCATTTGAGGCGTTGTATGGAAGAAAGTGTCGTTCTCTAGTATGCTGGGATGAGATGGGTGAAGCAACGTTGTTGGGACCGGCGTTGGTACGTATGACTACAAAAAGATTCAAACATATCCGACAACATATAAAAACCTCACAAGATTGACAAAAGAGTTATGTTGATTTTCATCGAAAGAACGTGGAATTCAATATTGAAAATCATGTGTTGTTACGTGTTGCTCCATGGAATGGAGTTACGAGATTTGGAAAGAGAGGAAAGCTTAACCCTCGATTCATTGGCCCATTTTTAATCCTCGATCGAGTAGGAATTGTGGCTTATAGACTCGCCTTACCGCCAATTATGTCTCGTGTTCATAACATTTTTCATATATCTATGTTACATAAATATGTGAAAGACCTGAACCACATTATTAAATTAGAACCAGACAAGATAAAGGAAGATTTAATGTATGAAGAGTTACCTGTTAAAATCTTGGATAAGAAGGATCATATTATACGCTTTAAAGTTATACCTCAAGTCAAAGTTTTATGGAGAAACCACGATGCTGAGGAAATGACCTGGGAGTTAGAATTTGAAATAAAATCAAGGTATCCTCACCTCTTCGATATACCAGGTACGTAACCTAATTTCAAGGACAAAATTTCATAAGAAGGGGAGGTTGTAAGACCCCAACTTTTATGAATAAAGAATAATTTTCTCAAAATATGTTTTTGAATATTATAGTGTGGATTTGATATAATGTTATAGTTGTGGGTATTATTTACAAATTTTGCAAATTAAGCAAGTGGTTATATAATATTCAATTGGTCAGGGAATATTCGTTTTAACAGGGATTATGCGTACGACGGCACAATCATTGGTGGACCCCACAACGGAAGTATTGTCGTAGTTAGAAAACGACATAATTATCTTTTTATTAAAATAACGGCGAAAGTGTTACCGTTAAAACTTTTGAACTACCCGGTAGTAAAAGTACAATAATACGCGTGGTTGCATAGTAATACACGGTATTGATTTTTGATGCTTACGTGAGAAGTCACTCAGTTATACTCAAGTATTGCTACAGTTATTGCTGCATCATATCTCTCATATTATTGATTCAATTATTGTCATAGTATCATCTGCATAATATTTATTATTATTAAATCAATAATTGAGACGACAAAGTTATTCATATTATTATTTGCAATATTGACAATGTCTAGAAGTTCTGTTAAGGAGAAGTTTGGTCATCTAATTGCGCGCCAATTAGAAGAAATCCTTATCGGAAAACCCAGAGTCCTGGGAACGACCTGGTTGTTAAATATTGTGAGTTATAATATTAATGATGAATAATTTGTGTTGATTAAAGATGAAATTGATAGTTCCATTGTGTTGGGATTATTAGTGTTAGTAGAAATCGACATTTATTTCGATAATAATTGATGTCTGGAGGTTATATTGACCAATCGGGTAATTAATCGGATAAATGGGCAATTAATTGCTATTATTTCACATGCTTATAACTATTTGTTCACATGTGTGTACTATTGATTCACATTCATGTACTATTAGGGGAGGTGGTGCAAGATTGATAATACTTGCATGACTACATTAAAAATAGAGATATAATTGAAGGTACTATACTATAATTAGTTTTTTCACATGATTATACTATTGAGTCACATAATGAACTATTAATTCACATTATTTACTATTAGGGGAGGTGGTGCAATTTTGATAATACTTGCAGGACTAAATTAAAAATGAAACAAAAGAGGAAGGTATTATACTGTAATATTTTGAGCCCCAAAATGTGCAATTATCGAAACTATATTTTCCTATAAATAGAAGCTCATTCTTCCTTCATTTCTCACCAATTCACAAAAGCTTTAGAGCAATTATTATAGAGAGAATGAAGAACAGAAGTTCGCTACCTCACTATTCCTGTATCCAGTTTTTCTAAGGTAAGAGGTATTATTTCTTTCGTATTCATGAAGAGAGTTATTTTCTTTCAATACTCGTAAGGGTTGTTATTCCATTCTTTATTATTATGTTGGAATAACCTATCTATGTGAATTACCGCATACGTGGTGAAATTCTTATGTTATTTCATTCTTTATTATTCTGTTGGAACATCCTGTATGCGCAAATTACGCATGACCTGGTTCCATTCTTTATTATTATGTTGGAACATCCTGTCTGTAGGGATTACGCATGACCTGGTTCCATTCTTTATTATTCTATTGGAATAACCTGTCTGTGCGGATTACGCACGCCTGGTGAATTCTTCTATTTTTCCATTCTTTATTATTATGTTGGAATAATTTGTCTATGTGGATTATCGCATGGCGGCAAAAATCCATTTGTGGTTTCATATATTCTATTATACTCTTTTGATTAAAGTTTTGGCTTCTATACTCCATGAAATTAGTGGAATATCCTTGATATTTGTGCTTCATTCCAGTATCTTTTTATGGAAATATTCTTCTGAGCATTCTTGAATTTTACTCCACAAAGCAGTATCATGTTGACAATTTGGACGTTATTGATTTCTCGGATAAATTAAATTATAAATCTTTACAAATTTATCCTTGAACTTGTTTTATTGAATTCTTATATCATTGTCATCATCCTCATGTTTATAATATGTTGAAAGTCATCTGTGGCCTGTAGTGCATAGATGGACTTGGTATGATTATGACCAGGGATTATTCGGTATAATCATGACCGTAATGTACAAATGATGCGGTAAAAGTCCTCATTGGCCCGTAGTGCATTGATGGACAGTTGTTGGCATGATCATGACCATTGATGAATACACGAATATCCTTGGCCTGTAGTACATGGATAATTTGTGGTCGTGATACTAATTAATATCCTTAGTCGTAGTGCAGGGATGATGTGGTTTATTTATTAAGCTGAGTCTCAGTGATAAAAGTGATGAAAAACCTTTTAAATCATAGAAGATATTAGATTTTATTCTCTACTTGACTCTTCGAATGGATTGCTTATTCCGCTGCAATTAAACTTGATGTTTATTATATTTTATCAGTTTTACACTGTTGAAGGCTAATGATAATTTATTTTACATTATCTTAGTCATAATATTTCTTACTGGGCTAGTTGAGCTCACCCTTTCTTTCATTGTTCTCTTCAGGAAATGAGAACGTAGCCGGGACTAGTCAGGGAACGGAGTGACGGTCCAGCTGATAGCATTAGTAGTCCTCACTATTCTGTTAAATAGTGTGACAATAAATGTAATTAGGACTCCATTGAGTGTGGATATTGTCTAGATGACAATATTCTTATTAAAACTCTTAGATTATGTTTTGTCATATTTTACACGACTGTTGTATAATTAAGTTGTATTTGAATTTTGTACCATGTATTTGGCGACTCAAGATGGGAGATGTATACCTATTTTGGGGGCGTCACAAATAGCCACCTGGATAACAGGAAGAAATCATCTAGTAGTGGGCTGAGGATGGACCTCATGATCAGCAAGATCTCCCTCCTTCTGAAGCAGACCAGTCCTATCAACCCCAATCAGAAGAATCACCGACTCGGTAAGACAGTAAACCTGACGGGTCAACCGTGGAGCTGGAACATCTGGAGCGAGCCTACGAAGGCGGACCCTGGATGAAAACCTATGGGAATTAGAGATTCTAGGTGTATCTGAATCCATGCCTAGACAACCAAATCATGGGGATCATAATCAGATAAGGTATGTCCCTATAATTATCCTATTTTAAATCTACATTTGCAATAGTCTAGAGACAATAGACTCCTACGAATATAATTTTGGGTCATAGCATCATGCATGTCCTACAAGCGCCTTATCATGTGTCTACATCATTCTGGCATATATCCTAGTGTAATTAAGCATGCATATATTATCCTGTCATTTAACTCTCAAAAAATGTCACTAGAGTTTCCTCTATAAAATGGACTATCCAGATGCACCCAGGCATGCATTAAACAACCATCTATATCTATACAAGCACAATCCTAACAATCATATATTAAATTCATACAATTTTCTAAAGAATTGTCAAGATCTATGTCTAGAATAACTTTTAAAATGAAATTTCTTGCATCTAGACGATCAATATAATGATACGTAAAGCATGCATTGCATTAAAACATCTACATCAAGATATTGATGCATACATTGTCAATATATTGTGTTTAATGAATAAAACACGGTAAAACATTGACAAAAACATAAAAGGAATGAGTCTATACGTTACCTTTAGTGTGCTGAACAAGTTTACGGTGTATAGAATGCTCGAAATAAAACCCCAAGTGAGTAAATCTGAGAAGGAAGCTCGGATATTATTGAGAGAATGAAAGAAAACTTGGGAAGAATGAAGGAACATAAGGCTTCTTGAGGGTGTTAACCCAGCCACGACTAGTCGTAGATGTACTTACAGCTATCGTAGGTGCACCTGCGGCTGGACCTGGTGTGTCCCATGCCTCCCTTTTTGGTAAGATTTAGGTCAAAATGGGACTTTTTGAGTTTGAAAAAGGGATCACCTAAAAAGGTACACGTTTAGATCATTTTAAGGCATTAAAATCTATGAAAAACCCTAAAAATAGTAAAACCAAAAAAATTAGAGATAACCAGAAATCCCGACGTAAAGCAGTCGGGGAACCCGAGAGTTGTTATCAAAATCACATTTTCATTAATCAATCATATAATTTGTTGAGGTCAATCCCCAGTGAAGCCATTGACAATACCCGATGGTGTAATCCGTTGGAGTCTATCTCTAGCAAAGGCATCAACAATACTCGGTAGTGTAATCTGTTGAGGTCAATCCCCAACGAAGGCATCGGCAATGCCCGATGGTGTAATCCGTTGAGGTCAATCCCCTAATGAAGCCATCGTCAATACTAGATAGTGTAATATGTTGAAGTCTATCTTCAGCGAAGGTATCGGCAATACCCGATCGTGTAATCCATTGATGTCAATCCCCAATGAAGGCATCAACAATACCCGTGGTGTAATCCATTGAGGTCAATCGATCCCAGTGAAGACATCGGCAATTCCCGGTGGTTTAATCCGTTGATGTCAATCCCTAGTGAATGCATCGATAATACCCAATGATGTAATCCATTGTAATCTATCTCTAACAAAAGCATCAGCATCAACTCTCGATGGTTAATCAATATACTAGATTCATTACTCGATAACAACAATATAATAAATCATCTTCCCCAGTAGACGTGATCAATTTAAAATATGTTTTAACACTTATATATCATTCAATACTCTACATGTGGCATTACATCATTGGATATACATTGTCATATGTCAAGTGTCTAGTAGTCTTTGTCGTGTTCATTTCATTTCATTACATAAAATTGACAAAGAGGGGAATATGTAAAAACCCAAAATTTTGCTTTACTTTAACTAACCTTATAGGAGGTTAAAGGGTAATTTCACCTCAGAGTTAACCCCGAAAAAAAGTGAAGGCACAAGTTCACCCCAGAGACAACCTGAGGGAAATCAAAGTGCAATGACTGCCCAGGACACCACGTGGTCTGAACGAGGATCGTAAAGTTGAGGATAAAGATATGACGCAACATCAGTCATTCCCGAGCTGTGAACTGTCCAAGATGAGCCAGCTGACTACCATTGAAAATTGGAAGATACCTCTTGGCTATTTGTTTCATCTTCCCGGAGTCACCTTCATTTCACAGAAATTGACAAAAGCTTTCTTGGATATTTGGGATACGGAGCTCAACTTTTCCTGGATGAAGGAACAAATAACCAAACTTCGAGACAACGGGATGTTGACTGGGTTTTATACCTACGAATCAGTTCCTTTGTGGCTTAAGTTATTGCCTATTTTCAGTCTCTTAGTTAGCTTTTAGTATATTTTCATTTTTATTATGTCTAAGTATGCTTTGGAGCTGGTTTCTGGCATTTCAGATCATTTTCTCTATGATTGACGCCGCAGCACCAATATCCCTCTTAGAGCTCGCGCCCCAGCGCCACACTCGGCGCCCCGCGCCAATGCCTCGCGCCCCGGCGCCAATGCCTCCCGCCACGGTGCCAATGCTAATGAGCTTCCTGCAATTCAGCGCTGCCCCACACCCCACACCTAAGGTCAGCGCCCCAGCCTTGCGCTAGGCCGGCGCCCCAGCGCTGCCTTTCGCGCCTCATCGCCGATTGAGAAGCATATGCTCGTGCCGCAGTGCTACCTCCGGTGTCCAAACACTGTTTAGTCTTTAATGACCTAGAAAAAGAGCGGAGACCTATAAATATAAGAGGAAGCCACCTGCATTTATATCGAAAACCAGAGAGATCATCGACGAACTTATTTTGCAGCTTAGACTAGATTTATTTTCTGTCATTTAATTTCTAGGAGAATTAGAAGTTGGGCTACAGGAGGACAGTTATTACCTTCCACACTTACTCAGAGTTTGCACGTGAAGGATAGATTTGGAGGAAGAACATTTCAAAACAGGGGTTTTCTTAATCCAAATCTCTCATTTCTTTGTATCTGTCTGGGAATGTGTAAAGTATTAGAAATGTTTGTTGGTCCTATAGTTATGAACTAACTCCATTTTTAGGAGTGCAATGTAACCTTTTGTTTAGCTTAGTTAACTTTCTCTCCTAATTTATATAATGAATCATTTTGGAATGGGTTGTTGTAATTCTTACTTACTGACTGATTGCTTGATAAAGAAATTGGTATTGATAGTAATGAAAATTGATAAATAGACATTATTGTCTATCTCTAAATGCAACAACACTTGTTATGACCATGCCAATGGTGTACATAATATGCTCATATGATAGACATATCACTATTTGCCTTGTGTGACCTTGAGACTTAGTTTACTGACCTTGACCTAGTTATTACCACCAATAGACATATTGTGTTTTAGCTAGTTAGGGATGTGCATTTAACCTTCGACAGAAGCTTGTGCGTATTTACAATTCTCGGTTGGCCATTCTTTGATTCATTTATAATGTGGAGAGTTAGGAGATTAGGCGTCGCATTAGGGGAGTTGTACTCCTATCTTATCTTCTTAACACAACCATTTCTCTCGTTCTTTCCAGTTGTCATCATATAACTTAACCAAAATCTTAATTTACTTGTTTAGATAAGATTCGTAACGACTTTACATTATTATTTGTTTTCTTTTAAGACTTTGTCCTCGTGGGTTCGACACTTTACATACTTATATTACTTGTGGACCGCGTATGCTTGCGCGCAATTTGGCAATAGCTAAATCAACCAACAATTTTTTAGCGCCACTGCCGGGGGACTTAGTATTAATCGTTTCTCAATATTAAAACTAAGTCATTATGATCTTACTTTAAAGTGATTTTTCTGTTTAATTCTCTTTTCAGGTAGTTTTCGCCGTTTATGCCACCTCAGAAGGGTCAGAATATAACGCCTCTCGATCTCGAGGTTGATAAGAATCTAAGAACAAACAGATGACTGAGGAGAGAAGAATCTAGGGAATTACCTGCTCCTATCATAATGGATGAGGAAATTCATAAATCTCTGAGGGAGTATGCTATGCCTCGCATTGACGATCTTCAGGCGAGCATTCTAAGGCCCGTCATCCAAGCTAATAATTTCGAGATCAAGCCAGGAACCATTCAAATGTGCACCAACATTCAGTTTGGGGGACTACCGAATGATGATCCCAATGATCACTTGATTAATTTTGTGGAGATCTGTGACACATTTAAATGCAACGGAGTGTCTGACGATGCCAACATACTCTGGTTGTTTCCATTTACATCAAGGGATAAGGCCAAGAGCTAGCTTCATTCATTACCGCCAGGCTCCATTACCACGTGGGCTGACATGGCACAAAAATTTGTTACGAAGTTCTTCCCGCCCACAAAAATAGCCAGGCTCAGGCATGATATCACGTCCTTTGTTCAGCTCGAATCTGAATCCTTATACGACTCGTGGGAGCGCTTTAAGGATCATCTAAGGAAATGCCCGTACCATGGATTGCCAGAATGGTTACCCACCAGACCTTTTACAATGGGTTATCCAGATCAACTTGATCGAGTATTGATGTCGCGTCTGGAGGGGCATTCATGGCCAAACATCACACGGCGGGTTACGAGGTGGTGGAGACAATGGCGGCCAATAACTACCAATGGCCAAATGATAGGCAAGCCCCGAGGAAAGTATCAGGAGTCTATGAAGTTGACTCTTTTACTTCGTTAGCAGCTCAAGTAGTAGTGCTAACAAAAATGCTAGATACAATGGGATATACAACGGTTCAAAGTGTGCAAAGTGTGGGGATGAAATGTGAATTATGTCAAGGGAGCCACCCTACTGATCAGTGTGTGATAAGCCCTGAGTCAGTTCAATTTGTGTCCAACTATGGGCGGCAACAAAATACAAATCTTCCCACGCACTATCACCCTGGCCTAAGACATCATCCAAACTTCTCATGTGGCAACAACAACAACAAAATAGTAACAACCCCAACCAACCACAACCTTCATCTACCAGGCCGAATTATGCTAACCCTCATGGTTTTCCATCTTACAATCAGTTCACCCCACAGCATCAGAACACTCACAATCAATTCCATCAACCACCTCCTCAACAGGAGAAGACGCCAAGTTTAAAAGATCTCCTGTTAAGGTACATAGCCCAGAATGAAACTTAAAGTAATAATCAAGAAGCTTCCATTCGAAATCTTGAGGTACAGATGGGACAATTGTCTAATGCTTTAAACAGTCGTCCACAAGGCACCTTGCCTAATGACACTGATGTCAACCCGAAATGGGAAGGCAATGAACAGTGTAAAGTAGTGACCCTTAGAAGTGGGAGAACTACTAAGGAACAAAGTGGAGAGAGTGCTCCTGTGGAAGATTTAGTAACTAAAAAGGAACCTCCGGTGGAGGAGAATACTAAGACATAAGTGGGTGAAGGAAGTAAAAAATGTAGCCCTGCAACACCATCTCCTCCCGTGATAATGGTAAATCAACCTCTCCCTCAGTTGCCTTCCCGCTAGCGACTTCAGAAACAGAAGCTGGATAAGCAGTTTTCTAAATTCTTGGAGGTGTTCAAAAGACTGCACATAAATATCCTATTTGCAGAGGTATTGGAGGGAATACCTAGCTACGTCAAGTTCATGAAGGACATTCTATCCATGAAACTGCAAAATGGGGGACTATGAGATGGTGGCACTGACAGAAGATTGTAGTTCCATCCTTCAAAATAAACTTCCGCCGAAGCTAAAAGATCTGAGAAGTTTTACAATCCCGTGCACCATTGGGGACCAGTTTATTAGGAAGTCTCTGTGTGATCTAGGGGCCAGCATCAACTTGATTGCCCCTCTCTATTTATAAGAAGCTGGTCCTAAATGAAGACAAGCTGATAAGCATCACCTTGAAATTGGCTGACAGGTCTTTGACATACCCGAAGGGAATTATGGAGGATGTGCTAGTGAAGGTTGACAAGTTCATATTTCTAGCGGATTTCATAGTCCTTGATTTTGAGGAGGATAGAGAGGTCCCGATAATATTGGGAAGGCCGTTCTTGGCAACTGGGAGGACCCTGATCGATGTCCAAAAAGGGGAGCTAACAATGAGAGTTCATGATCAAGAAGTGACATTCAATGTCTTTCGATCAATGAAATATCCTAATACACCTGAGGATTGCTTCCAGATTAATACAATTGATAATTAATTGAAAGGGGTATTCCCAGAAACTTGCATTCAAGACCCTCTAGAAACTACTTTAACTAGGGCTAATACTATGGAAGAGCCCTCACATGTGGAATGTTCCATGTGTCACGATGAACCTCAAAGATCGAAGCAATTCCACAGACAGTTCGAGTATCTGAATGATAATGAGGCATCTACTTCCAAGGCTCAGCCGTTAATCATCGAGCCTCCTGTCCTTGAGCTTAAACCCTTTCCTGCTCACCTGAGGTACGCTTATTTAGGAAATTCATCTTCATTACTTGTGATAATTTCTGATTCTCTAACCAAGTGTCAAGAAGAAAAGTTGTTGCTTGTGCTCAAGAGGTACAAAACAGTCTTGGGGTGGTCTATTGCTGATATAAAGGGATCAACCCGACTCTATGCATGCACAAAATTCTTTTGGAGGAAGGCTTAAAGCCATCTATAGAGCATCAGAGGCAGCTAAATCCCATTATGAAAGAGATCATTAAGTTGCTAGATGCGGGCATTATGTACCCTATCTCCGATAGCCCTTGGGTTAGTCCAATTCAGTGTTTGCCCAAGAAAGAAGGGATGACAGTTATGTCCAATGAGAACAACGAACTGATTCCCACAAGGATAGTGACCGGGTGGAGAGTATGCATGGATTACAGGAAACTTAACAAATCGACTTGTAAGGATCACTTTCCCCTTCCTTTCATTGATCAAATGCTTGACCGGTTGGCTGGGCACCAATACTATTGCTTGTTTGATGGGTACTCGGAGTACAATCAGATTTCTATTGCTCCTGAAGATCAGGAGAAGACGTCGTTCACATGTCCATATGGGACTTTTGACTTTTAAAAAATGTCATTCGGTCTATGTAATGCTCCTGCAACATTTCAGCGGTGCATGATGTCAATCTTCTCTGACATGGTTGAAAAGACCCTGGAGGTCTTCATGGACGACTTCTCGGTATTTGGAAGCTCGTTTGATAATTGCTGAACAAATCTGACTGCCGTTATCCACCGATGTGTCGAAACCAACCTGGTACTGAATTAGGAA
The DNA here is from genome assembly GCA_020205505.1 of Panax japonicus. Classification (NCBI taxonomy): domain Eukaryota; kingdom Viridiplantae; phylum Streptophyta; class Magnoliopsida; order Apiales; family Araliaceae; genus Panax; species Panax japonicus. Next base: position 7,266,005 of record CM035101.1, read on the forward strand.
GAAATGTCATTTCATGGTCGAAGAGGGCATTATTTTGGGTCATCAGGTTTCTGTAGGAAGGATTGAAGTTGATAAGGTAAAGATAGATGTGATCAATAACCTCCCACCACCCACCTCAGTAAAAGGGGTAAGGAGTTTTCTCAGGCATGCCGTGTTCTACAGAAGATTTATCAATGACTTCTCGCGCATTCACCAAACCGTTATGCACTCTTTTAGAAAAGGACCAGCCTTTCCAGTTTGATGCCGCCTGCTTGAGCGCCTTTGAGTTACTAGAGACAAGACTTGTCACGGCACCTATTGTGGTAGCTCCTGACTGGACCTACTCTTTTGAGCTAATGTGCGATGCAAGTGACTTTGCGATCGGGGCAGTGTTGGGCCAGAGAAGGATAAAGGTTTTCCACATAATCTATTATACCAGAAAGACATTGACTGATGCTCAGTTAAATTATACCACTACTAAGAAGGAGTTGCTGGCAGTGGTCTATGCGTTTGACAAGTTCCGTTCCTACCTAATTGGAACGAAGGTGATTATATACACTGATCATTCGGCCATCAAGTATTTGATAGAAAAGAAGGATGCTAAGCCGATATTGATAAGGTGGGTTCTGCTTCTTCAGGAGTTTGATTTGAAAATCCGAGATAAGAAGGGGACAGAAAATCAGGTTGTCGATCACTTATCAAGATTGGAAAACACCACGCCCTCGAAAGACGCTGAAAAAGCCATAAATGACTTTTTCCCAGATGAGAAACATTTTGTGGTCAATGGCAAGGTTCCGTGGTTTGCGGACTTCGCAAATTATGTTGTTTGCCAAGTTCTTCCCCAAAATCTGAGCTATCAACAAAGGAAGAAATTCCTTAAGGATGTTAAGCAATATCTGTGGAATGAGCCCTTCCTGTTCAAGCAGTGTTCCAATCAGATTCTACGTAGGTGTTTGCCTGAAGAAGAAATTGAAGGTGTGCTACATCATTTCCACTCTTCAAACTATGGGGGTCATTTTGGAGGTCAACGAACTGCTGCTAAAAAGTGCTTCAGTCAGGATTTTATTGGCCCACCCTATTCAAGGATGAACACGCATATGTGATGCACTGCAACAGATGCCAATGGGTAGGCACTATATCAAGACGACATGAGTTACCACTACAGAATATCCTGGAAGTCAAGTTATTTGATGTATGGGGAATTTACTTCATGGGACCATTCCCATCCTTCTTTAACAATCTCTACAACCTGGTGGTAGTGGATTATGTCTCAAAGTGGGTGGAAGCAGTTGCCTTGCCAACTAATGATGCTAAGGTGGTGCTTCAGTTCCTAAAGAAGAATATTTTCACCCGTTTTGGCACACCTCAGGCTATCATCAGCGATGAAGGGTCGCACTTTTGTAATAAATACTTTGAAGCCCTCCTAGCCATGTATAGGGTGACCCATAAGATCTCCACTGCCTACCACCCATAGACTAACGGTCAAGGTGAAAAAGCTGAACTTTTATACATTTCATTGTAAATATAGTTCAATTTAGCTAGATTTATTTCAATGTAGTGTTTATATAGAGCTAGACTTGCTATTTTGTACGTATATTGCGTGTTGGTTGATAAAACTATCTAATTTACCGATTAGCTAGTTTGTACATATTTAGTTAGAAATCAAGTCTTATTACCAGATCTACCTGGATTTAGCCTTTAATCGGTTCATAAGCTTCAAAACTTAAACCCCCATGTAAGACCCCAAGTTTTATAAATAAAGATGAATTTTCTATAAATATTATTTTTGAATATTATGGAATAATTTGATATAATGTTATAGTTGTGGGTAATATTTATAAATTTTACAAAGTAAGCAATTTGTTATAAATTATTCGTTTGGTCGGGGAATATTCGTACGACGGATCAATCATTGGTGGACCCCACAACAGAAGTATTGTCGTAGTTAGAAAACGACAAAATTATCTTTCTATAAAAATAACGGCGGAGGTGTTACTGTTAAAACTGTTGAACTACCCGGTAGTAAAAGTACAGTAATACGCGTGGTTGCATAGTAGCACACGATATTGATTATTGATGCTTACGTGAGAAGTCACTCAGCTATACTCAATTATTGCTACAGTAATTGCTGCATCATATCTCTTATATTATTGATTCAATTATTGTCACAGTGTCATCTGTATAATATGTTATATTATTAAATCAATAATTGAGACGACAAGTTATAAATGATTAATAATTGTTGAAAGATTAAATATGTGTTGATTAAAAATAAAATGATTTGTGGTAATATTTATTCAATCCTTGATGTATATAAAGAGACTGTTATGAGACGTTTGTGGTAAGTTTGGTTATTTTATGGGGGGGCCATATGTCATCATCTAAGAGTCTCTTCGTCAATAGTAATAACCTTCGTCAATAGTAATTACCTTCGTTAATAGTAATTACCTTCGTCAATAATAATTACCTTCGTCAATAGCCTTTACCAAACGTCAAACCACTTGCCGTTTCATATTATAGGCGTCGAACCACTTGTCGTTTCACATTACAGACGTCGAACCAATTGTCGTTTCACATTACAGGCGTCGAACTAATTGTCATTTCACATTATAAGCGTCAAACCACTTTTCTTTTCACATCAACAGTCGTCAAGCCACTTGCCTTTTCACATGGCAAGTGCTAAGCTAGAAATCTTCTATAAATAGAGGCCTAGTGCTTCATTATTTTTCACGAATTCATTCAAGCTATAGAGAGAGAAAGTATAGAGAAAATAAGAGAGAAAGAAGAAGAGTATTCTGTTACTACACTACTGCAGTATTCAATCTCCTACTAAAGTAAGGGGTGTTATTCTTTCTTATTCATGAAGAGAACTGTTGTTATTCCATTGCTTATTATTCTATTAGAATAACATGTATACGCAATTTACCCTATACTTGGTGATATTCTTCTATTATTCTGTTGGAACATCCTGTCTGTGTGTTTTACACCGGACCTGGTTCTGTCATTATTATTATTCTGTTGGAACATCCTGTCTGTGTGTTTTACACCGAACCTAGTTCCGTCTTTATTATTATTCTGTTGGAACAACCTGTCTGTATGTTTTACGCCGGACCTGGTTCCATTCTTTATTATTTTGTTGGAATATCCTGTCTGTGCGTTTTACGCCGGACCTGGTTCTGTTATTTATTATTCTGTTGGAATAACCTGCATGTGCGGTCTATCGCATGCATGGTGATTTCTTTTGTTATTTCATTCTTTATTATACTCAGTTGGTTAAAACTTTAACTTCTATACTCCATGAAATTAGTGGAATATCATTGATATTTGCGCTTCATCCAGTATCCCTTCATAGAAATATTATTCTAAGTATTCTTGAATTTTACTCTATAAAGCAGTATCATGTTGACAGTTTGGATGTTATTGTTTCCTGGATAAATTAATTCTTGAACTTGTTTTATTGAATTCTTATATCATTGTCATCATCCTCATGTTTATATTATGTTGAAAGTAATCTGTGGCCTATAGTGCATAGATGGACTTGGTATGATTATGACCAGGGATTATTCGGTGTAATCATGACCGTAATGTTACAAATGATTGTATGATTATGACCAGGGATTATTCGGTGTAATCATGACCGTAATGTTACAAATGATGTGGTAAAAATCCTCATTGTCCCGTAGTGCATTGATGGATAGTTGTTGGCATGATCATGACCATTAATGAATACACAAATATTCTTGGCCCGTAGTGCATGGATAATTTTGATCGTGATACTATAGAATATCCTTGGCCGTAGTGCAGGGGTGATTCGATGATGTGGAATTTTTATTAAGCTGAGTCTCAGCTATAACAGTGATGAAAAACCTTTTAAATCTTAAAAGATAGTAGATTTTATTTTCTACTTGACTCTTTTAATGGATTGCTGGTTCCGCTGCAGTTAAACTTGATGTTTATTATATTTTTATCAGTTTAACACTGTTGAAGGCTAATGATAATTTATTCTGCATTATCTTAGTCATAATATTTCTTACTGGGCTAGTTAAGCTCACCATTTCTTTCACTGTTCTCTTCCTGGAAATGAGAATATAGCTGGGACGAGTCGAGGAACGGAGTAATGGTCCAGAGGATAGCATTAGTAGTCCTCACTATTCTGTGAAATAGTGTGATAATAATTGTAATGAGGACTCCTTTTGAGTTTGTATAATCTCTAGTAGACATTATTTGTATTCAAACTCACAGTTTATGTTTTGTCGTATTGTACACGATAGTTGTATTAGTAAGTTGTATTTGAATTCTGTACCATGTATCTGGTGACCCAAGATGGATGATGTATACCTAATTTTGGGGGCATCACAGTTGGTATCAAAGCTTAGGGATATGATCCCTGGCTAAGATGTGAAAATAGTACTAGGAGGGGAGAGACGGGGAATTCCTTCGCTAGTATGACCAACCTAAGTTTAGGTGCTATTTTATTGGTCGGTCAGAATATAGGGATAATATGTTACATGTCAATTAACCTTTTGTTTTGTGGCAGTGTCTGAAAATGACATCTGAGAATGTTGTGAATAGCAATGGAGCACAGGAGACCGTTGATTCACCACATATCAATAATCAGGATAATGTCCATAAGGAAGGCGACAATCCTCATGCAAACAACAACACTAACCAAATGATGAATGATCAAAAGTTCAGAGGCTTTATGCAATTCATGCAACAACAGGCGAGGGAGGCTCCTGTCCAAAATGTAGGAGGAAACACTGGAAACTCTCGGGCGGTCACCGCTAAACAGTTCAAGGAGCTGGGACCACCGGAGTTTAAGGGAGAGTCAAAACCACTTATAGCGGAAGCATGGATAAAGCATATCACCAAGATATTTGATGTCTTGGGATGCTCCAAGGAGCAAAAGGTTCCCTTTACCGCCTTTATGTTGCGCGAAGAGGCAGATTACTGGTGGGAATCGGTAAAACGTACTCAACCTGCTGTACTGAAGATATCTTGGGAGAATTTCCAGGAGCTGTTCAACAACAAATACTTTCCCAAAAGTATTCGCCACATAAAAGAGGTGGAGTTTATCAAGTTGGAACAAAACTATATGACCGTGTCGCAATACGAGGCAAAATTTGCGAAGTTATCCCGATTTGCGTCCCACTTGGTGGATAATGAAGAGAGAATGGCGCAAATGTTTTTACGAGGTTTAAAGCCGGAGATACGTCAACATCTTATTTCTCATAAACTGTGTTTGTATTTAGATGTTATAAATAGGGCTTAGTTAGTGGAACGCGATAACGAGTCAACGCAACTAAAAGAGAGCAGCCAGAAAAATTATAATACTAGAGAAAGTAGTCATCGAAGCGGTGACAACAAGTGTGGAGGGAATCAACAGGGCAGAAATAGTAACCACTTTGGTGGTAATCAGGGCCAAAACAATAAGAATGGACATTTCAAGAAGAGGAGATTCAACAATGCTGGAAAGACGTCAGCACCAGCACCCGTTGTTAAGGAAGGAGAAAGACCACCTATCATATACTTCAAATGCGGAGGGGAGGGACACATCAGTCCAAATTGCGTGATGTCGTCCAAAGCATGTTATAATTATGGAAGAGAAGGTCACTTAGCCCGATTTTGTCATTTACCGAAGATAAATTCAGCTAGGATTAAGGCACCAAAGGCCATCCCAGAAAGGTTAAAGCCGGTAGTTCAAGGGAGAGCATTTGTTGTGACCTCCCAGAAAGCAAGGAACCCGAATGAGGTCATCACGGGTAAGCTTATCATAAACTCTATCGAAGTCTATACTTTATTTGATACCGGTTCTACCCATTCTTTTATTTCTCTTACTTGCGCTCATCGATTAAATTTGACTCCGAAGAAATTAGACTTTGACTTATCCGTGGAAACTCCGTTGGGAGAAACCTTCATTACATCCACTGTGTATAAGTCTTGTTTGGTTCAAATCGGTACCCTCACATTACATGTCGATCTTATTTCATTGAAAATACTTGCATTTGACGTGATTCTAGGGATTGATTGGTCAACTACTCATCATGCAAAAATTGATTATTTTCGTAAGGTTGTTAGCTTTCATATTCCTAATCAACCTATTATGCAAATTCAAGCGACCATACCATTAAAATCAATCACGGTCATCTCAAGCCATAAAGCTATTCGTTTATTAAAAAACGGATGTCAAGCTTTCTTAGCTCATGTCACAGATCTAAACAAAAATACGTCAGCTTTGAATGATATTTATGTTGTTAATAAATTTCCTGACGTATTCCCCAAAAAACTTCCTGGCCTACCCCTAGAGCGTGAAATTGAATTTTGTATCGACCTTGAACCCGGTACAAAACCCATTTCCAAAGCCCCATATCGAATGGCTCCTATTGAACTTCAGGAGTTAAAGACCCAACTGCAGGAATTGTTAGACATTGACTTTATTCGTCTTAGTACTTCTCCTTGGGGTGCTCCTGTTCTATTTGTGAAAAAGAAAGATGGGAGTATACGACTTTGTATTGATTATCGGGAGTTGAATCATGTCACCATCAAAAATAGGTATCCATTGCCATATATTGATGACCTGTTTGACCAGTTGCAAGGAGACAAATTCTTTTCAAAGATTGATCTTCATTCCGGATATCACCAATTGAAGATTAGAACCGATGACATTCTAATGACGGCTTTCAGAACTCGGTATAGGCATTATGAATTCCTAGTCATGTCCTTTGGATTGACTAATGTTCCTACTGCCTTCATGGATATGATGAACCGAGTATTCAAGGAATATTTGGATCACTTTGTGGTCGTCTTTATTGATGACATCCTTATTTATTTCAAAAGTCGTGAAGATCATGAGCAACACTTGAGGCTGACACTCCAAAAGCTTCATGAATATAAGCTTTATGTCAAGTTGAAGAAATGTGAGTTCTGGCTTGAGGAAGTAGCATTCCTTGGGCACGTGGTATCAAGTCATGGAATATCTGTTGACCCAGCAATGATTGAAGCTATTCAAAGTTGGGAGTAACCTAAATCAGTGACCGAAGTACGTAGCTTTCTCGGTTTAGCTGGTTATTATCAGAGATTCATGGAAGAATTTTCTCGAATCGCTACTCCATTGACTCAGCTGACTCAGAAAGATACAAAGTTCGGTTGGAGCGAAGAATGTGAGAAGAGTTTTCAAGAACTCAAGAGGATACTCATTTTAGCACCTGTTCTGACAATACCATCTGGCTCGGAGGGGTTTGTCATCTACAGTGATGCTTCGGGCAAAGGGTTGGGATGTGTTCTCATGCAACATGGAAAAGTCATAGCCTATGCCTCGCGAAAACTCAAAGAATATGAGAGGAATTATCCTACTCATGATATAGAGTTGGCAACTGTTGTCTTTACACTTAAAATTTGGAGGCATTACTTGTATGGGGAGAAAGGGGAGATCTTTACGGATCATAAAAGCCTCAAATATTTCTTCACTCAAAAGGAACTCAACATGTGACAACGACGTTGGCTTGAACTATTGAAAGATTATGATCATACCATCCAATACCATCCTAGAAAAGCGAACGTGGTAGCTGACGCATTGAGTAGAAGATCATATGCAATTACGAGTGCGATATTGTCAACGCAAGGGCTCATTTTGTGTAACTTGCAAAGGATGGAGATAGAGTTAAAGACTTCGGGGACGCGTGTGACGATGGCGAATATACGAGTAGAACCGACTTTAATCGATAAAGTTAAAGCTGCTCAAGCTACAGACCTGGAGCTGATGCGTATGAGGAAGAAAGTGCAAGAAGGTGCTATGTCGGAAGCAAGAATCGATGAAGAAGGAATACTTTGAGTCAACTCCAGACTTTGTGTTCCTAACGACCCTAATTTAAAGTATAAAATCATGATGGAGGCGCACAACACACCGTTTGCAATTTATCCTGGGAGTACCAAAATGTATCATGATATTCGTCATACATTTTGGTGGAGCAATATAAAGAGAGAGATATCATTTTTTATCTCAAGGTGTCTAACTTGTTAACGAGTTAAAGCGGAGCATCAAGTACCAAAAGGTCCATTGCAACCACTTGAAATTCCAGAATGGAAGTGGGAGCACATTACCATGGATTTCGTTACCGATCTTCCTAAGGTTTCTCAAGGCATAGATGCAATTTGGGTCATTGTTGATAGATTGACCAAGTTTGCTCATTTTTTACCGATACGAGAAACTTATACACTTGAACGTCTTGCTCGTATGTACATAAACGAGATTGTAAGACTGAATGGTATGCCAGTATCCATAGTTTCTGATCGAGACCCAAGATTCACTTCACGATTTTGGGTTAGTTTGCAAAAAGCTATAGGCACAGACTTACAATTTAGCTCGACAAATCATCCTCAGACGGACGGACAGTCGGAGAGGACTATTCAAACTCTTGAAAATCTATTACGACTCTGTGTCCTTGATTTCAGGGGAAGTTGGGACAAGTTCTTACCATTGGTGGAGTTTTCCTACAACAACAGTTATCAAGCAAGTATTGGCATGGCTCCATTCGAAGCGTTGTATGGAAGAAAGTGTCTTTCTCCAATATGCTGGGATGAAGTGGGTGAAGCAACGCTGTTGGGACCGGATTTGGTACGTATGACTATGAAAAAGATTCAAACGATCCGACAACGTATAAAAACCTCACAAAATCGACAAAAGAGTTATGTTGATCTTCATCGAACGGACGTGGAATTCGATATAGGAGCTCATGTGTTGTTACGTGTTGCTCCATGGAAAGGAGTTACAAGATTTGGAAATAGAGGAAAACTTAATCCTCGATTCATCGGCCCATTTTTAATCCTCGATCGAGTAGGAACTGTGGCCTATAGACTCGCTTTATCGCTAAGTATGTCTCGTGTTCATAACATTTTTCACATATCCATGTTACGTAAATATGTGACAGACCCGAACCACATTATTGAGTTAGAACAGGACGAAATAGCGGAAGATTTGACGTATGAAGAGGTTCTTGTTCAAATCTTGGATAAGAAGGAACATATTCTACGCTCCAAAGTTATACCTCAAGTCAAGGTTTTTTGGAGAAACCACGATGTTAAGGAAATGACTTGGGAGTTAGAATCTAAAATGAAATCAAGGTATCCTTACCTCTTCGACATACCAGGTACGTACCCTAATTTCGAGGGAAAAATTTCATAAGAAGGGGAGGTTGTAAGACCCCAAGTTTTATAAATAAAGATGAATTTTCTATAAATATTATTTTTGAATATTATGAAATAATTTGATATAATGTTATAGTTGTGGGTAATATTTATAAATTTTACAAAGTAAGCAAGTTTTTATAAAATATTCATTTGGTTGGGGAATATTCTTTTTGTCGGGGAATATTCTTACGACGGCTCAATCATTGGTGGACCCAACAACAGAAGTATTGTCGTAGTTAGAAAACGACAAAATTATCTTTCTATAAAAATAACGGCGGAGGTGTTACCGTTAAAACTGTTGGACTACCCGGTAATAAAAGTACAGTAATACGCGTGGTTGCATAGTAGCACACGGTATTGATTATTGATACTTACGTGAGAAGTCACTCAGCTATACTAAATTATTGTTGCATCATATCTCTTATATTATTGATTCAATTATTGTCACAATATCATCTGTATAATATGTTATATTATTAAATCAATAATTGATAAGACAAGTTATAAATGATTAATAATTGTTGAAAGATTAAATATGTGTTGATTAAAAATAAAATGATTTGTGGTAATATTTATTCAATCCTTGATGTATATAAAGAGTCTGTTATGAGACGTTTGTGGTAAGTTTGGTTATTTTATGGGGGGCCCATATGTCATCATCTAAGAGTCTCTTCGTCAATAGTAATTACCTTCGTTAATAGTAATTACCTTCGTCAATAGTAATTACCTTCATCAATAGTAATTACCTTTATCAGACGTCAAACCACTTGCCGTTTCATATTACAGGCGTCGAACCACTTGTCGTTTCACATTACAGATGTCGAACCAATTGTCGTTTCACATTACAGGCGTCGAACCAATTGTCGTTTCACATTATAGTCGTCAAACCACTTTTCTTTTCACATCACCAGTCGTCAAGCCACTTGCCTTTTCACATGGCAAGTGCTAAGCTAGAAATCTTCTATAAATAGAGGCCTAGTGCTTAATTATTTTTCACGAATTCATTCAAGTTATAGAGAGAGAAAGTATAGAGAGAATAAGAAGAGTATTCTGTTACTACAGTACTGCAGTATTCAATCTCCTACTAAAGTAAGGGGTGTTATTCTTTCTTATTCATGAAGAGAACTGTTGTTATTCCATTGCTTATTATTCTATTGAAATAACCTGTATACGCGGTTTACCCTATACTTGGTGACATTCTTCTATTATTCTGTTAGAACATCCTGTCTGTGTGTTTTACACCGGACCTGGTTCCGTCATTATTATTATTCTGTTAGAACATCATGTCTGTGTGTTTTACACTGGACATGGTTTCGTCTTTATTATTATTCTATTGGAACATCCTGTCTGTGTGTTTTACGCCGTACATGGTTCCATTCTTTATTATTCTGTTGGAATATCATGTCTGTGCGTTTTACGCCGGACCTGGTTCCGTTATTTATTATTTTGTTGGAATAACATATATGTGCGGTCTATCGCATGCATGGTGATTTCTTTTGTTATTCCATTCTTTATTATACTCAGTTGGTTAAAACTTTGACTTCTATACTCCATGAAATTAGTGGAATATCCTTGATATTTGCGCTTCAACCAGTATCCTTTCATAAAAATATTTTTCTAAGTATTCTTGAAATTTACTCTATAAAGCAGTATCATGTTGACAGTTTGGATGTTATTGGTTCCTAGATAAATTAATTCTTGAACTTGTTTTTATTGAATTCTTATATCATTGTCATCATCCTCATGTTTATATTATGTTGAAAGTCATCTGTGGCCTGTAGTGCATAGATGGTGTGACAACCCGAAAATTTGGGCAAATTATTAAAATCTTAAATGATTGATTTAAGGTCAAATATTAGACCTAGATAGAAAATAAGTGTATGCGTTTAATGTTATTGGGAAGGAATTTTGAGGATTTCAAAATTCTGTAAAGGATATTGGTGAATTATTCAGGATTAAGAATTTATGTGATTATGTTCTGTTTATGGTTATGTTCTGTGTTCAGAATGTGGTTAAGGGTCAAGGGTTGACCAGATTAATTATATATGTGTCAAACCCTAATAGTATATTAAGAACAACAATGTTCGGTTAGAAAAACCTAGCGTTTAACAAGAAACCCAAGAAATCGGTTCTGAAAATCCTAGTTTCAGTTCCGGGAATCCGAAACCCTAATTCGGTGCATGAAACCCTAAATCGGGAATTTAATGGCATAAGTGTAAATAATTAAAAGATTAATTAGGGTTAATCTTAACAAATTGATTACAAAACCCTAATTCCAAATTTAAAACCTTAATGCCAGATCTGAAAACCCTAGTTTCAGATTCTGTTAAAATGAAACCCAAATTTGGGTATATAACGGAGAATTTTATTGCTTTAGCGCTATTAATTAAGTATTAATTAGGGTAAATGTTAATTAATTTACAAACCCTAATTTTTAATTTATGGAACCCTAATTGTTCCGTCAGAAACCCTAAAGTTCAATTGGATTTAATTGCTAAAATTAGCAATGCTAATTAGGAAACCCTAATCCTAATTATTTCAATATTATGAGTAATTAGAAACCCTAATCTAATTACGAATATTTAATTTCTAAATTAGAAATTTTATTTTCCTATTAGAAACCCTAATTAGCGGTTTATAAACCCCTAATGACCATTTTGACCCTAATTGCGTAATTAGCAATTTTAATTAGGAATTATTATTCCTAATTAACAAGATTTAAGTATGATTAAGGAATTTTAATATAATTACTAAATACTAATTATAAGTTAAAAATGTTAATTTTCTATTTTGAAAACCGAAATTCGAAAATGTTAGAAATTAAATTACAAAGTTAAAGGTTAAAACCTAAACCCTAAATGCTCCAAATCCTAAACCCTAAAATTTCCAAACCCTAAACCCTAAGGGATTGAACAATTACAAAAATGACATTAAAATTAAATGGAAAATGACATAAATGCCCTTGAGTGCATTATTGGAGGAAACTTGCAAGTCTTGCCCTAATATTTGATTGTTGAACAACTACACCTACTCCATGTGCCTAAATGTAGCCTCCCAACCTGATTTGGTCAGATTTAGCAACAATTAAAGCCATATATATAGATTCAAGAGAGAGAAAAGTCACAAAAAAGTGCCATTTTGCTCATTTTCTCCCACCAACTCTCTCTCTATCCCAAAGCTCCGAAATATTATAGTAGATCAGTCATTTATTCAGCATTATATCACCCAAGAACAGATCATGAAGCCAGAATCAGAATCAAGCATGAAAGTGGTATAAAACCCTAAATTTCTAAATACTTTGATCTTATGTTGTTTAATGTTAATTGTTGGTTAAAGTTGTGTAATAGGGTGTCTTTTAATGTTCTGGGTTGATGGATCATGGATCCATAACACCTAGATGCTCGGATCTAAGGTTTATAGAAATCTGGAAAATGGGAAAAATATGGCCTGACAGTCATATGTCAGGGCCTCTAGATCTTTTTCTGTTAATGTTTAGTTGTGTTTAATGTTATAGATCTGTTATTTGTTGTTAGCTCTTGAATCTGAGACTTGAATAAAGTCCAGATCTTGTCTAGATCAAAAGATATAAACGGTCAAACCTAGTTGACCGATCACGAAGGCTGCTTTCTGGGTAACCCAGAAAATTTCCAGAATTTTAGTAACTTCTGACAAGTTTGTTCATGCGTCTGATCTTGCGTCTGTCATGTGTTTTAGCCAAGTTGTTGTTGATTAGTTTTAGTCTGGTATGTAGACTACACATTAAAGCCTTTAGATCACTTAGATCATAACTAAAATAGCAGGAAATCGAGGTCAAACCACCGTTGACTGACTGTTCTTGACGAAATCTGGAAAACCCAGAAATCGTGAAGAACAGTGTTGGACCGTACTTTGACCGTCTTGGATCGGGTGTATAATTTGTTGTTAGACTTATGTTTTGCTATATTAATGTACCTTAACATAATGACTATATATCTGAACCTTAACATCACATGAAACATTACCGGATCATGTAGCTAATCGAGTCACAAACTGACCACTCGAACCAGTCTGAGTTTCTGGGTAACCCAGAAAACCCAGCAGGCCTCTGACAGTGTTTTTGAAGTCTTGGATCTTGCCGGTTAGTGATGTTATGGTTATAAAACTTGTTCATAATTGTAGTATTACATTTATACTATAGCATTAGCACTTTAGAAGACCCAGATATCATAAGGAACATGGATTAAATCATGGTCAAACCACCTACCCTCGCGACTGACATGAATGCTCAAGAACACTCAAGAACACCTATAGCGACAGAAAGTGTCGCTATAGGCCTTTAGCGACAGTTTATTTATAATATTCCGGAAATTAATTAAAAATTAGAAAAAAAAAAGTTTTTAATTATTAAAAATACAAAATAAATTATGAAAAATTATTTTAAAGTCTGAAAAATAGTTTTTAACTATTTTGAGTATATTTTGAAAATATTTAATATTTTTGGAATATAAATGGTCTTTATTTATTTAATTATACTATTAAATTAATTATTTAAAATAGTTTTTAATTCATGAAAAATCATGAAAAATAATATTATGGTGTAAGAAAATATTTTAAGTTATTTTTGATGACTTTTAATATTTTGGGATGAATTTCATTAATTAATCAATATTAATGATAATTAGTTTATTTAATAGCTATATTAAATAAATTAAGGAAAATGGAATTAATGCTTTATAAATCATATAAAAATGATTTAAGTGTTATAAAAATATTTTAAGTTATAAATTATAACTTTTGATATTTTGGCATGAAAATATTAATATTTTAATATTAATAGCAATTATCAGATAATGGATTTAAGTGTTGGAAAATCATATAAAAATGATTTTAAAGTATTAAAAATACTTTGTGATATTATAATTATATTATAATATTATGTAATGATTTTCATTAATATTTTATAATAAATAAAAATTAATGATTAAGGAATTTTGTGGTATTTAATTCATTTAAATACGGTTTTAAGGATTGAAAAATGGTAATAAATGGTAATAATTATCTGAAAATTATTACGAGCCTAGGAAAAATGTTTTGTCTGATTAGAAATTATCGGTGATAATGGTTAAGTGTTCAGGAAGAGTTTAATTGAACTTAAACTCGATATTTGTCCGACTAGACCGTCGGGATGTTAGAATTGTGTCGGTTTCAAGTCAGACTGAAATAGTTTGACCTGATACTAAGTCTTATGTGTTGTAAAGACTGATAGGCTTATGTGGTAATGTGTTTAGGTTATTTTGTGTATAATATATCAGTATATACTGTGATGATATTATTCTAATATTGGAGAACTATATTATTAATATTAGGTCTTCGGGTAAAGCGTTATTAATTGTGTGCGGTAATCAACGGTTCAGGCAAGTTTTCTTATACTTAACTCTAATAAGAATAGTTTCTTCAAGCTTATGGTTAATCATTGCTGATTGCCACAAAAAATTGTATTCTGTACATCTTGTATGTATAAGTCAGGTATGAAAGGTCGATCACCTTCATTACCAGTTGGTTCAGAAATGTTTGTTTATGTAAAATACTTGTTATTTAAAATTTTGTTCCTGCTAGTTCACAATCATATTGTTGAATTATAGCCAACCAATTATTCATACTCTTCAATCATGATATATTGTTATGTTATTGAATATAAACTTGCTGGGCAACTTTCATGCTCACCCTTGCTATATCATGATAAACATTGCAGATAAGGCGAACGTGTTCGTATACAAGAAAAGGTTAAAGTCAAGTTCTACTTGGGTTAAAAGTGCGGCTTGTTTGCAAATAGTGTATATGATAAATATTGTTGTATAATAGATAATTTATGAATTGTATTAAGTTAAGGTTACTCGACTTTGGGGAATAGTGTGTAATGTAATGTATAAACAATTTATGTTTATATCTTCCGCAAATCAGTGATAGCATTAGTGTACCGGATCCGAGGTTATTTGGGGCCCGGGTTCGGGGATACTACAGTTGGTATCAGAGCTGTTGGTTATGAAGCTTAGGTAGGAATACCTGAGACCAATAACCGCAATGATTAGGGTAAGACTAACTCATATAGAGTTAGTTGGTCGGTAAGATTCAAAGATGAATCTCGGCGGGTGTAAAGCACAGAGTTTCCTAACTCTGATAATAAAGTTAAATGGTAATAGTGAATAGATCGAGTCTAAAAGACTGAAAGTGCAGGGATAGGAGATCGTAAAAAAAAACGATCATAGTGAATAGAATTGAATCGTAATATATACGATAAGATCACCCCGTGATCTGATAAAGGTTATGATATGGGAAATGAATCAATCTAATGATTGAAAAGTTTACAGCAAGATGCTGTGTGAAAGTTGTACTATGAAATGGTACTATGAAAATGAAAACTCATAAATGAGTTATGGATTATGAATACGAATTGAATTCGTATTGAAAAAGGGGGTTAAGGTTAGGTGGGGATTTCAATGAGGACTCGTGCCAACAACAGAGTTGTATGATTTCTTATATGGGAAGGGAATTGTACTTGGTGTAAAAACTACTTAGTTGGTGGCATTGGTAATAGTTGAAATGTTGTGTCACGCTAGTTATTATATATAGATAAATAGGTCATAGGTAGAGAATATAGGATTAAGTACGAATTCTTAGAACTCATACTTATGTGATGTTCTTGACGCATAGTTATATGAAATGTTTATGAGCCCCTCAGCGAACGGTCGCTAAAAGGTCAGGGTAAGTTTGTAAACTCATATAATTGTGGCCAGGTTATGAAATCATAAGTGTGGTTTTATGAATTGGGTATAGTTGTGTGTGAATGGAGTGTTAAGGATTATAGGAACAGATAGATTATTAAGCAAATGATCATTAGTGGAGACTTAGGTTTCTCTAAACTCCCAGCTATGCTAAACTTCGAAATTTTTGACATCAAGCTAAATACGCACTATGTGCCTTTTAAAAAAAATGTAGACTCGTAACCATTTTTGAAACGGTTTAAAGTACAGTCTATGCTACTTATTTCGGCTAGACGCAAATGATTTGAAATATCAAAAATTGTTTTCAATTATCACCCATGTACCATGTAACCTGGTGCAGAGATGATAAAAATGTGATGGAGTTGTAAATACAGGAATACTTAGTGTGAACTTGACCTAAAGTCGCTGTTCCACTATTGTATGATGTGTTATGACAAAGTCATACAATGACGGCATCCTCAAACGGACTGTTAATACAGTGCGGCATCATGACGTCATTCTCGAAAATGTTTTCAAAAATTTTAAATTAGCCAACGGGGTTTGGCTACACCTAAATAATTCGATTGAATTGAATTATTGATATGAGTCTATGCTATTTGATTCAGCAAGACTAAAGTTATAAAAACTCCGAGTGTTCATTAAAAGAATTTCCCGAACCAAATTGTTTTGGTGCGGAATCCAATAAGACTGAGGTAAAAGTTTATGCGCCCAAGGCGGAAAGGAGGAACAAATTGTTCCGACCAACAGTACCTGATCAGTACAGGGCATATCGGGCTGATAACCCTTTGTGTCCGTAAGTAATGACGGTTTGCGGATGAATTTCCATAAAACCTATGCGAAAATGACAGACAAATAGTCTAAATGACTCCTCAGTACAATTTCAAAACTTTTACTCTGGTGAGAGGTGTATTGGGTGGCATGTAATAATGTGTGTGAATGGTATATGTGTGAATGGTGTAAGGTGCACGGTGTAAGATGTAAGGTGAATTTCGGGGACGAAATTCTTATAAGGAGGGGTGAATGTGACAACCCGAAAATTAGGGCAATTTATTAAAATCTTAAATGATTGATTTAAGGTCAAATATTAGACCTAAATAGAAAATAAGTGTATGCGTTTGATGTTATTGGGAAGGAATTTTGAGGATTTCAAAATTCTGTAAAGGATATTGGTGAATTATTCAGGATTAAGAATTTATGTGATTATGTTCTGTTTATGGTTATGTTCTGTGTTCAGAATGTGGTTAAGGGTCAAGGGTTGACCAGATTAATTATATATGTGTCAAACCCTAATAGTATATTAAGAACAACAATGTTCGGTTAGAAAAACCTAGCGTTTAACAAGAAACCCTAGAAATCGGTTCTGGAAATCCTAGTTTCAGTTCTAGGAATCTGAAACCCTAATTCGGTGCATGAAACCCTAAATCGGGAATTTAATGGCATAAGTGTAAATAATTAAAAGATTAATTAGGGTTAATCTTAACAAATTGATTACAAAACCCTAATTTCAAATTTAAAACCTTAATGCCAGATCTGAAAACCCTAGTTTCAGATTCTGTTAAAATGAAACCCTAATTTGGGTATATAACGGAGAATTTTATTGCTTTAGCGCTATTAATTAAGTATTAATTAGGGTAAATGTTAATTAATTTACAAACCCTAATTTTTAATTTATGGAACCCTAATTGTTTCGTCAGAAACCCTAAAGTTCAATTGGATTTAATTGCTAAAATTAGCAATGCTAATTAGGAAACCCTAATCCTAATTATTTCAATATTATGAGTAATTAGAAACCCTAATCTAATTACGAATATTTAATTTCTAAATTAGAAAATTTATTTTTCTATTAGAAACCCTAATTAGCGGTTTATAAACCCTAATGACCATTTTGACCCTAATTGCGTAATTAGCAATTTTAATCAGGAATTATTAATCCTAATTAACAAGATTTAAGTATGATTAACGAATTTTAATATAATTAGTAAATACTAATTATAAGTTAAAAATGTTAATTTTCTATTTTGAAAACCGAAATTCGGAAATGTTAGAAATTAAATTACAAAGTTAAGGGTTAAAACCTAAACCCTAAATGCTCCAAACCTAAACCCTAAAATTTCCAAACCCTAAACCCTAAGGGATTGGACAATTACAAAAATGACATTAAAATTAAATGGAAAATGACATAAATGCCCTTGAGTGCATTATTGGAGGAAACTTGCAAGTCTTGCCCTAATATTTGATTGTTGAACAACTACACCTACTCCATGTGCCTAAATGTAGCCTCCCAACCTGATTTGGTCAGATTTAGCAACAATTAAAGCCATATATATAGATTCAAGAGAGAGAAAAGTCACAAAAAAGTGCCATTTTGCTCATTTTCTCCCACCAACTCTCTCTCTATCCCAAAGCTCCGAAATATTATAGTAGATCAGTCATTTATTCAGCATTATATCACCCAAGAACAGATCATGAAGCCAGAATCAGAATCAAGCATGAAAGTGGTATAAAACCCTAAATTTCTAAATACTTTGATCTTATGTTGTTTAATGTTAATTGTTGGTTAAAGTTGTGTAATAAGGTGTCTTTTAATGTTCTGGGTTGATGGATCATGGATCCATAACACCTAGATGCTCGGATCTAAGGTTTATAGAAATCTAGAAAATGGGAAAAATATGGCCTGACAGTCATATGTCAGGGCCTCTAGATCTTTTTCTGTTAATGTTTAGTTGTGTTTAATGTTATAGATCTGTTATTTGTTGTTAGCTCTTGAATCTGAGACTTGAATAAAGTCCAGATCTTGTCTAGATCAAAAGATATAAACGGTCAAACCTAGTTGACCGATCACGAAGGCTGCTTTCTGGGTAACCCAGAAAATTTCCAGAATTTTAGTAACTTCTGACAAGTTTGTTCATGCGTCTGATCTTGCGTCTGTCATGTGTTTTAGCCAAGTTGTTGTTGATTAGTTTTAGTCTGGTATGTAGACTACACATTAAAGCCTTTAGATCACTTAGATCATAACTGAAATAGCAGGAAATTGAGGTCAAACCACCGTTGACTGACTGTTCTTGACGAAATCTGGAAAACCCAGAAATCGTGAAGAACAGTGCTGCTGGACCGTACTTTGACCGGCTTGGATCGGGTGTATAATTTTTTGTTAGACTTATGTTTTGCTATATTAATGTACCTTAACATAATGACTATAGATCTGAACCTTAACATCACATGAAACATTACCGGATTATGTAGCTAATCGAGTCACAAACTGACCACTCGAACCAGTCTAAGTTTCTGGGTAACCCAGAAAACCCAGCAGGCCTCTGACAGTGTTTTTGAAGTCTTGGATCTTGCCGGTTAGTGATGTTATGGTTATAAAACTTGTTCATAATTGTAGTATTACATTTATACTATAGCATTAGCACTTTAGAAGACCCAGATATCATAAGGAACATGGATTAAATCATGGTCAAACCACCTACCCTCGCGACTGACATGAATGCTCAAGAACACTCAAGAACACCTATAGCGACAGAAAGTGTCGTTATAGGCCTTTAGCGACAGTTTATTTATAATATTCCGGAAATTAATTAAAAATTAGAAAAAAAAAGTTTTTAATTATTAAAAATACAAAATAAATTATGAAAAATTATTTTAAAGTCTGAAAAATAGTTTTTAACTATTTTGAGTATATTTTGAAAATATTTAATATTTTTGGAATATAAATGGTATTTATTTATTTAATTACAATATTAAATTAATTATTTAAAATAGTTTTTAATTCATGAAAAATCATGAAAAATAATATTATGGTGTAAGAAAATATTTTAAGTTATTTTTGATGACTTTTAATATTTTGGGATTAATTTCATTAATTAATCAATATTAATGATAATTATTTTATTTAATAGCTATATTAAATAAATTAAGGAAAAATGGAATTAATGCTTTATAAATCATATAAAAATGATTTAAGTGTTATAAAAATATTTTAAGTTATAAATTATAACTTTTGATATTTTGGCATGAAAATATTAATATTTTAATATTAATAGCAATTATCGGATAATAGATTTAAGTGTTGAAAAATCATATAAAAATGATTTTAAAGTATTAAAAATACTTTGTGATATTATAATTATATTATAATATTATGTAATGATTTTCATTAATATTTTATAATAAATAAAAATTAGTGATTAAGGAATTTTGTGATATTTAATTCATTTAAATACGGTTTTAAGGATTGAAAAATGGTAATAATTATCTGAAAATTATTACGAGCCTAGGAAAAAATGTTTTGTCTTATTAGAAATTATCGGTGATAATGGTTAAGTGTTCAGAAAGAGTTTAATTGAACTTAAACTTGATATTTGTCCGACTAGACCGTCGGGATGTTAGAATTGTGTCGGTTTCAAGTCAGACTGAAATAGTTTGACCTGATACTAAGTCTTATGTGTTGTAAAGACTGATAGGCTTATGTGGTAATGTGTTTAGGTTATTTTGTGTATAATATATCAGTATATACTGTGATGATATTATTCTAATATTAGAGAACTATATTATTAATATTAGGTCTTCGGGTAAAGCGTTATTAATTGCGTGCGGTAATCAACGGTTCAGGCAAGTTTTCTTATACTTAACTCTAATAAAAGTAGTTTCTTCAAGCTTATGGTTAATCATTGCTGATTGCCACGAAAAATTGTATTCTGTACATCTTGTATGTATAAGTCAGGTATGAAAGGCTGATCACCTTCATTACCAGTTGGTTCAGAAATGTTTGTTTATGTAAAATACTTGTTCAGTTAAAATTTTGTTCCTGCTAGTTCACAATTATATTGTTGAATTATAGCCAACCAATTATTCATACTCTTCAATCATGATATATTGTTATGTTATTGAATATAAACTTGCTGGGCAACTTTCATGCTCACCCTTGCTATATCATGATAAACATTGCAGATAAGGCGAACGTGTTCGTATACAAGAAAAGGTTAAAGTCAAGTTCTACTTGGGTTAAAAGTGCGGCTTGTTTGCAAATAGTGTATATGATAAATATTGTTGTATAATAGATAATTTATGAATTGTATTAAGTTAAGGTTACTCGACCTTGGAGAATAGTGTGTAATGTAATGTATAAACAATTTATGTTTATATCTTCCGCAAATCAGTGATAGCATTAGTGTACCGGATTCGAGGTGATTTGGGGCCCGGGTTCGGGGATACTATAGATGGACTTGATATGATTATGACCAGGGATTATTCGGTGTAATCATGACCGTAATGTTATAAATGATGTGGTAAAAATCCTCATTGGCCCATAGTGCATTGATGGACAGTTGTTGGCATGATCATGACCATTAATGAATACAAAAATATTATAGGCCTGTAGTGCATGGATAATTGTGGTCGTGATACTAAAGAATATCATTGGCTGTAGTGCAGGGGTGATTCGATGATGTGGAATTTTTATTAAGCTGAGTCTCAGCTATAACAATGATGAAAAACCTTTTAAATTATAAAAGATAGTAGATTTTATTTTCTACTTGACTCTTTTAATGGATTGCTGGTTCCGCTGCAATTAAACTTGATGTTTATTATATTTTATCAGTTTAACACTGTTGAAGGCTAATGATAATTTATTCTGCATTATCTTAGTCATAATATTTCTTATTGGGCTAGTTGAGCTCATCTTTTCTTTCACTGTTCTCTTCAGGAAATGAGAATATAGCTGGGATGAGCCGGAGAATGGAGTAATGGTCCGGAGGATAGCATTAGTAGTCCTCACTATTCTGTGAAATAGTGTGATAATAATTATAATGAGGACTCCTTTTGAGTTTGTATAATCTCTAGTAGACAA
This sequence comes from Panax japonicus, assembly GCA_020205505.1. Classification (NCBI taxonomy): domain Eukaryota; kingdom Viridiplantae; phylum Streptophyta; class Magnoliopsida; order Apiales; family Araliaceae; genus Panax; species Panax japonicus. Next base: position 7,287,782 of record CM035101.1, read on the forward strand.
TATTTGTATTCAAACTCACAGTTTATGTTTTGTCGTATTTTACACGACAGTTGTACTAGTAAGTTGTATTTGAATTCTGTACCATGTATCTGGCGACCTAAGATGGGTGATGTATACCTAATTTTGGAGGCGTCACACCCCACGCTAGATTGATTTAGATATGGGGTAGATCTAGTCATATTAATTCTTTCAATCTATTTCGATTACGCCATAGAGCCCTTGTAATACCCGGAAAAAAAATAAATAAAATATAATAATAAATATTTTATAATAAAAATTATTTTTTTTAAAATATTCTAATTGGACTTTGTCTTTTATTTGGGTCAAACTAGTCAGTTATTTTGGGCTAATAAGTTAGTAAGTGTTGAATAAATTAATTTGATAAAATTGGGCCTTAAAATTTATTTGGGTTTTATTTATGTAGGTATTATTAAATTCTATATAATTAGGAGAATTAATAAATAAAAACCTAACCTACTTCATATTACACCCGATGCAAAAAAAGAAAAGAAAGGAGAAACAGAGGCGACACTAGCTAGAGAGAAGGAAACTGTTTGATTTGCTATTCATGTAAGTCTCTTGTATCAAGTAGCCATGTTAATATGTATTTAATTAATTAATAGTATTACATGATTGATTTAGTATATGCACAGTATCTATATATACGAATTGATTGTCAGATTCAAAAGATGGGTTAAAAATAAAAGTAATATCATTAATAATACAACATTAGACTTACTTAGGAACAAAGTGTTGTCAATTATTATTTTAACTGTTCTGGTTCTTATGTTAATGGTACGAAACTGCAAAAAAAAATTATTATTATATTATGAATAATAGTCTACTGTTATATATAAAACTGTTATATATATATAAATATATATATATATATATATATATATATATATATTAAGAATTGAAAACGATTATATATATATATAAAAGAATTGAACCAGCAATAACAAAATATATAAAACGAATTCGTAACTGTTATATATATATATATATATATATATATATATATATATATATATATAGAGTCCGGATCCAGTCCGGACTCCCGGATTTTGTTAAAATCCGGACTTTTTTTTTTTTTTTTTTTTTTTGCTTTTTTTTTTTTGAAACAACTAAAAAAAAAAAAAAAATTTATGGAATTGGAATTTTTACATTATACAGTGTTTTGGGTGTGATTTGGATGCCTATAACGAAACATGTCTGTACAGTCTGGGCAGACTGTACATACATTGGTTGGGGTAGGTATTAAAAACACACCCAAAACACTGTATTATTGAAAAATTTCAGTTCCATAAATTTTTTTTTTTTTTTTTTTAGTTGTTCCAAAAAAAAAAAAGCAAAAAAAAAAAAAAAAAAATTGGACCGGATTTTGATCCAGTCCGGACTCCCGGACTGGATCAGTTCTGTATATATATATATATATATTTTACTATAGTGCATCATATTACTAGTGTGGGTGAATTGTTAGTTTAAGAGGCTTTTAAAAAAATGTGTATAATAATAATAATAATAATAATACGAGCTTTAGGAAAACTAAATTTATAATTAGTAATTTAACGCATAGTTTATTAATTTATTTTGTTAATTTGTGTAATTAGTTGGAGCAGAGGGAAATTAAGGTTATATTTTGGAATATAATCTTTGGGTATTACATTGCTTAATCCATGTACGGATTTCGTACTCTTTTAGCGATATTCTTGTTAAATTTGATTTGTTCGTTTTGTCGCTTGTTCAAATTTCGTTATTATTTCACATAATTGTTTCCTGTGAAATAAATATATTAGTTTCATTTTGGAGTTGATATATATGACTCGTGTTTGTACTCTTTGAATTAGGTTATCATGTTTATTACTATTTATTTTTGATAATTGTAGAGCGGTACATGTTGTTACATTCTTTTTGAGACCTTGTGACTATAATTTGATTTGGTTCAACATGTACATATAGAACCTTTTGTTGGTATTATGTCGCATGTGTTGTGACATGATATTTTTGTTAGAATATATCGTAGGGTATACTTGAGCTATAACCACCTGTGGGGGTACCACAGGCATGTCGTCTTGGCACGAGAGGCATGACACTTTTTTTGGCGGTGTGATTAGTCCACGGCGTCTCCGTTTTGGGCTCCGGAGGAAGTGGGCCATTTGGTGTTTTTTTGTGGGAGGCGTATGGGTTAACCCTAGTTTTCTGTTCTGGGGATTGGTGATGTTGTGCCAAACACACTTATCCGATTTATATACATTTGGATTCGCGGTCCAATGTGTGATTTGTATGTGTGGCATTATTTTGGTTGCCTATGTGGCATCATTTTGACTTGCATGTGTAGCATTATTTTGACTTGCCTGTGTGGCCTCATTTGATTTGCATGTGTGGCATTATTTTGACTTGCCTGTGTGGCAAGATATATTTTTGAGCTCATTCGGTATGAAATAATACCCAACCATTTGATTCAGCCTATTATTTCATTGTATTAGTTTTATTTATTTCTGTTCAGTTCAATTCATTGAGTTAGTTACTTCAGTTCCTTATTTCTTTATTCTTCTATTGGTTTCCTAAATTCTGTTAATTCAGATATATTCCATTCAGATCTTTGGAGATTATATTTTCGTCCGTATTTATACTTGAGGCTTTGTTCAGTATTTTGTCTCAGTTATTTTCTTATATCAATTGTATATCTTTTGTATATCTGTATCCGTACTGGGCAAGTGGCTCATGCTGTGTTTTTCTTCCGGCAAGTTTGCAGGGTTGATTCAAGGCTAGTGTGATGAGAGAGTTGTCTTTGACCATCTAGGTTGTTTCGATTTTTGGTTTTAGTTATTTTGACTCTAGTTGGAGAATTGTATTTAGTACTTCATTAATGGACATCACTATTAATATTTTGAAGTTATTAGTGTTCTCTTTACTTATTTTGAGGTTTGTTGTGCTTTACACGTGACTTTCCTTTCCTTTTCGGGAAGGGGGTGTTACAGCCCTAAATCTATATCTAGTGGTGAGGAGGTCCTGAATATCCATGATAGAAAATTCAATCAATGATTCCCCTAATAATGGGTTTAGGATACATCATATAAGTTCAAGCATATCAATGTTAGCCTAGGAATCCCTGGTTTAAGATCCAATGATTGAATCTCAACTAGATTCCCACGATGTATTTTTTGGTTTATAAAGTAATATTAAATCGCGCAAATCATTGTATATGTAATATTGGGCCTTCAAATGATTTTGAGGGCTTTGTCCCGAAAGATCGGATTTAAGGCCCCATGATAATGAATAAATTATAATTGTAGGTGCTCGGGTCTATCGAGATGGTTTTCATGCCCGGAGATGGCCCGACCCTTTTTGATGTTTTCTTTCATGCATTATCACCAAAACAATTTTCAAACAAAATAGCGAAGAGCTTTTATAAAATAATAAAGCGCTTCGGGGTTAGACAAATCTAAGATTAATAACTGGAAGTATCAAAGGACCTTAATTCTTATTTGGCGAAGGATTTGAAAACATTGTTTTCCCAAAACATCACTTCAATATACTTTGTCTAAAATGAATTTTTCTTTAAATCAAATCCTTCGTGCATAGGTCCAAAGAAATACAACACTACTTTCAAAACAACGTCGCTCACTAGTTAAAACAAGGCTTAGAGAAACTCTTAAAATCAAAGCACTCACCTCAAGTCAAATAAATATCAAAAACTTTTCAAAATCACTCATACACATTTTATGTTTAGGAAAAGTAGTGAGATACGGTAATCGTGTTTTCACGGAAGTTGGGGGTGTCTAACAAACCCCGAATTTCTCGAATCTCGGGTTTCAGACTAAATTAAACGGAGTCACATATTGGACCATATTGCGAAAACCTTCAAATTCCGGATGAGTTGGTACATCCATTTGAAACTATACCAACTGACAACTTTGTCTAATTCGGCTCAATAATTAAAAAAAATCTATTCAAATAGTCGGCACTTATGTCGGTCCAATTTTCCTAAAAAGCTCACCCTTTAGATAAATTAAATCGATCTATTGAAATACAAAAGGTATAAACAACAAATACATCTAAAGAAGGCGGAGTCCCCCGACTTCGACACGTATATTATAAAATAATTATAAAATATGTATAATCAATTGATATTAATACTATCATATATTATACACCAATATTAAATGAAAAATTTATATATACATAAGTATGTATACGTATACACACACCACACACACACACACACACACACACACACACACACACATATATATATATATATATATATATATATATATATTATGGATACGAATTTTCAGAGCTAAATGACATGATATTAAATATTTTAATGATAATTTATGGTATAGCCATTCATATAAAATCTATCCAACTAATGTTATGATGACACATCATTTGAGACACTTTTTGAAATAAAAAATTTGAGACCCCTTAACATCGCTCTTATATTAAGGGAATTGTTAAATCCATAACAGAAAATATTATTTCCACAACAAAAGTGTCGCTATAAATCTTATAGAGACGGTTTTCACCGTCGTTATACATCTACAGCGACACTTTTGTTGTGAAAATAACAAAAAGTGTTGTGGATTTAACAATTCCTAATATTAATTGTCTTATAATATTTCAATTTATAAAATAACCCTAAATAATTGAATAATAAAATTTGACAACAATACATATTACATAGAATGAGATGGTGAATGAGGGGCAATCGTAAGTTTTTGTACAATACTCAAAAGATATATAACTTTTATTATACGCAATGTATAAAATAAAATAAAAATTATATCCAATATTATAATTCCATATTTTTCTTCCTATGCCATGTAAGCCTTATCCTGAAAACAAAATGTGAAAAATGAAGTGGATAGTACGTGATGAGTGATGACATTCAAATATTCTCCAACAAGCAACAATTCATACCCATATCCCTTGTTAATTAAGACACCATTGGAAGTGTAATTTTGGGAAAATGATATATAAATTAATTACTCCATTTGATGTATGCCCACCAGTTTTTCCCCTTCACTTGTTTGGAAACCAATTGATTGTGTGGATATATTATATTAGAGCAGATCCACTGTTCCCATTTTTCCTGTCTTCTTGTGTCTCTTCACTTAAATTTTAACACATATTTTTTTACTTAACACTAATTAACTCTAAAATTAAATAAGAGGCTATGTGTCAAAATTTATGTGGGGGGAATACAAGAGAGATAGAGAAAATAGGGACAGAGGATCTGCTCTAATATTATATCCTCCCACAATATCTGGCTGGCACTGATATTGACAACCTTCAAATTCTCAACCATATATACCACCACCCATGGCTTTCATGAGTTGATATGTTCCCCATGAATCGACACTTGTGGTCCTTGTGGATGCGTCTTAAAGTTGATGTTTCTTAAAATGAAGGTGGTAGGCAATCAAAACTGAAAATAAATGGAGTGGCTCCTCTTGGAGTCTCAAAGAATGCTAGTTTGGCAAAGCTAAGTGTTAGGTAGTTTAAACTTAAAAGGGTCAATCACTTAATTGGTTACTAAGTACGTACCCATATTAATACTCTTTCACGTTTATTTCTTTAATTTCTTTTTTTTTTACTTTTTTTGCTTATTTCGTATTCATAATTTATAATTTCTACAATTTCAATTCAACCTAAAAAATAGAGTAGTTAAATTTAAAGGGGATTAAACTCGAAAATAACTATATTTTGAAGATGAAACTTGAAAAATGTCTATAACTTGAGGAGGACTAAACGTGAAAATCACATATAATTTGGTAACTAACATCAAAATTAACTATAGTTTGAAGACAGAATATGCGCGCGCACACACAAAAATAGTTAAAAGACTAAGCATGAAAAACAAATATAATTTGGGGACTGACAAAAGAATTATCCAAAATTTAAATTAAGAGTCTAATTTATTTGTTTAAGAAAATTACAAAATAATCTCACTTATTTTGACGATAGTATACAATGACATGATATTCTCTAGTTTATTATTGCAATTTCATTATTATGCTACTATTTATAATATAAACAATCGACAAACTTTATACTAAATTAGAAACAACAAATTATTCTTAAAATTAATAAAAATTTCAAATAAAATTCTTTTTCCGAAACAAAATGAGTACAAATTTCAAAAATAGAATATCAATAATTTATGCTGGTTCTGGGGGAATTTATGTGTTTCTTCTTTAATGGCTGAATGACACTTACCTTTAAGTTGCCACCAATTTTTAAAGTCGTCCCTAAAATTCAATTTTTTGCAAATTAAGTCCTTGAAAGTCACATTTTTTTGGCGTTTCCATTCCTTTACCCGGATTGACCCCAACCCGACCAATGTTTGACCAAATATTGACTCAACCCGACCTAGTTTGACCTAGGTATGTGTAATGATTGGGATCGTAGAATATCTTTGTAATAAGATTTTTAATATTTATTAAATTAATAAAATAAATATTTTGATAGAATAAATTGTGTGTTATGAGTTTTTAGGTCGATTAATGACCTAGTTTATATATTATGTAACTAATTATGAATGTTTAGAGTTTTTGGGAGAAAATATTTTTTTTCGAAAAATATGCAAAATCACTATTCATAAAATGCAGAAAACGCTTTTTCATTTTTTGAACTTTTCGAATTACGGCATAGCGTTTATTTGAAGAGGGAAACGAAATTTCAAATAAAAATATTTTTATCAGAAAAGACGTAAAGTTTGTGACAATCCGAATTTTTATAAATTATTAAAATAAAAATTTCATAATTAAAATTCTTATTATGAGATGTATATATTTTGAATTATGTGTTTTGGTGTGAAGAAATTAAATTTTTATGAGATTTAATAGTTGATTAAACTATTGAAGAAAGTGAAGCAAATTAGTTAAGAAAAAAAAGGAAAATGGTGGCAAAAGAAATTAACTGAATAATATTAGTAAATTAAGATGGAAATTATATTGTGAATAATATAATTTAATTGGAATGCCTTGATTGGCAATGTAATTGTTATGAATTAAATTTCATAAATAATGTGAGTAATTCACTTAATTAAAATAATTAATTAATATGAATATATTTGTTTTAATAAAATGAGAGAGTATATATATATATATATATGTGGTATGTTAATGTAATAAGATTGTGAATTTTGTAAACAGTTAAAATATTTATTAAATAAAATAAATATTTTAATTAGAATATTTATTGATTAAAATAAATATTTGATGGAAATATTCTAATTTAATCTAATAATTAAATTAAAGGATTGATTTGTTGAATAAAATTATAATTATGGTTGGCTAAATAGAAATTATAATTATAATAATAGAAATTATAATTATTATAATAAGGCTTAATTTAATTTAAATATTAGAATTTGTTAATGGTTGTGACATGAATGAATCATATGTTAAAGGAAATTATAAAAATAAATTAGGAGAGAATAATTGGGTTCTAGCCAAACATGACCTTGAGACCCTTATTATTCCTAACTGCCTGATACTAGAGATTTCTAACGTATTGGGAAACCAAATGCAGAAATAAAACATACGCTTATTTTATTTGGTTGAGTATTCATAAGGTAAGGCAGAACAATATGAGTTCTCTATGAATTGGAGAGGGAACTCTGAGAATTGTGAAGGAAGAATATGATTCAATCAAAGCTTTCTAATCATCCACTCTCTATGTTTAAAGAGGAATCAATGTAATAATATAGCCCTAGTTCATAGTTATGTTTTATCAAAACTTCTTCTCTTTAATTGGTTGTGGTGCATGATTTGAGTACGGATTTGGTTTATAAAGATTATTGAGTATGTAAAATTTGTAAATTATTAATTAAAAATAATTTTTGGTAAACAAGTCCATGGAAACATGTTTTAGAATGAAGAAATTGAGTTGTATTGATATATATACATTAGGGCTTGTTTTGGAATCAAAATTTATGATGAAGTCATGATATAATCTAAAATTGATGATATATGTTGTTAGTATATTGAATTGCGAATCCATAGAATCGAAAACGGACTAACTTGAATGTGTATAACTCAAGTTATGAAGATTAGTAGGAGAAAAGGTTCAAAAATCATGTGAACAATAAATTCAGAGTCTCGTTTCTGCTAACGGGCGCAGTTGCGTTGTGCCCTAAGTCATTTGGGGCGCAGCTGCGCTGTGCCCAAGGCTTAATTGGGTGCAGCTGCGCCCAAAGTATGTCAGGTGTGACTGTTTTGACCTAATTTAGTAAAATAGGCATAATATTTTCATACGAACTCCGATTGAGGCGATTCAAGATGATCCGGAACGAAGACGAATAGACCTACAACTTTTATTCTTTAAGTTTTTCAATTTGAGGTCTGTAACAGTAGTCCAAATGGTCATCTTTAGGACGGTTGTGTTTTCGAGGGCAATCGGAGGGCGTCAGGCATGCACATAGGATAGTATAGTGCTTATGAGGATAAAAGATGTTATTCTAAGTTATAAAACATAAATGTTAGTAAACATAATGATGTTTAACATTAATAAATGATGTATTAATAAGTTGTATAAGCATTAAGCATACATAAGAAGGACAAATTGGGCGTGTGACGAATGAACGTCGAAATGCCGTAATAAATGTTAATGAACGTAAAAAGTGTTTACTAATTAGTTACTAAGTACGTGCCCATATTAATACTCTTTCACATTATTTCTTTAATTTCTTTTTTTATTCTTTTTTGCTTATTTCGTATTCATAATTTATAATTTTTACAATTTCAATTCAATATAAAAATAGAGTAGTTAAATTTAAAGGGGATTAAATTTGAAGACAACTATATTTTGAAGATGAAACTTGAAAAATAACTATAACTGGAAGATTAAACGTGAAAAGCACATATAATTTGGTAACTAACATCAAAATTAACTATAGTTTGAAGACAGAATGTGAAGCCCCCAAAATAGGTATACATCACCCATCTTGAGTCGCCAAATACATGGTACAGAATTAAAATACAAACTTAATTTTACAACAATCGTGTAGAATACGACTAAACATATGCTGTGAGTTTTAATATAAATATTGTCATCTAGACAATATACAAACGCAATGGAATCCAAATTACATTTATTGTCACACTATTTAACAGAATAGTGAGGACTACTAATGCTATCATCTGGACCGTCACTCCGTTCCCCAACTAGTCCCAGCTACGTTCTCATTTCCTGAAGAGAACAGTGAAAGAAAGGGTGAGCTCAACTAGCCCAGTAAGAAATATTATGACTAAGATAATGCAGAATAATTTATCATTAGCCTTCAACAGTGTTAAACTGATAAAATATAACAAACATCAAGTTTAACTGCAGCGGTACAAGTAATCCATTAGAAGAGTCAAGTAGAGAATAAAATCTATTATCTTCTATGATTTAAAAGGTTTTTCATGATTTTTATCACTGAGACTCAGCTTAATAAATAATCAACATCATCCCTGCACTACGGCCAAGGATATTCATTAGTATCACAACCAAAAATTATCCATGCACCACAGCCAAGTATATTCGTGTATTCATCAATGGTCATGATCATGCCAACAACTGTCCATCAATGCACTACGGGCCAATGAGGACTTTTACAACATCATTTGTAGCATTACGGTCATGATTATACCGAATAATCCCTGGTCATAATCATACCAAGTCCATCTATGCACTACAGGCCACATATGACTTTCAACATAATATAAACATGAGGATGATGACAATGATATAAGAATTCAATAAAACAAGTTCAAGAATTAATTTATATAGGAACTAATAACGTCCAAATTGTCAACATGATACTGCTTTGTAGAGTAAAATTCAAGAATGCTCAGAAGAATATTTTCATGAAAAGATACTGGATGAAGCACAAATATCAAGGATATTCCACTAATTTCATGGAGTATAGAAGTCAAAACTTTAACCAACTGAGTATAATAACGAATGGAATAACAAAAGAAATCACCATGCATGTGATACTTCGCATAGACAAGTTATTCCAATAGAATAATAAGTAACGGAATCAGGTCAAACGAAATTCGTACCGACAGGATGTTCCAACAGAATAATAAAGATGGAACCAGGTCCGGCGTAAAACGCACAGACAGGATATTCCAACAAAATAATAATAAAGACGGAACCAGGTCTGGCGTAAAACGCACAAACAAGATATTCCAACAAAATAATAATAAATACGAAATAATAGAAGAATGTCACCAAGTATAGGGTAGTCTGCATATACTGGTTATTCCAGTAGAATAATAAAGAATGGAATAACAGAAGTTCTCTTCATGAATATAAAAGAAATAATGCACATTACCGTAAAAGAAACTGAATATAAGAGTAGGGAAGTAGTAGAATACTTTTCTATAGTTTCTTTATAATTTCTCTCTCTAGAGTTTCAGTGAATTCGTAAAAAATAATGAAGGAATGAACTTCTATTTATAGAAGAATGGACTGCATAGTAACTAAATTATGAACGGTCCAGATTGATTTATTTTTAATCGAACGATCCATATTTAAAGCAAAATCTTTTAAATATAATATATATATATATGGTATATGTTATATGCCATGACGTATAAGGCATGGTATATATGTATATATATATATATATATATATAATATTAATACACCCTCCCGTCCATTTCTTTCTTTCTCCCCCCATCTCATTTTTCTTCCCCCATCCCCACACATTTTTCTTTTCTTCCAACATGGCCCCGCATGTTTCCTCCACCAACATATCACCATCATAGGTGGATCCCCTATAATATATATATACTGAATAATCTTCTACTGATTAATGTGAAAAATGGGTAAATGGGAGTCCAAATAAATACTTCATAAAAATATCCTCAATATTTTTAACAACATTTATCATCATTATTATAATTCACAATATTAATCGACCAGGTCGTTCCTAGGAAAGAGGGGTCTTTCCAATAAGGATTTCTCCATATTGGCGCGCAATTAGGTGACCAAACCTCTCCTTGACAGAACTTCTAGATATCGTTAATATTGCAAATAATAATATTAATAACCTTGTCGTCTCAATTATTGATTTAATAATATAGAAAATATTGACAATAATTTAATCAAATAACGTGAGATACTATGCAGCAATTATTGTAGCAATAATTGAACAAAACTGAGTGACTTCTCACATAAGTATCAATAATCAATACCGTGTGCTACTATGCAACCACGCGTATTACTGTACTTTTAACACCGGGTGTTTCAACAGTTAACGGTAAAACTTCCGCCGTTATTTTCATAAAGTATTTTTGTCGTTTTCTCAATCCGACAATAATTCTGTTGTGGGGTCCACCAATGATTGTGTCGTTGCACGAATATTCCCTGTTAAAATGAATATTCCTCGACCAATAGAATATTATATAACAACTTGTGTACTTTGCAAAATTTATAAATATTACCCACAGCTATAACATTATATCAAATTTAATCCATAATATTCAAAAATGATATTTATAGAAAATTCATCTTTATTTATAAAAGTTGGAATCTTACAACCTCCCCTTCTTATGAAATTTTACCCTCGAAATTAGGGTACGTACCTAGTATGTTGAAGAGGTAAGGATACCTTGATTTCATTTCAGATTCTAACTCCCAAGTCATTTCCTCAACATCGTGGTTTCTCCACAAAACTTTGACTTAAGGTATAACCTTGGAGCGTAGAATATGTTCCTTCTTATCCAAGATTTGAACAAGAACCTCTTCATACGTTAAATCTTCCGCTATTTCGTCTGATTCTAACTCAATAATGTGGTTCGAGTCTTTCACATATTTACGTAACATGGATATATGAAAAACATTATGAACACGACACATACTTGGCGGTTAAACGAGTCTATAGACCACAGTTTCTACTCGATCGAGGATTAAAAATGGGCCGATGAATCGAGGATTGAGTTTTCCTCTCTTTCCAAATCTCGTAACTCCTTTCCATGGAGCAACACGTAAGAACACATGATCTCATATATCGAATTCCACATCCTTTCGATGAAGATCAGCATAACTCTTTTGTCGATCTTGTAAGGTTTTTATACGTTGTCGGATCGTTTAAATCTTTAACGTAGTCATACGTACCAACTCTAGTCCCAACAACGTTGGTTCACCCACCTCATCCCAACATACTAGAGACCGACACTTTCTTCCATACATCACTTCGAATGGAGCCATGCCAATACTTGCTTGATAAATGTTGTTGTAGGAAAACTCCACCAATGGTAAGAACTTGTCCCAACTTCCCTTGAAATCAAGGACACAGAGTCTTAATAGATCTTCAAGAGTTTGAATATTCCTCTCCGACTGTCCGTCCGTCCGAGGATGATATGCCGACCTAAATCGTAAGTCTGTGCCCAAGCTTTTTGCAAACTAACCCAAAATCGTGAAGTGAATCTTGGGTCTCGATCAGAAACTATGGATATTGGCATACCATGCAGTCTTACAATCTCGTTTATGTACATATGAGCAAGACGTTCAAGTGTATAAGTTTCTCGTATAGGTAAGAAATGAGCAGACTTGGTCAATCTATCAACAATGACCCAAATCGCATCTATGCCTTGAGAAATCCTGGGAAGACCAGTAAAGAAATCCATGGTAACGTGCTCCCACTTCCATTTAGGAATTTCAAGTGGTTGCAATAGACCTTTTGGTACTTGATTCTCCGCCTTTACTCGTTGACAAGTTAAACACCTCGAGATAAACAGCGCTATCTCTCTCTTTATATTGCTCCACCAAAATGTATGACGAAGATCACGATACATTTTGGTACTCCCAGGATGGATTGCAAATAGTGTGTTGTGCGCCTCCATCATGATTTTATACTTTAAATCAGGGTCGTTAGGAACACAAAGTCTGGAGTTAACTCGAAGTATTCCTTCTTCATCGATTATTGCTTCCGGTATAGCACCTTCCTGCACTTTCATCCTCATATGCATCATCTCCCGGTCTGTATCTTGAGCAGCTTTAACTTTATCAATTAAAGTCGGTTTTACTCGTATATTCTCCATCATCACATGGGTCCCCAGAGTCTTTAACTTTATCTGCATACTTTGCAAGTCACACAAAATGCGCCTTTGCGTTGACAATATCGCACTCGTACTTGCATATGATCTTCTACTCAATGCGTCAGCTACCACGTTCATTTTTCCAGGATGATATTGGATGGTATGATCATAATCTTTCAACAGTTCAAGCCAATGTCGTTGTCGCATGTTGATTTCCTTTTGATTGAAGAAATATTTGAGGATTTTATGATCCGTAAATATCTCCACTTTCTCCCCATACAAGTAATGCCTCCAAATTTTAAGTGCAAAGACAACAGCTGGCAACTCTAGATCTTGAGCAGGATAATTCCTCTCATATTCTTTGAGTTGTCGTGAGGCATAGGCTATGACTTTCCCATGTTGCATGAGAACACATCCCAACCCTTTGCCCGAAGCATCACTGTAGATGACAAATCCCTCCGAGCCAGATGGCATTGTCAAAACAGGTGCTGAAATGAGTCTCCTCTTGAGTTCTTGAAAAATCTTCTCACATTCTTCGCTCTAACCGAACTTTGTATCTTTCCGAGTCAGCTGAGTTAATGGAGTAGCGATTTGAGAAAATCCTTCCACGAATCTCCGATAATAACCAGCTAAATCAAGAAAGCTACGTACTTCGGTCACTGATTTAGGTTGCTCCCAGCTTTGAATAGCTTCAATCTTTGCTGGATCAACAGATATTCCATGAATTGATACCACGTGGCCAAGGAATGCTACTTCCTCAAGCCAGAACTCTTATTTCTTCAACTTGGCATAAAGCTTATATTCACGAAGCTTTTAGAGTGTTAGCCTCAAGTGTTGTTCATGATCTTCACGGCTTTTGGAATAAATAAGGATGTCATCAATAAAGACGACCACAAAGTGATCCAAATATTCCTTGAATACTCGGTTCATCATATCCATGAAGGCAACATGAGCATTAGTCAATCCAAAGGACATGACTAGGAATTCATAATGCCCGTACCAAGTTCTGAAAGCCGTCTTTGAATGTCATCGGTTCTAATCTTCAATTGGTGATATCCGGAACGAAGATCAATCTTTGAAAAGAATTTGGCTCCTTGCAACTGGTCAAACATGTCATCAATACGTGGCAATGGGTACCTATTTTTGACTGGTGACATGATTCAACTCCCGATAATCAATTACAAGTCGCATACTCCCTATCTTTCTTCTTCACGAATAGAATAGGAGCACCCCAAGGAGAAGTACTAGGACGAATAAAGCCAATGTCTAACAATTTCTGCAGTTAAGTCTTTAACTCCTGAAGTTCAATAGGAGCCATTCGATATGGGGCTTTGGAAATGGGTTTTGTACCGGGTTCAAGGTCGATACAAAATTCAATTTCACGCTCTGGGGGTAGGCCATGAAGTTCTTTAGGGAATAAGTCAGGGAATTTATTAATAATAAAAATATCATTCAAAACTGACGTATTTTTGTTTAGATCCGTGACATGAGCTAAGAAATCTTGACATCCATTTTTCAATAAACGAATAGCTTTATGGCATGAGATGACAGTTGGTATCAAAGCTTAGGGATATGATCCATGGCTAAGATTGAGACTAGAATTAGGAGGGGAGAAATTCCTTCGCTAGTATGACGTACTTAAGTTTATTTGGTATTTAATTGGTTGGTCAAAGTATAGGGATAATATGTTATATGTTAATTAACCTTTGTTTTGTGGCAGTATCAGAAAATGACATCCGAGAATGTTGAGAATTGCAATGGAGCACAAGAGACCGTTGAGTCTCCACATATCAATAATCAGGAGAATGTGCATCAGGAAGGCGACAATCCTCATGCAAACAACATCACTGGCCAAATGATGAATGATGGATTATTCAGAGGCTTTATGCAATTCATGCAACATCAAGCGAGTGCGGCTCCTGTCCAAAATATAGGTGGAAACACTGGAAACTCTCGGGCGGTCACCGCTAAATAGTTCAAGGAGCTGAGACCACCGGAGTTTATTGGAGAGCCAAAACCACTTAAGACGGAAGCATGGATAAAGCAGATCACCAAGATATTTGATGTTTTGGGATGCTCCGAGGAGCAAAAGGTTCCCTTCGCCACCTTCACGTTGCGTGAAGAGACATATTACTGGTGGGAATCTGTAAAATGTACCCAGCCTGACGCACTCAAGATGTCTTAGGAGAAGTTCCAAGAGCTATTCAACGACAAGTACTTTCCCGAGAGTATTCGTCACATGAAAGAAGTGGAGTTTATCAAATTAGAACAAAACAATATGACTGTGTCGCAATACGACGCTAAATTTGCGGAGTTATTCCAGTTTGCATCCCATTTGGTCGATAATGAGGAGTGAATGACGCGAATGTTTTTAAGAGGTTTGAAACCGGAGATACGTCAATATCTTATTTCTCATAAACTGTGTTTGTAGTCAGATGTTGTAAATAGGGCTCGGTTATTGGAGCGCGGTAATGAGTCAACGGAACCTAGAGAAAGCAGCCGGCATCATGAAAATACCAGTGGTATCAGTCATCAAAACGGTGACAATAAACGTGGAGGGAATCAACATGCCAAAAATGGTAACCACTTCAGTGGTAATCATGGCCAAGACAGTAAAAATGGACATTTCAAGAAAAAGAGATTCAATAATGATGGAAGGATGTCAGCACCAGCACCTGTTGTTAAGGAAGGAGAACGACCACCTATCATATGCTACAAATGTGGAGGGGAGGAACACATCAGTCTAAACTGCGCGATGCCATCCAAAGCATGTTATAACTATGGAAGAGAAGGTCACTTAGCCCAATTTTGTCATTCACCGAAGACAAGTTCAGTCAGGATGGAGGCACCAAAGGCCGTCCCAAAAAAGTTAAAGCCGATAGTGAAAAGGAGAGCGTTTGTTGTGACCTCCCAGAAAGCAAGGAACCGAATGAGATCATCACGGGTAAGCTTATCATAAACTCTAGCGAATTCTATACCTTATTTGATACCGGTTCTACCCATTCTTTTATTTCTCCTACTTGCGCTCAACGATTAAATTTGACTCCGAAGAAATTAGACTTTGACTTATCTGTAGAAACTCTGTTGGGAGAAACCTTCATTACATCCACTGTTTATAAGTCTTTTTTGGTTCCATCGGTACCCTCACATTACCTGTCGATCTTATTTCATTAAAAATACTTGCATTTGATGTGATTCTAAGGATTGATTGGTTAACTACTCATCATGCTAAAATTGATTGTTTTCGTAAGGTTGTTAGCTTTCATATTCCTAATCAACCTATTATACGAATTCAAGCGACCAAACCATTAAAACTAATCACGGTCATCTCAAGCCATAAAGATATTCATTTATTGAAAAACGGATGTCAAGCTTTCTTAGCCCACATCACAGATCTAAACAAAAATACGTCGGTTTTGAATTATATTTCTATTGTTAATGAATTTCCTGACGTATTCCCTGAAGAACTTCCTGGACTACCCCCAGAGCGTGAAATTGAATTTTGTATCGACCTTGAATCCGGTTCAAAACCCATTTCCAAAGCCCCGTATCGAATGGCTCCTATTGAACTTCAGGAGTTAAAGACTTAACTGCGGGAATTGTTAGACATTGGCTTTATTCGTCCTAGTACTTCTCCTTGGGGTGCTCCTATTCTATTCGTGAAGAAGAAAGATGGGAGTATGCGACTTTGTATTGATTATCGGGAGTTGAATCATGTCACCATCAAAAATAGGTACCCATTCCCACGTATTGATGACTTGTTTGACCAGTTGCAAGGAGCCAAATTCTTTTCAAAGATTGATCTTCGTTCCGGATATCACCAATTAAAGATTAGAATAGATGACATTCCAAAGACGGCTTTCAGAACTCGGTACGGGCATTATGAATTCCTAGTCATGTCCTTTGGATTGACTAATCCTCCTGCTACCTTCATGGATATGATGAACCGAGTATTCAAGGAATATTTGGATCACTTTGTGGTCGTCTTTATTGATGACATCCTTATTTATTCCAAAAGCCGTGAAGATCATGAACAACACTTGAGGCTGATACTCCAAAAGCTTCGTGAATACATTCTTTATTCCAAGTTGAAGAAATGCGAGTTCTGGCTTGAGGAAGTAGCATTCCTTGGGCACGTGGTATCAAGTCATGGAATATCTGTTGACCTAGCAAAGATTGAAGCTATTCAAAGCTGGGAGCAACCTAAATCAGTGACCGAAGTACGTAACTTTCTCAGTTTAGCTGGTTATTATCGGAGATTCGTAGAAGGGTTTTCTCGAATCACTACTCCACTAACTCAGCTGACTTGGAAAGATACAAAGTTTGGTTGGAGCAAGGAATGTGAGAAGAGTTTTCAAGAACTCAAGAGGAGACTCATTTCAGCACCTGTTCTGACAATACCATCTGGTTCGGAGGGATATGTCATCTACAGTGATGCTTCGGACAAAGGGTTAGGATGTGTTCTCATACAACATGGGAAAGTCATAGCCTATGCCTCACGACAACTCAAAGAATATGAGAGAAATTATCCTACTCATAACCTAGAGTTAGCAGCTGTTGTCTTCGCACTTAAAATTTGGAGGCATTACTTGTATGGGGAGAAGGTGGAGATCTTTACGGATCATAAAAGCCTCAAATATTTCTTCATTCAAAAGGAACTCAACATGTGACAACGAAATTGGCTTGAACTGTTGAAAGATTATGATCATACCATCCAATACTATTCTAGAAAAGCGAACGTGGTAGCTGACGCATTGAGTAGAAGATAATATGTAAGTACGAGTACGATATTGTCAACACAAAGGCCCATTTTGTGTAACTTAAAAAGGATGGAGATAGAGTTAAAGACTCCAAGGACCCATGTGATGATGGTGAATATACGAGTAGAACCGACTTTAATTGATAAAGTTAAAGCTGTTCAAGCTACAGACCTGGAGCTGATGCATATGAGGAAGAAAGTACAAGAAGGTGCTATGCTGGAAGCAAGAATCGATGAAGAAGGAATACTTCGAGTCAACTCCAGACTTTGTGTTCCTAACGACCCTGATTTAAAGTATAAAATCATGATAGAGGCGCACAACACACCGTTTGGAATCCATCTGGGAGTACCAAAATGTATCATTATCTTCGACATACATTTTGGTGGGGCAATATGAAGAGAGAGATAGTGCTGTTTATCTCAACGTGTCTAACGTGTCAACGAGTCAAGGCGGAGCATCAAGTACCAAAAGGTCCACTGCAACCACTTAAAATTCCAGAATAGAAGTGAGAGCACATTACCATGGATTTTGTTACCGGTCTTCCTAAGGTTTCTCAAGGTATAGATGCGATTTGGGTCATTGTTGATAGATTGACCAAGTCTGCTCATTTCTTACCGATACGAAAAACTTATACACTTGAACGTCTCGCTCGTAGGTACATAAACGAGATTATAAGACTGCATGGTATGCTATTATCCATAGTTTCTGATCGAGACCCAAGATTCACTTCAAGATTTTGGGTTAGTTTGCAGAAAGCTAGGGGCACAGATTTACGATTTAGCTCGGCATATCATCCTCAAACGGACGTACAGTCGGAGAGGACTATTCAAACTCTTGAAGATCTATTAAGACTCTGTGTCCTTGATTTTAAGGAAAGTTGGGACAAGTTCTTACCATTGGTGGAGTTTTTCTACAACAACAGTTATCAAGCAAGTATTTACATGGCTCCATTCGAAGCGTTGTATGGAAGAAAGTGTCGTTCTCTAGTATGTTGGGATGAGGTGGGAGAAGCAACGTTGTTGGGACCGGAGTTGGTACGTATGACTACAGAAAATATTCAAACGATCCGGCAACGTATAAAAACCTCACAAGATCGACAAAAGAGTTATGCTGATCTTCATCGAAAGGATGTGGAATTCGATATTGGTGATCATGTGTTGTTACGTGTTGCTCCATGGAAAGGAGTTACGAGATTTGGAAAGAGAGGAAAGATCAATCCTCGATTCATCGGCCCATTTTTAAACCTCGATCGAGTAGGAACTGTGGCCTATAGACTCGCTTTACCGCCAAGTATGTCTCGTGTTCATAACGTTTTTCACATATCAATGCTACGTCAATATATGGAAGACCCGAACCACATTATTGAGTTAGAACAGGACTGAAATAGCGGAAGATTGACGTATGAAGAGGTTCCTGTTCAAATATTGGATAAGAATGAACATATTCTACACACCAAGGTTATACCTCAAGTCAAAGTTTTATGGAGAAACCACGATGTTGAGGAAATGACTTGGGAGTTAGAATCTGAACTAAAATCAAGGTATCCTTACCTCTTCGATATACCTGGTACTGTATCCTAATATCGAGGGCGAAATTTCATAAGAAGGGGAGATTGTAAAACCCTAACTTTTTGAATAAAGATGAATTTTCTATAAATATTATTTTTGAATATTATGGAGTGAAATTGATATGATGTTATAGTTGTGGGTAATATTTATAAATTTTACAAAGTACGCAAGTTGTTATATAATATTCGATTGGTCGGGAAATATTCGTTTTAACAGGGAATATTCGTACAACGGCACAATCATTGGTGGACCCCACAACGAAATTATTGTTGGATTGAGAAAAAAACAAAAATACTTTATAAAAATAACGGCGGAAGTTTTACTGTTAACTGTGTGAAACACCCGGTGTTAAAAGTAAAGTAATATGCGTGGTTGCATAGTAGCACACAGTATTAATTATTGATGCTTACGTGATAAGTCACTCAGTTTTGTTGGTATTATTAATGTAATAATACAGAAAAACTTTTTATATAAAACAGAATACTTTTATAAAGTTATTCTACAAATAGAATATATTATATTCTATTATGCATAGTGTTGCATAGTGTCTGTGTAAAACCCCAACTTATTATAAATAAAATTGAATTTCTTTTATTTATTATTTTGAAATAGTAAGGGTTAATTGGATTAATATGGTTAGTTATGGGTAAAATGCACAAATATTTTAAAATAACCAGGTGGTTATAAAATATTCATTATTGTCGAGGAATATTCGTTTGGTCGTGTAATATTCTTGCTGTCGGGGAATATTCGTACGACGGTGCAGTCTTTTGTGGGCCCCATAACGGAAAATGATTGGATGAAGAAAACGACAACTATAAGTTATTTATAAATAACGGCGTAGTTGTTACCGTTAATATTGTTGGAATACCCGATGGTTAAAACACAGTAATACGCGTTGTTGCACAGTAGCACACGGTATTGCACCAATTATTGATTCTTATGTAAGAAGGCACTACTTAATAATTGTTACAGTAATTATTGTTCAGTATTTTATTTTATTGATTCAATAATTGATGCGTTGATATTTTATATTACTGTTGTTTCAATAATTTTCACTACACAATACTTTCTATTATCGGAGAAATAATTCATATTATCTGAATAATATTATTAGATAACATTATTGTTAATGTCTAGAAAGTTCTGTCTAAGGAGAGGTTTGGTCATCTAATTGCGCGCCAGTAAGGAGAAATCCTTATTGGAAAGCCCCCTCTTTCCTGGGAACTGCCTGGTTGTCAGTATTGTGATTCTGTAATATTATTTGTGAATAATTAATTATTAATTTATATGATGAGAAAAAATATTTATTTTATGTGGATATAGATGGAGAAATTTTTTAAAGTGACAATTGTTGAAAATCGATATTTAAAATTTAAATAGGCACACTTAGAAGTGGGGGGGGGGGGGGTTGAATAACTGTGGGAACAAACGATGTCAAACTTTTGATTCAATAAAAATTCTTTTGGATATACAATGCAGCAAGCTGGATTCTATATCTTTATATGTGAATGTGTGAAAACAATTTGCTGAATTAGGTTTGTAAGTTTATAGATATTGAATGCAGCCTGCTAGATAGTTAGCAGAATTATGAGATAATTTAGCACAATAAGCAATCACATGAACACAAGGAATTTTTACGTGGTTCAGCCTTTATCCTCTATTCTAGTGGCCTAATCCACATCCAATACAAACTAGTATTGGAGACTCTCTTTATTAATAAACTTTTTTTACAATTAACCCCTTTACAAGACATGTTTCACAACCTTTGAGTACTTATATTCCCATGGCACCTTTGCTCCTGAGCACCTTTGCTCCTCGTGCACCTATGCACTCTTAAGCATCTATGTTTCCTTGAACTTGCTTGCAAAACCCCTAATCCAACCCGAATTAGAAACCTTAGACTAACAAATTAGTCTACCACATGTTTAGAGAATTGATCAAATATATGACAACAAAATAAACTATGATTAGAGCAATAATTATATCAACAATTCAAGGCTCAACTAAAATGCAATGATCAATATGAAAGATAAAGATATCACCAATTAAAGCGCAAAGAGAAGAGCTGAAATTAATTAAGTGCTTGATGCACAATAGCCATGTAGCGATTCTTAACAATTTAGAAACTTTGAAAACCCTTGTGAATTGTATGTGAAGAAAGTAAATTTTCAGAATAGTATTCTAAGTATTCTGCTTGTTGTATATTCTTATTTCTTGTTCAGTGTCTCTTTTCTAAGGAATCAAGCTCCTTTTATATCTTAGCCATTTTGATGCTCGTTGAGAATAAATAATGAATTGGTCTTGAAAACATAGACATCACAATCTTTTTAGAACCATTATGGCCTTGATATTATAGTGGGATAAGGTTAGAATCAAGTAATACATAATCCACTAATTGATTTTCCAATAATGCAATAACCACGGAATATGCTATGATAATATATTACAATCATGTACTTTAGGAAATATTTACTTTAAAATATATCTTTAATTATAGAAAACTTTTATTCAATTGAATGGACAGTTCATCACATGTGAAAGATGTCCTTTGGATGAGCATATCAATTTGACAACTTTAATTAAGGAATCAGCACTAAAGAACTTATTATATGGAAGGAAAATATTTGAATATTCCATACTCCTTTTGAAACTTCAATTAATTTGTTCCATAATTAATTACTTTCATGATTTATAGCAAATCCAATAATGGAAAATCCATATCCCAAGATTTATGAAAATAATCTTGATTTAGAGATAATGATCTTTTTAAACCTCATTTACTAACCAACTCCATAAATTATGGGAAGTATCAATAAAAAAATATTTTGATATTTATTTCGAAATACCTAATTAAATTTTTCCATCAATTAAGCACTTCCATATTTATTTTTATTCAATTCAAAATTATTTCCATAATTATGGAAAACCTAATAATGGAAAACCCATATCTCAAAATTTATGGAAACAATATAATATTCAAATCTTATTTTAAAATGATTTTTCCCAATAAAGATAATGGAAACATATTGCTTATTTGAGGAATAAATTAATAATGGAAAGCTTTGGTTATATACAATCAAAAACATCTTTAATATGGAATCAATTGAATCAATTAGATTTTAGCATGATTTTAGCAATGTTACTTGATTGGTTTAATTCATGCTCCACTCAAGATATGATCAGATCATATATGTATATTCCCAACTTAATATCAATCACTAGGCTTGATATTGATTGATGCCATTACGTGATTTGCTCAAAGACTTTTTATGGAAATAATATGATATGCCCAAACAATTAATTACCCATCACCAAATAATTAGATATACATGCTTAATTCAATTAGACATTGACACGTTAATTACCCAATTCCTTTATTGATTTTGAAATCCCAAATTATTTAAATCTACCCTCACTAATTAGCTTTCCAAAAAATTATTCCACTTAATTGATCCATGCTAATTGATTCTAAAGA
The DNA here is from genome assembly GCA_020205505.1 of Panax japonicus. Classification (NCBI taxonomy): domain Eukaryota; kingdom Viridiplantae; phylum Streptophyta; class Magnoliopsida; order Apiales; family Araliaceae; genus Panax; species Panax japonicus. The sequence goes on from CM035101.1 coordinate 7,310,634, forward strand.
TATGAATATTGATTTGCTAAATCAATTTTAAGGAAAGTTTAATCAATTAATAAATCATGGAAAACATAATGAATAACTCAATCTCAAGATATGTGGTATAGATTTATTAAATCCTTTAATTATGGGAAGTCTTCAAAATTAGCTTTTCAAAAAATACTCCAATTTAATTAATATTTGATCCTTATTAATTTTAAAGCTTAATTAAATATTTTCATAATTAATCTTTAATTAATTAATCATTTTAATTTATTCCACAATTAATTAATGATGCAATGCAATGCAGATCCTAGAGCCTTGATTGAGAAATAATTAAAGCTAGGATCTTACATTTATTTCCTAATGACTCAAGCAATTCTTCAAGCCTTCATGTCTTCAATCTTTTAATAAATCAAAGCTTCAAGAATTCTTTTAATATCCTGTAAATGCATCTGTATACATTTTAGTACAATAGAAAAGTCATCATCAAAACTTAAGGTTAGAATATGACCAAGTCAACATTCTCCCCCTTTTTAGTGATGACAATATAATAATTATGGCTCCCCCTAAAACCATTCATATATTAAAATAATCTTGACATGATAGAATAAGAACATAAAGTTAGACAAGAGATATTCAATATGCACTCGTCTTGTACCTCAATCTGGTTCAACATGATTAGACAAAATATATCATAATTTCTCTCCCCCTTTGTCATCAATCAAAAAGAATAACATATGATTTTTCTCCCCCTTTGTCATTAATCAAAAAGAAAGGAAGAGCATTGAAAAATGATGTATACCCGTAGAAAAAATCATGGTGCTGCTAAGGACTAACAATGGTTGGCAAACATGAGTCTAAGAATATTTTTTGTTAACCCAAGTGATTAAAAGATTTAAATATTTTCTTCATAAAGTAAGCTAACCACATAGATTCAAGTAAGCAGTCATACCTTCATATTTAGTAACCTCTACGTCACTACCTTTATCATATAATGTGAATTTAATTGACGTACCCATTTGTGTAGCCTTTGATTTAGATTTCTCACACTCAAACCTTTTGATAAACTCTTTTGTGTATTTGGTTTGATGTATATATGTCATCCTTTATTTTCTTTACTTAGAGTCCCAGACAAACCTAGTTAAGTTCTCTCATTAATCTAATGTCGAACTCCTTCTGCATACACTTAGAAAATAACTCACAAGGAAACTAATAAGTAGCACAAAATATTATATCGTCTACATATATTTGTTCAATAATAATATATTTATTTTGACATTTAATAAATAGAGTGGAGTCGATTTTACCTCGAATGAATCCATTTGATAGGAGATACTTACTAAATCTTTCGTACCAAGCCCTTGAGGCTTGTTTGAGTCCATAGAGTGCCTTCTTGAGTTTGTATATGTAATGTGGGAACTTGTCATGCTCAAATCCAGGTGGCTGTTTTACGTATACTTCTTCATTTATGTACCCGTTGAGGATGACGCTTTTGATGTCCATTTGGTGTAGCTTGAACTTTCTGAAACAAGCGAATGCTAGTAGTGTACGAATAGATTCCAAGCGGGCTACTGGGGCAAATGTTTCTTTATAGTATATTCCTTCTTGTTGGTTGTATCCTTGAGCTACTAATCTCTCTTTGTTTCTTGTAATTGTTCCTTACTCGTCAAGCTTGTTCTTTAAGACCCATTTAGTTCTAATAATGGAAACATCTTTTGGGGGAGGGATTAACTCCCACACTTGACATCTTTCAAATTATTGTAGCTCCTCCTGCATAGTGATTTTGGAAGTTGAATTGAAAGTAGTATGCATACAAGCCAATCATGTTTGATGATAAAGCATATACTTTGTAACAATCTTATTCATTTATTAATAAAAAAAGTATTAATTTATTAAAGGCTTTTAATTATCTACATGATGCTGTTTTATAATATGTGATAAACCCGTAGTTTTAAGCAATGCTTTTAGAATAATGATGATGATCATTCTAATGAGATCTAAATTCTTTGAAAGTTTAAAACTAAAATAGTTCCTAATCGTTGGATTACTAAATTGGGGATTAGTGAATCCGGATAGATTGACACATACGTTGCTTGCTCATTGGATGAGGATGATTGATCTCATGATCATTTGTGTGGAGACACTAAAGCAAGTATGTAGGTGCTTATTAGAGAATAAGTTCACTGAACGTGGCTCGCTAAGGAATACCTAATGGAGTTTTACTTGTCTGTCAATAGGAAATTCCTGTAGTGATAGTAGTACAAGTGATCCTTGGACTTGAGATCATCATAGTATCTTGTGTATGATGAGTTATACTTTGACTAATTCCTTAAGACCCTTAGGGTATATCAAAGGGTATGCTTGGGTATAATAAGTTTTACATGAGATAATGTATGATCAATAAAGAATCTACCACTTCTAGTAAAAGAAGAGAAATGTCATATGTGATTCGATAAATGACAACCCAGTAGTCCTTGGCCAAGGCAGAATGAAATTAGAAAGGAGTTTCTAATTTGAATTATTTAGAATTGTGCATTTAAGGATCGAAATACATATAATTAAATAAAATAAGACTTGATAGTAATTCCATGTCTTATATTTAATTGGGACATTGTATGGTGGAAGGATTGAATTGTACGGTAACTATTTACTCAAAGGTTCTTTTATGATTAATGTTGAAATCTATATTATCTGAAAAGTCGTTGATCGCTAGGGAGGCTTATCCCTATTTTAGAATAAATATTATTTATTTAAATAAATTATTCATTTAATTTATTTATTTAAATAAGATTAGAATTGTTCTAATTGATTTATTCATAACCGGTTTAATATGGAGAACCTAAAGGGTCACATCATAAAAGAAAAAATAATTATTTAAGAAGTTAATGGCATAATCGTAATAATAAGTTAAGTATATTTAATTTAATCTATGGTGATAGAATAAATTAAATAGCTTAATATTTATTATTTAATATTTTAGAAATATTAAATATAAATTAATAAGAGGAGTCTTATTATTATTACTATTACTATTATTATTTAATTCCTAAAGGAGTTTAGAAATTAATTAATAAAAGTACTCTCATTTAATCCTAATAAGATTAGGAGGTTAAATTAATTAAAAGAGTTTAATTAATTATCCCTAATAAGATTAGGGAGCTTAATTAATTAAAGAATTTTAATTAATTAAAATAAAATCCAATTCCTTAATTGTTAAGGAGGGTTGCCCACATCTATAAATAAGAGGAGTCTTATTATAGGTGTGAGGGGTTGTTGACTTTTTAACAACATATGTGATTTCAATTGTTGGAGAGTATGCTCCTTTTCTATAGAGATAGAAAACAAGAGTTTTGCCAAATACCCATTTTCTTGAATTCTTCTTCTTCCTTGGTGGATCACCTCTAGAGGCCAAACACTTGGGGGTGGCTAACGTTGATCAAAGGAAGGAACCAAACCCGGTGGATTCAAGTGAACACAAATAAGATTAGAGGTGAACTTGTACCTGAGGAAGCTTGGATCTTCAAGGATATGATTCTTGTTCTTTCTTTTTCGTTTAATTAATAATTGTGCATAAAGGGTGATTCGGGTATATGGTTTGTAAAACTTTAAAACTCTGATTTTTCACGTTTCCGCTTATTTTGTGCAATTTGATTGCGTTCATGAATATTACAAACCTAACATGAATATCATGTATTACTTCTTCAGTAGATTCAGAATTGTGGTCTTGTTGTTCATCCATTTCAGCTGGCTGGATATGTTCCTGATTTTCGTATTCAGCTTGCTGGATAGAGTCTAGGTCATGTTGTTCCTCTAATTCATCTTGCTGGATTGATTCCATGATCTTGCTATTTAGCTTTATCTGGTAGGCTGGATAGAAAATTAGACAATGCAATATTCTGCTTGTTGAATCCAGTCTGATGTTTCTTTTTACGGATGAATTCAGTTTGCTCCTTTGGCTTACTCAAACTGTTTATTTTAAGGACCTTTGGCTTTGAGATGTACCTATATAAAAAATTTATCCTTTTGGTACCCATATCTTTTTGGGTCCTTTTGGGTTAGTCACATACAAATCACTTTTCTTAATCCACGCACTTTTAACTTTCATATTCCTTTTATTTGATGAACAATCTAAATGTCCCTTTAAGCCACATGTTTTATAAGTAGTGAAAGGAGAGCAATAATTTAATTTTAAATGTGATCTAGATTTTAAAATTTTTGCATCACTCTTTTTACGTGTTGGATTATAGCCAATTCCTTGTTTTTCAAAGCTAGGTCTTTGTTTACCCAACATAACAGATAAATTTTCTTCCCCTTGGACAAATTTAGCCAATGATAATTTTAGTGAGTCTATTTCTTTTTGTAGTTCATTCGTTGAAGGATTTTTAATATGAGAATCATCATTAAAAGCATCAATACAAACATCTCTCATTGTTATTTCTTTGTTTAATTTTTCAACTTCTTTATTTAAATCATTAACCTTGTTGGAAAGAAATTTGTTATGATTTTCTAAAAAATCATTTTTAGCAATTAAAATATTTTCTTCTAGTGATGATGTATCTTGTTTAACTTCTTTATTTTCATCAACTAATATATCAACCTCATTCATTAAACTATTTACTAAATCTTTTAAGTATACATTCTTTTCTCTTAGTTTTTCATTTTCATGTTTCAAGATATTATAATCAGAAATGGTTACCTCAATCGATTCATCTCTTGATTCATTTCCAACTCCCATGAAGCATACTTGGGATATTTCTTCGTTTGTATCAACTTCTACTTCGGACTCATCATCACTCCAATTAATAAATGATTTATTCCTTTTGTTATCCTTGTAGCTTTGTTTTCCTTTGTTCGTTAGTTTGAAGCAATCCTTTTTGAAATGGCCCGGGCGTCCACATTCAAAGCAAGTGTCTTCATTTTGCTTTCCCTTGAATTTGTTTGAAGTGATTACATTCTTTCTTTGTAACAACCCTTTGAGACTTTTTGAAAGTTTTGCGATTTCCTCATCTGAATCGTCCTCTAGCTCCTCTTCATCACTTGCAATAAGAGCTAGAACTTTCTTTCGAGGAGTATCCTCCTCATCATTATATCTCTTTAATTGATGTTCAAATTCTTCTAATTCACCAAATAGAGTTAATGTATTCATAGAAGAAATATTAGGAGAATCTTGAAGAGTAGTAACTTTAGAAGCAAACCTCTTGGGCATAGCCCGAAGTAACTTACGGTTGATCTCACTTTGCGGAATTGATTTTTCAAGAAGCTTCATGGAATTCATTAGTACTAGGAACCTTGCTTGTGCCTCGTTGATAGTTTCATCTCTCTCAAGCTTGAACATTTCATAATCACGCATGATCATACTAAGCTTGACTTCTCTTACTTTCGATGTACCTTCATGGCTTACTTTTAATGTATCCCAAATCTACTTAGCCATGTTGCATGAGGAAACTTTGTCACTTTCGGATTGCACCAATCCACTAAGGAGTGTGTTCATTGCTTTTGAATCATAGGAGACCATGTGAGTTTCGTTTGAGTCCATTTCCATTAAGGTCTTTGGAGTACCATCTTTTTTTCTTGGAATAACAGGACCATTCTCCATGACCCACCATTCCCAAGGGTCTCTTTTAAGAAATATCGTCATTCGAAACTTCTAAAAATTGTAATTTTTAGCTCCATGAAGTAGTGGAGGTCTAAAAGTTGATTGACCTTCTTGAATGATGTTCCCAAGTTGTGTCATGCTAGAATCTTTCCATACAAGTCACCTTTAAGACCAAGATAAGTAGAGCCAAGCTCTGATACCAAATGAAATTTAAATAGGCAAACTTAGAAGGGGGGTGAATAAGTGTGGGAACAAACGATGTAAAACTTTTGATTCAATAAAAATTCTTTTAGATATACAATGCAGCAAGCTGGATTCTATATCTTTATATGTGAATGTGAGAAAAAATTTTGCTAAATTAGGTTTGTAAGTTTATAGATATTGAATGCAGCCTGCTGGATAGTTAGCAGAATTATGATATAATTTAGCACAATAAGCAATCACATGAACACAAGGAATTTTTACGTGGTTCAGCCCTTATCCTCTATTCTAGTGGCCTAATCCACGTCCAATACAAACTAGTATTGGAGACTCCCTTTATTAATAAAATTTGTTTACAATTAACACCTTTACAAGACAAGTTTCACAACCTTTGAGTACTTAAACTCCCCTAGCACCTGTGCTCCTGAGCACCTTTGCTCCTCATGCACCTATGCACTCTCAAGCATCTATATTTCCTTGAACTTGCTTGCAAAACCCCTAATCCAACTCGAATTAGAAACCTTAGACTAACAAATTAGTCTACCACATGTTTAGAGAATTGATCAAATATATGACAACAAAATAAACTATGATCAGAGCAATAATTATATCAACAATTCAAGGCTCAACTAAAATGCAATGATCAATATGAAAGATAAAGATATCACCATTTAAAGCGCAAAGAGAAGAGCTAAAATTAATTAAGAGCTTGATGCACAACAGCCTTGTAGCGATTCTTCACAATTTAGAAACTTTGAAAACCCTTGTGAATTGTATGTGAAGAAAGTAAATTTTCAGAATAGTATTCTATGTATTCTGCTTGTTGTATATTCTTATTTCTTGTTCAGTGTCTCTTTTCTAAGGAATCAAGCTCCTTTTATATCTTAGCCATTTTGATGCCCGTTGGGAATAAATAATGAATTGGCCTTGAAAACATAGACATCACAATCTTTTTAGAACCATTATGGCCTTGATAATATAGTGGAATAAGGCTGGAATCAAGTAATACAAAATCCACTAATTGATTTTCCAATAATGCAATAACCACGAAATATGCTATGATAATATATTACAATCATGTACTTTAGGCAATATTTACTTTAAAAGATATCTTTAATTATAGAAACCTTTTATTCAATTGAATGGACAGTTCGTCACATTTGAAATATGTCCTTTGGATGAGCATATCAATTTGACAACTTTAATTAAGGAATCAACACTAAAGAACTTATTATATGGAAGGAAAGTATTTGAATATTCCATACTCCTTTTGAAACTTCAATTAATTTGTTCCATAATTAATCACTTTCATGATTTATAGCAAATCCAATAATGGAAAATCCATATCCCAAGATTTATGAAAATAATCTTGATTTAGAGATAATGATCTTTTTAAACCTCATTTACTAACCAACTCCATAAATTATGGGAAGTGTCAATAAAAAAATATTTCCATATTTATTTCGAAATACCTAATTAAATTTTTCCATAAATTAAGCACTTCCATATTTATTTTTATTCAATTCAAAATTATTTCCATAATTATGGAAAACCTAATAATGGAAAACCCATATCTCAAAATTTATGGAAACAAATAATATTCAGATCTTATTTTAAAATGATTTTTCCCAATAAAGATAATGGAAACATATTGCTTATTTGAGGAATAAATTAATAATGGAAAGCTTTGGTTATATTCAATCAAAAACATCTTTAATATGGAATCAATTGAATCAATTAGATTTTAGCATGATTTTAGCAATGTTACTTGATTGGTTTAATTCATGCTCCACTCAAGATATGATCAGATCATATATGCATATTCCCAACTTAATATCAATCACTAGGCTTGATATTAATTGATGCCATTACGTGATTTGCTCAAAGACTTTTTATGGAAATAATATGATATGCCCAAACAATTTATTACCCATCACCAAATAATTAGATATACATGATTAATTCAATTAGACATTGACATGTTAATTACCTAATTCCTTTATTGATTTTGAAATCCCAAATTATTTAAATCTACCCTCACTAATTAGCTTTCCAAAAAATTATTCCACTTAATTGATTCATGCTAATTGATTCTAAAGATGTGATTATTGATTTGCTAAATCAATTTTAAGAAAAGTTTAATCAATTAATAAATCATGGAAAACATAATGAATAACTCAATCTCAAGATATGTGGTGTAGATTTATTAAATCCTTTAATTATGGGAAATCTTCAAAATTTGCTTTTCAAAAAATACTCCAATTTAATTAATATTTGATCCCTATTAATTTTAAAAGCTTAATTAAATATTTTCATAATTAATCTTTAATTAATTAATCATTTTAATTTATTCCACAATTAATTAATGATGCAATGCAATGCAAATCCTAAAGCCTTGATTGAGAAATAATTAAAGCTAGGATCTTACATTTATTTCCTAACGACTCAAGCAATTCTTTAAGCCTTTATGTCTTCAATCTTTTAATAAATCAAAGCTTCAAGAATTCTTTTAATATCCTGTAAATGCATCAGTAAACATTTTAGTACAATAGGAAAGTCATCATCAAAACCTAAGGATGGAATATGACCAAGTCAACAATATTTTATCTTTTCTGATAAAATAATATTTTATTATATTATTATAATATAATAATGATGATAATTTTACAATGAATGTGGGGTATATGAGTATATGAGGAGGAAGAGTATTTTTGTTGTAAAAGTTATTTAAAACATGTTAAACATGTCTGTAGGCCCATTTCCTGACTGAAATTTGATTATAGCATGTAAAATCGTCCGTTTATGGATTTCGTTCAATTTCTGTTTGAAATTTGGAAAAACTTTCTTCTGCAAAGTTGTAAAGAATTTAATTTCCTAGAAAAGTCACAAGATTCGAATTTTCTGATAAAATGGCTATTTATTATGAATTATTGAAGTTCCGAAATTCCGAAATAATTGATTTTTGAAAGTTTTAATTATTTTTAATAACAAAAATATTTTTTTGATTTAGTTGACTATTGGTGGCTGATGTTTGGATCTGATTTGGTGTGCGTAAGAACTTTTATATAATATATTAATATTATTTTAAATTTTTTGCTTCGGTGTTCTAAGCATTTTCCTATAAATAGGGTGCTTAAGTTAGAATTGAAAATCACACCAGAAACTACAGATTTCTCTCTCTATAATATCGAGCGTATTTTGTGAGTATTTTTATACTTTGAGGGTTGCTATACGGTGCAAGTTCTTTCAACACTATAGCTAATATTCCAACCAAAAGTACTATTCTTGCTGAGGTAAGGGATGTTATTTTATTCAAAAATGATATTATTTCTTCAATATCATTATACTAAAATATTGGTAGGAATTTTTATCAAATTTGAAACTTTTCATGTCGGGGTTACTATTCATGGGTTACTATTCATGAGTTACTATTCATAAATTACTATTTATGAGTACTATTCACGAAGCATGATGATATTTTTTATGAAATTTCTATCTTTTGATGTAGAAGTTACTATTTACGTATACGACACTATTCACGAATACGACACTATTCACAAAAAATAAATTTTTCTCTTCTGTGTCCAAGATTGTCTGTTATAATTCCTATCTTTGATTGGATCTATGTTTTGGTCTTCATTCTTGAATTTTACTCCACTCTGGTTATTTATGAAGTATTTTTGAACTTGGATTGTTTAAAGTACGAATCCTTAAAAATTGTTCTTTTGTTTCACTGGATTCGTTTTCTTTAAAATATTTTTTATCATCCGCAGTCCTAAATGATGATATAACTAAATATCTTTGGCTTGTAGTACAAAGATGAATGATTTCTGATGAATATCTTTGGTCCGTAGTGCAAAGATGAACAGGTGTTTAGATGAACATGACCAACTGATGAATATCTTTGGCGTGTAGTGCAAAGATGAATATTTGATTCTAGATATATATTGATTGATGTTACAGGGATAAAATGTTGACGATGGACTTTTAAATTCATATATAGAAGATAGTAGATTTTATTCTCTACTTAACTCTTCTAATGAATTATTATTTCCATTGCGAATATTGATTTAAAACTTGTTGTCTATTGTATTCTATTAGATTTTTCCCTATTGAGGACTAACGATAATTTGTTCTATATTATCTTAGTCATAATGTTCTTTACTGGGCTAGTTGAGCTCACCCTTTTCCTTGTTGTTCTATTTTTCTTCTCAAGAGACGAGAATGTAGCGAGTACTAATCGGGGTGTGGAATGATGGTTCTAGAAGTTGTTCTAGTAGTCCTCACTGTTCTGTAAAATAGTGTATTAATAATTGTAATGAGGACTTATTTGAGTATGGATATTGTCTAGATGACAATATTTGTATTTAAACTCACAGATTAAGTGTTGTCATATTTTGCACGACAATTGTATTAATAAAGTTGTAGTTGTTTCTGTATCATGTATTTGGCGACTTAGAATGGGTGTTGTATACCTATTTTGGGGGCGTCACAGTTGGTATCATAGCTTAGGGATATGGTCTCTGGCGGAGATCGGGGAATAGTACTAGAAGGGGAGAGATGAGTAATCCTTCGCTAGTGTGTCATACCTAAGCTTATTTGATGGTCGTCAGTCGAAGCATGTGGTTAATATATGATATGTTAATTTGTTTAATTAACCCTTTTTTTGTGGCAGTATTTAAGATGGAAGTTAAGAATATTAACGGTGGAGTTACTGAGACCGTGGAAACACCTTTAATCACCACCCAGGGAAATGTGCAACAGAAAGGCAATATTCCTCCTGTAAACAACACCATTGAGCAGAAAATGAATGACAGGATGTTTAGGAGCTTTTTGTAGTTCATGCAAAACCAGAAGAGGGAGACTCGTGCACAGAATACGGGTGGAAATGCTAGCAATGCGCGGCTTGTCACAGCCAAGCAGTTTAAAGAGTTGGGACCACCAGAATTTAAGGAAAAGCCAGATCCGATCATGGCGGAAACGTGGGTCAAGCAAATTACCAAGATATTCAATGTTTTGGGATGTACGGAGGAACAGAAGGTTCCATTCGCCACCTTTATGTTCCGTGGCGAGGCAGACTAGTGGTGGGAGTCTGTGAAACAGACCCAGCCTGCCGCACTCAGCATGTCTTGGGAAACATTTCAGAAACCTTTCAACGAAAAATACTTTCCTGAAAGTATTCGCCATATGAAGGAGGTAGAGTTTATTAAACTAGAACAAAACAACATGACGGTGTCCTAATACGAGGTGAAGTTCGCAGAGTTATCCAGGTTTGCACCTAATTTGGTAGAGAATGAGGAACGAATGACGAGGATGTTTCTGAGAGGTTTAAAACTCGAGATTCGATAATATCTTATCTCTCATAAATTTTCTTTATATTCAGATGTTGTCAACATGGCTCAATTATTAGAGCGAGATAGCGAGTACGTTCAACCAAGGGACAGCAACCAGGGTCATACTGGTGGCAGCAGTCATCAGAGCAATGAAAACCAACGGGGAGGAAAACATTCAAACAAAAGCAGTAACCACTCTGGTGCTAATCGTGGCCATGAAAATAGAAGAAGCGAGTCGGAGGGGGATTTTAAAAAGAGGAGATTAAACAATGACACTGTGAAGACGTCAGCACCAACAGCAACTGGTTTTAAGGGAGGAGAACAACCACCGATCGTATGCTATAAATGTGGAAAAAAGGGACATATCAGCCCAAACTGTCCACAACAGTTCAAGGTATGCTATAATTGTTGAAAGGAAGGATATGTCGCTCGAGATTATACAGTAGCGAAACCAAGTCCAGCGGGAATGGTGACTCAAAAGGCTATCCCAGAAAAGTCAAAGTCAACAGTTCCTGGAAGAGCATTTGTCGTGACTAGTCATAGTGCGAGGAACCCAAACGAGGTGATCACGGGTAAGCTAATCATAAACTCTTGCGAAGTTTATACCTTATTAGATACCGGTTCTACCCATTCTTTTATCTCTCCTGCTTGTGCTCAACATTTAAACTTGACTCCATGAGAAATTAGACCTTGACTTATCTGTGGAGACTCCGTTAGGAGAAACTTTCACCACATCCACTGTTTATAAATCTTTCTTGATTCAAGTTGGAACCATCACCTTACCCGTTAACCTTATCTCTTTAAAGATACTTTCATTTGACGTGATTTTAAGGATTGATTGGTTAACTACTCATCATGCCAAAATTGATTGTTTTCGTAAGGTTGTTAGTTTTCATATTACAAACACACCTGTTGTGCGAATTCAAGCAACTAAGCCATTAAAATCAATCACTGTTATATCAAGTCATAAAGCTATTCGTTTATTGAAAAACGGATGTCAAGCTTTCTTGGCCCATGTTATGGATTTGAATAAGGACACGTCAAATTTGAATAATATTCCTGTTGTTATTGACTTTCCTGACGTATTTCCTGAAGAACTTCCCGGTCTACCCCCAGAACGTGAAGTTGAATTTTTTATTGATCTTGAACCTGGTACAAAGCCCATTTCTAAAACCCTATATCAAATGGCTCCTATTGAACTTCAGGAGTTAAAGGTCCAACTACAGGAGTTGTTGGACATCGGTTTCATTCGTCCTAGTACATCTCCTTGGGGTGCGCCTACTTTATTTGTAAAGAAGAAAGAAGGGAGTATGCGACTTTGTATTGACTATCGAGAATTGAACCATGTCACCATCAAGAATAGGCATCCGCTACCTCGTATTGATGACCTATTTGACCAGTTACAAAGAGCGCAATACTTTTCGAAGATCGATCTTCGTTCTGGATATCATCAGCTGAAGGTTAGAACTGAGGATATTCCAAAGTCTGCTTTCAGAACTCGGTATGGGAATTATGAATTCTTAGTCATGTCTTTTGGATTGACTAATGCTCTTAATACTTTCATGGATATGATGAACTGAGTATTCAAGGAATATTTGGATCAGTTTGTTGTTGTTTTTATTGATGACATCCTCATCTATTCCAAAAGCCATGAAGATCATGAACACCATTTGAAGCTGGTACTGCAAAGGCTTCGTGATAACAAGCTATATGCCAAGCTGAAGAAATGAGAGTTCTGGCTTGAGGAAGTAGCATTCCTTGGGCACATGGTGTCAAAACATGGAGTGTCTGTTGACCCAGCGAAGATTGAAGCAATACAAAGTTGGGAACAACCGAAGATGGTTACCGATGTACGTAGCTTTCTGGGTTTAGCTGGTTATTATCAGAGATTCGTGGAAGGTTTTTCTCGAATCGCTACCCCATTAACTCAGCTGACTCATAAAGATACAAAATTCGTATGGTGCGAGAAATGAGAGAAGAGTTTTCAAGATCTCAAAATGAGACTCATTTCGGCACCTGTTTTAACAATACCATCTGGTTCAGATGGATTTTTTATCTACAGCGATGCTTCAGGCAAAGGGTTAGGGTGTGTTCTAATGCAACGTGGAAAAGTCATAGCCTATGCCTCGCGACAACTTAAAGAATATGAGAGGAATTATCCTACTCATGATCTAGAGTTGGCAGCAGTCGTTTTCGCGCTAAAGATCTAGAGGCACTATCTATATGGGGAGAAAGTGGAGATATATTCAGACTATAAAAGCGTTAAATATTTCTTCACCCAAAAAGAACTCAATATGCGGCAACGACGTTGGCTCGAGTTGTTGAAAGACTACGACCATACTATTCAATACCATCCTAAAAAGCGAACGTGGTAGCTGACGCATTAAGTAGAAGATCTTATGCAGGAACGAGTGCGATGTTGTCAACACAAAGGCCCATTTTGTGTGATTTACAAAAGTTGAAGATAGAATTCAAGACTCCGGGGACCCATGCGATGATGTCAAATATACACATAGAACCGACTTTAATCAAAAAAGTTAAAGTTGCTCAAGCCACAGATCCGGAGCTGATGCGTATAAAAGAAGAAGGTACAAGAAGGTACTATTCTAGAAGCAAGAATCGATGAAGAAAGAATACTTCGAGTCCACTCCAGACTTTGTGTTCCTAACGATTCTGACTTGAAGCATAGAATCATGATGGAGGCACACAACACACCGTTTGTAATCCATCCTGAGAGTACCAAAATGTATCATGATCTTCGACATACATTTTGGTGGAACAATATGAAGAGAGAGATCGCGAAGTTTATCTCGAGGTGTTTAACTTGTCAACGTGTAAAGGCGGAGCATCAAGTACCAAAGGGTCCATTGCAACCACTTGAGATTCTGAAATGGAAGTGGGAACACATTACTATGGATTTCGTTACGGGTCTTCCCAAGGTTTCTCAAGGCATAGATGCGATTTGGGTTATTGTTGATAGATTAACCAAGTCTGCCCATTTCTTGCCTATACGAGAGACTTATTCCCTTGAACGGCTTGCTAGTATGTACATAAATGAGATTGTGAGATTGAATGGCATGCCAGTATCCATAGTTTCGGATCATGACCCAAGATTTACTTCAAGATTTTGGGTTAGCTTGCAAAAAGCTATGGGCATGGATTTACGATTCAGTTCGGCATACCATCCTCAAACGGATGGACAATCAGAGAGGACTATTCAAAATCTTGAAGATCTATTAAGACTCTGTGTCCTAAGACTTCAAAGGGATTTGGGATAAGTATTTACCATTGGTGTAATTCTCCTACAACAACAGTTATTAGGCAAGTATAGGAGTGACTCCATTTGAAGCATTGTATGGACGGAAGTGTCGCTCTCCTAATATGCTGGGATGAGGTGGGAGAAGCAACATTGTTGGGACCAGAGTTGGTACAAATGACTACAGAGAAGATCCAAATGATTCGATAACGTATACAAACGGTACATGATCGACAAAAGAGTTATGCAGATCTTCATCGAAAGGACATGGAATTTGATGTTGGGGAACATGTATTGTTGTGTGTGGCTCCATGGAAGGGAGTTACAAGATTCGGGAAGAGAGGAAAGCTCAATCCACGATTTATTGGTCCATTTCAGATTCTTGACCGAGTAGAAAAAGTGGCCTATAGACTCGCGTTACCTCCAAGTATGTCTCGTGTTCATAATGTTTTTCACGTATCCATGCTTCATAAATATGTGAAATGACCCGAACCACATTATTGAGTTAGAACCAGACGAGATAGCTGAAGATTTAACGTACGAAGAGATACCTGTCAAGATCTTGGATAGGAAAGAGTATGTCCTACGCACAAAGGTTATACCACAAGTTAAGGTTTTTTGGAGGAATCATGCTATTGAAGAAATGACCTGGGAGTTGGAAACGGAAATGAAAGCGGGGTATCCTCATCTTTTCGAAACACCAGGTACGTACGTCAATTTTGAGGATGAAATTTCATAAGGAAGGGAGGTTGTAAAACCACAACTTATTATAAATAAAATTAAATTTCTTTTATTTATTATTCTGAAATAGTAAGGGTTAATTAGATTAATGTGGTTAGTTATGGGTAAAATACACAAATATTTTAAAATAAACAAGTGGTTATAAAATATTCATTATTGTCGGGGAATATTCGTTTGGTCGTGGAATATTCTTGTTATCGGGGAATATTCATACGACGGCGCAGTCTTTTATGGGCCCCATAACGGAAAGCAATTGGATGAAGAAAACGACAAGTATAAGTTATTTATAAATAACTGCGTAGTTGTTACCGTTAATACTATTGGAACACCCGGTGGTTAAAACACAGTACTACGCATTGTCGCACAGTAGCACACGGTATTGCACCAATTATTGATTCTTACGTAAGAAGGCACTACTCAATAATTGTTACAGTAATTATTGTCCAGTATTTTATTTTATTGATTTAATAATTGCTGCGTTGATATTTTATATTACTGTTGTTTCAATAATTGTCACTACACAATATTTTTCATTATCGAAGCAATAATTCATATTATCTGAATAATATTATTAGATAACATTATTGGCAATGTCTAGAAAGTTCTGTCTAGGGAGAGGTTTGGTCACATAATTGCGCGCCAGTAAGGAGAAATCCTTATTGGAAAGCCCCCTCTTTCTTGGGAACTGCCTAATTGTCAGTATTGTGATTCTGTAATATTATTTGTGAATAATTAATTATTAATTTATATGATGAGGAAAAAATTCATTTTATGTGGATATAGATGAAGAAAATTTTTAAAGTGACAATTGTTGAAAATCGATATTTTATCTTTCTGATAAAATAATATTTTATTATATTAGTATAATATAATAATGATGATATTTTTACAATAAATGTGGGATATAAGAGTATATGAGGATGAAGAGTATTTTTGTTGCAAAAGTTGTTTAAAACATATTAAACTTGTCCGTGGGCCCATTTCTTGACTGAAATTTGATTATAGCTTGTAAAATCGCCTGTTTATGGATTTCGGTCAATTTCTATTTGGAATTTGAAAAAACTTTCTTCTGCAAAGTTTTAGAGACTTGAATTTCCTATAAAAACTCGCAAGATTCGAATTTTCTGATAAAAGGGCTATTTATTATGAATCATTGAAGTTCTGAAGTTCCGAAATAATTGATTTTTGAAAATTTTAATTATTTTTAATAACAAAAACATTTTTTTGATTTAGTTGACTATTGGTGGCTGATGTTTGGATCTGATTTGGTGTGCATAAGAATTTTTATATAATATATTAATATTATAATAAATTTTTTGCTTCGGTGTTCTAAGCATTTTCCTATAAATAGGGTGCTTAAGTTAGAATTGAAAATCACACCAGAAACTACAGATTTCTCTCTCTATAATATCGAGCGTATTTTATGAGTATTTTTATACTTTGAGGGTTGCTATACGGTGCAAGTTCTTCAGCACTATATCTGATATTCCAACTAGAAGTACTATTCTTGCTGAGGTAAGGGATGTTATTTTATTCAAAAATGATATTATTTCTTCAATATCATTATGCTGAAATATTGGTAGGAATTTTTATCAAATTTAGAACTTTTCATGTCGGGGTTACTATTCATGGGTTACTATTCATGAGTTACTATTTATAAATTACTATTCACGAGTTACTATTCATGAGTACTATTCACGAAGCATGATGATGTTTTTTATGAAATTTCTATCTTTTGGTGTCGGAGTTACTATTCACGTATACGACACTATTCATAAATACGGCACTATTCACAGAAAAATTAAATTTTTTTTTCTGTGTCCAAGATTGTCTGTTATAATTCTTATCTTTGATTGGATCTATGTTTTGGTCTTCATTCTTAAATTTTACTCTACTCTGGTTATTTATGAAGTATTTTTGAACTTGGATTGTTTAAAGTACGAATCCTTAAAAATTGTTCTTTTGTTTCACTGGATTCGTTTTCTTTAAAATATTTTTCATCATCCTCAGTCCTAAATGATGATATAATTGAATATCTTTGGCCTGTAGTGCAAAGATGAATGATTTCTGATGAATATCTTTGGCCTGTAGTGCAAAGATGAATGATTTCTGATGAATATCTTTGGCCCGTTGTGCAAAGATGAACAGGTGTTTAGATGAACATGACCAACTGATGAATATCTTTGGCCTGTAGTGCAAATACGAATATTTGATTCTAGATATATATTGATTGATGTTACAGGGATAAAATGTTGACGATGGACTTTTAAATTCATATATAGAAGATAGTAGATTTTATTCTCTAATTAACTCTTCTAATGAATTATTATTTCCGCTGCGAATATTGATTTAAAACTTGTTGTCTATTGTATTCTATTAGATTTTTCTCTGTTGAGGACTAACGATAATTTGTTCTATATTATCTTAGTCATAATGTTCTTTACTGGGCTAGTTGAGCTCACCCTTTTCCTTGTTGTTCCATTTTTCTTCTCAGGAGGCGAGAATGTAGCGAGTACTAGTCGGGGTGTGGAATGATGGTTCTAGAAGTTGTTCTAGTAGTCCTCACTATTCTGTAAAATAGTGTATTAATAATTGTAATGAGGACTTATTTGAGTGTGGATATTTTCTAGATGACAATATTTATATTTAAACTCACAGTTTAAGTGTTGTCGTATTTTGCACGACAATTGTATTAATAAAGTTGTAGTTGTTTCTGTACCATGTATTTAGGCGACTCAGAATAGGTGTTGTATACCTATTTTTGGGGCGTCACAGTCTGCATAGTGTTTTGCATAGTAAAATCTTTTTATATAAAACAGAATACTTTTATAAAGTTATCTGTTTTATTAAACAATAATTAGAATATATTATATTTTATTATGCATAGTGTTTGCATAGTGCATGCATAGTATTTGCATAGTAAAATCTTTTATAAAGCTATTCGTTTTATTAGATTATAAATAGAATATATTATATTTTATTTAAAAGATTTTGCTTTAAATATGGACCGTTAGATTAAAGTAAATCAATCTGGACCGTTCATGAGTTAGTTACTATGCAGTCTATTTTTCTATAAATAGAAGCTCATTCCTTGATTATTTTCTTACGAATTCATTGAAACTCTAGAGTGATAAACTATAGAGAGAAAGAAGAAAGTATTCTGCTACTTCACTACTTATATATCTAGTACTCTTCTTCTTAAGGTAGGAAATATTATTTTTTGTACTCGTAAGGGGTGTTATTTTTATGTATTCATGAAGAGAACTTATGATATTCCATTCTTTATTATTCTGTTGGAATAACCTGTATACGCGGGCTACCCTATACTTGGTGACATTCTTCTATTATTCCGTCTTTATTATTCTGTTGGAATATCATGTCTATGCGTTTTACGCCGGACCTGATTCTGTCTTTATTATTCTGTTGGAATATCCTGTCTGTACGTTTTACGCCAGACCTGATTCCGTCCTTATTAGTATTCTGTTGGAATAACCTGTCTATGCGAAGTACCGAATGCATGGTGATTTCTGTTGTTATTCTATTCTTTATTATACTATTGGAACATCCTGTCGGTGCGAATTTCGCCTGACCTGATTCCGTTATTTAGTATTCTGTTGGAATAACCTGTCTATGCGAAGTACCGCATGCATGGTGATTTCTTTTGTTATTCCATTCTTTATTATACTCAGTTGGTTAAAGTTTTAACTTCTATACTCCATGAAATTAGTGGAATATCTTTAATATTTGCGCTTCATCCAGTATCTTTTCATGGAAATATTCTTCTGAGCATTCTTGAATTTTACTCTACAAAGCAGTATCATGTTTTATTGAATTCATGGATAAATTATTAGTTCATGGATAAATTAATTCTTGAACTTATTTTATTGAATTCTTATATCATTGTCATCATCCTCATATTTATATTTTTTGAAAGTCATCTGTGGTCTGTAGTGCATAGATGGACGTGGTATGATTATGACCAGAGATTATTCGGTGTAATCATGACCGTAATATTACAAATGATGTGGTAAAAGTCCTCATTGGCCCGTAGTGCATTGATGGACAGTTGTTGGCATGATCATGACCATTAATGAATACACAAATATTCTTAGCCCGTAGTGCATGGATAATTGTGGTCGTGATACTAAAGAATATCCTTGGCCGTAGTCCAGGGGTGATTCGATGACGTGAATTATTTATTAAGTTGAGTCTCAGAGATAAAAGTCATGAAAAACCTTTTAAATCATAGAAGATAGTAGATTTTATTATCTACTTGAATCTTCTAATGGATTACTTATTCTTCTGTAGTTAAACTTGATGTTTGTTATATTTTATCAGTTTAACACTGTTGAAGGCTAATGATAATTTATTCTGCATTATCTTAGTCATAATATTTCTTACTGGGCTAGTTGAGCTCACCCTTTCTTTCACTGTTCTCTTCAGGAAATGAGAACGTAGCTGGGACGAGTCGGGGAACGGAGTGATGGTCCGGATGATAGTATTAGCTAGTAGTCCTCATTATTATGTTAAATAGTGTGACAATAAATGTAATGAGAACTTATTCTGAGAGTGGATATTGTCTAGAAGACAGTATTTATATTAAAACTCACAGCTCTCTTGTTGTATATTAAAGATTTTTTTGTATTCTATACCATGTATTTGGCAACTCAGAATAGGTGATGTATACCTATTTTGGGGGCGTCATAGTGACGCCCCCAAAATAGGTATAGATCACCCATCTTGAGTCACCAAATACATGGTACAGAATTCAAATACAAACTTAATTTTACAACAGTCGTGTAGAATACGACTAAACATATGCTGTGAGTTTTAATATAAATATTGTCATCTAGACAATATACAAACGCAATGGAGTCCTCATTACATTTATTGTCACACTATTTAACAGAATAGTGAGGACTACTAATTTTATCATCTGGACCGTCACTCTGTTCCCCGACTAGTCCCAGCTATGTTCTCATTTCCTGAAGAGAACAGTGAAAGAAAAGGTGAGCTCAACTAGCCCAGTAAGAAATATTATGACTAAGATAATGCAGAATAATTTATCATTAGCCTTCAACAGTGTTAAACTGATAAAATATAACAAACATCAAGTTTAACTGCAGCAGAACAAGCAATCCATTAGAAGAGTCAAGTAGAGAATAAAATCTACTATCTTCTATGATTTAAAAGGTTTTTCATGACTTTTATCGCTGAGACTCAGCTTAATAAATAATCCACATCATCCCTGCACTACGGCCAAGGATATTCATTAGTATCACAACCACAAATTATCCATGCACCACAGCCAAGGATATTCGTGTATTCATCAATGGTCATGATCATGCCAACAACTGTCCATCAATGCACTACGGGCCAATGAGGACTTTTAACACATCATTTGTAAACATTACGGTCATGATTATACCAAATAATCCCTGGTCATAATCATACCAAGTCCATCTGTACACTATAGGCCACAGATGACTTTCAACATAATATAAACATGATGATGATGACAATGATATAAGAATTCAATAAAATAAGTTCAAGAATTAATTTATCTAGGAACTAATAACATCAAAATTGTCAATATGATACTGCTTTGTAGAGTAAAATTCAAGAATGCTCAGAAGAATATTTCCATGAAAAGATACTGGATGAAGCGAAAATATCAAGGATATTCCACTAATTTCATGGAGTATAGAAGTTAAAACTTTAACCAACTGAGTATAATAACTGAATGGAATAACAAAAGAAATCATCATGCATTCGGTACTTCGCACAGACAGGTTATTCCAACAGAATAATAAGTAACGGAACCAGGTCAGGCGAAATTCGCACCGACAGGATGTTACAACAGAATAATAAATACGAAACCAGGTCCGGCGTAAAACACACAGACATGATATTCCAACAGAATAATAATAAAGACGAAACCAGGTCCGGCGTAAAACACACATACAGGATATTCCAATAGAATAATAATAAAGACAGAATAATAGAAGAATGTCACCAAGTATAGAGTAGTCCGCGTATACTGGTTATTCCAGCAGAATAATAAAAAATGGAATAACAAAAGTTCTCTTCATGAATACAAAAGAAATAATACCCCTTACCGTAAAAGAAACTGAATATAAGAGTATAGAAATAGCAGAATTCTTTTCTATAGTTTCTTTATAATTTCTCTCTCAAGAGTTTTAGTGAATTTGTAAAAAATAATGAAGGAATGAACTTCTATTTATAGAAGAATGGACTGCATAGTAACTAAATCATGAACGGTCCAGATTGATTCACTTTTAATCGGACGATCCATATTTAAAGCAAAATCTTTTAAATAAAATATTATATATATATATATATATATAATATTAATACACCCTCCCGTCCATTTCTTTCTTTCTCCCCCCATCTCATTTTTCTTCCCCCCATCCCCACACATTTTTCTTTTCTTCCAACATGGCCCCGCATGTTTCCTCCACCAACATATCACCATCATAGGTGGATCCCATATAATATATATATACTGAATAATCTTCTACCGATTATTTTGAAAAATGGATAAATGGGAGTCCAAATAAATACTTCATAAAAATATCCTCAATATTTTTAACAACATTTATCATCATTATTATAATTAACAATATTAATTGACCAGGTCGTTCCCAGGAAAGAGGGGGCTTTCCAATAAGGATTTCTTCCTATTGGCGCGTAATTAGGTGACCAAACCTCTCCTTGACAGAACTTCTAGACATCGTTAATATTGTAAATAATAATATTAATAACCTTGTCGTCTCAATTATTGATTTAATAATATATAAAATATTGACAATAATTTAATCAAATAATGTGAGATACTATGCAGCAATTACTGTAGCAATAATTGAACAAAACTGAGTGACTTCACACATAAGTATCAATAATTAATACCGTGTGCTACTATGTAACCACGCGTATTACTATACTTTTAACACCGGGTGTTTCAATAGTTAACGGTAAAACTTCCGCCGTTATTTTCATAAAGTATTTTTATCATTTTCTCAATCCGACAATAATTCCGTTGTGGGGGTCCACCAATGATTGTGTCGTTGCACGAATATTCCCTTTTAAAATGAATATTTCCCTACCAATTGAATATTATATAACAACTTGCGTACTTTGCAAAATTTATATATATTACCCACAACTATAACATTATATCAAATTTTCTCAATAATATTCAAAAATGATATTTATAGAAAATTCATCTTTATTTATAAAAGTTTGGGTCTTACACAGAATATGCGCGCACACACACAAAAAAATAGTTAAAAGACTACGCATTAAAAACAAATATAATTTGGGGACTGAAAAAAGAATCATCCAAAATTTAAATTAAGAGTCTAATTTATTTGTTTAAGAAAATTACAAAATAATCTCACTTATTTTGACGATAGTATACAATGACATGATATTCTCAAGTTTATTATTATAATTTCATTATTATGCTACTATTTATAATATAAACACTCAAACAAACTTTATACTAAATTAGAAACAACAAATTATTATTAAAATTAATAAAAATTTCAAATAAAACTTTTTTTCCCGAAACAAAATGAGTACAAATTTTAGAAATAGAAGATCAATAATTTATGTTGGTTCTGGGGGAATTTATGTGTTACTTCTTTAATGGCTGAATGACACTTACCTTTAAGTTGTCACCCATTTTTAAAGTCGTCCATAAAATTCATTTTTTACAAATTAAGTCCTTGAAAGTCACATTTTTTTGGCGTTTCCATTCCTTTTATCCGGTTTGATCCCAACCTGACCAATTTTTGACCAAATATTGACTCAACCCGACCCAGTTTGACCTAGGCCTGTATAAGGATTGGGATCGTACAATATCTTTGTAATAAGATTTTTGATATTTATTAAATTAATAAAATAAATATTTTGATAGAATAAATTGTGTTATGAGTTTTTAGGTCGATTAATGACCTAGTTTATATGTTATGTAACTAAATATGAATGTTTAGATTTTTTGGAAGAAAATAATTTTTTTTGAAAAAAATGCAAAATCACTATTCATAAAATGCAGAAAATGCCTTTTCATTTTTTGAACTTTTCGAATTACGGCATAACTTTTATTTGGAAAAGGGAAACGAAATTTTCAATAAAAATATTTTTATCAGAAAAGATGTAAAATCACTATTCACGCTAAACACACAACTTCAGTTTTTTTGAATTTTCGAAAAGCGACGTAACGTTTATTTGGGAAAGAGGGAACAGTGGCGAAATCGGATTTTCAAAAATCGAAATTCGATTTTTTAGTTAACCGACTATGTTACAAAAACGTAACCAAAAAAATTTAGAAAATCTAACTAGAAAGAAATCGGGTAACCGACATAGTTCAGGAAGTAAACCCTAATTAATTGTACAAAAGGGCAAAATGGACTTTTGCTAACTATATGAATTATGAAAGTTAACTAAAAAAAATGAGAAATTAAAGTAATTTTGGTCTAGCCAAGCCTAGGGTTTGAATGGCTTGGCTAGGAAATGAAAGGGGCTTGGCTAGTGTTTGAGGTGGCTTGAATTAGGGTTGAGCCAAGGCTTAAACTTCTGGTTAGGGAGGTTTAAGCCAAAGTATGAGCTAACCTTGGAGCCAAAGGGTGAGCCAAAGACTTGAGAGGGAATGTGTCATTTGCAAGAATAATGGCACATGGGATAAACAAGAGTGAAAGGATAAGTAGATGAATCACAAGCTAAGAAAAGTGAGTCATTGAGATAGGAGAGGCAATGGTCATTTGCAAGCATTTGAACATATGGTGAATTGAATGTCGGAAATGTAAGAGAGAGGGAGAGAATGAGGTGGACGGATGGTGAGAAGAAGAAATGAGATTTGGATGAAAACTTTCTATTTTTGATAAGTTTAGGTCTAAAAGAAGCAAACCATTTAATGTTCGCTCCTTTCCTTCATTTTATTTCAACCAAATATGGCCTTAATGGTATAATTTTATCTAGCTTAAGTTAGTTGATTATGGATGGTTAACACTTTGAAGCATGGTTAAGCTAGTAAAAGATGACATATGACCATTATACCCTAACTCTTACCAATCTTATAAATAGAGCGCATTTTCTCTTTATTTCTCACCAATTTATTAACTAAGAGGAAAAACTCTAGGAAATTGGAGAGAGAGATGTCGGGTCCTATAGCAAGGGAGAAAGATATCAAGGAAGAATCAAGCAAGTTAGGAAGAAAAGGAAGAACTTCAAAGGTAAGAAATTATAGAAACCTGTCTTTTTATCTGATTTCTTTTAAAAGCTTTGTAGTATGATATTAAGTGCCTTGTTGGTGGATATTGTTGTTTAATGGAAGATCAAGAATGATCTTGAAGAAATAAGTTTGTGTGTGGTTTAGATATGTTAAATCATTTGCTAGTATGCATGAAAAATGAAAACGAATGTTAAAATCGTAAGTCTAAGCGTAAAGGATGGAAAATATCATAGAGGACTTTAAATCGAACTTTTAATGTTTATTATTTGTGAAATCCGACAAGAAGAATTTTTATATAAGTAAGTTATGGAGAAGTTTCAAGTGGAACGGGAGAAAAATATGTTATAATGAAGTTATGACAAAATGTTTCGTAAAAGTTGCCGATCGTGAAAAAACTAGCTTGGAACCCTTTTTGGGCCAAGTTACGGGTACTTAACGCTTTCGAAAAAGTATTTCTTTTTGTGGTAATTATAGTTAGGTGAAAACGTGAGTCGTGTAGACACTCGAAATTTTACATTCCTATTACTAACCATGCAGGAGGGCAAAATCATCTTTTATCTTCCAGAGACAACCCTGGAATTCAAATCACCAAATCAAACCCCGGAGAAACTCTGAGAGAATAAGTCAAACCCCGGAGACAATCCCGGGAGATCAAATCTAAACCCCAGAGACAACCCCGAGATATCAAATTAAATCTCGGAGACAACCCAGGGATGTCAAGTCCAAGCCCGGGAGACAACCTCGGGAGATCAAATCCAACCCCTGTGACAACCCCGAGAGATCAGGTCAAACCCCAGAGACAACCCGGGAGATCAAATCTAACCCCGGAGACAACCCCGAGAGACCAATTCCAACCCTGAATACAACCCCAGGAGATCTAGTCCAACCCCGGAGACAATCCCGAGAGATCAAATCCAACCTCGGAGACAACCCCGGGAGATCAAGTCCAACACTGGAGACAACCCCGGGAGATCAAGTCCAACACTAGAGACAACCTCGGGAGATCAAATCAAACTCAAGATGAGAGTTTTAACACGAATATTATCTCGTAGACAATATCCAAACTCAAATGGAGTCCTCATTACAATTATTATCACACTATTTTATAGAATAATGAGGACTACTATAGCCTCCATCTTGGACCATCACTCCATTCCCCGACTAGTCCCAACTATATTCTCATTTCCTGAAAAGAACAATGAAAGAAAATGGTGAGCTCAACTAGCACAGTAAAGAATATTATGACTAAGATAATGTAGAATAAATTATCCTTAGTCTTCAACAATATAAAAACTGATATAATACAATAGACAACAAGTTTAACTGCAGCGGAACAAGCAATCCATTAGAAGAGTCAAGTAGAGCATGATGTCTACTATCTTTTATGATTTAAAAGTTCATCATCAATATTTTATTTCTGCAACACAATTCAATAAATAATTCATACCACCCAATTATCCATGTACTACGGGCCAAAGATATTCGTTAATATCACATCCATGAATTATTCATGCACTACGGGCTAGGGGTGCTCAAAATGTTCGGTTTTTTCAGTTTTTTACCGATACCTGAGGTACCGGTTTTTCAGTATTTTAATATTTTTTGGTACCGATAGCGGTAATGACTTTTTTGAATTCGGTAAAAACCGAAATACCGAAAATACCAAAATTTAATAATTTAATAATTAATAGTTAATGTTTTGTAATTTTATATATTAATAATTTCTATATAATAGTAGTTTTATTAATTTTTTTATATATATTAATAATGTTTTGTAGTTTTTTTTATATATTAATTATTATTAATAGTTAATGAGTTCTTAGTTTTTAAAAAAATTATTAATATATAAAAAAAATTATTTAATTATTATAAATAATTATATATATTACCATGCGGTATAACAAAAAATTGAACCGAAAAAACCAGTACCAATTTTGTACCGAATTGGTACCGAAACCGGTAATTCAGTACCGGTTTCGGTTCTTGTTTTTTCAGTAATTTCGGATCAGATGTAACGCCCGAGAAATTTGGATCCTTTGTCAAAATATTTGAAAGAATTAATTAATGAATAAAATAATATTATTTGTTATTATATGTGTTAATAAGATGGATGTCGTTCTATAACCTAGAAATGTCAAAATATCGTAGTATTTGAATCACGTGAGAGAATTAAAGTGTTTGAATTTTCAAGATGAAAATAAATGTTTTCCGAGAAAGTTTACAAAAAACACTATTCACCGTTTATCGCTCGGGAATTATTTTTGAACTTCCGAGAAATACGTAACGTTAGAATATCGTGGCGAGATGGATTATGTAATAATAATCTAAGTATGGAAAATGCAATAATTCGCATGCGGAGTTAATTTTGGAATGAGAAGTATTAACTTATAATGAAATGAAATTGTGGGTTATATCTTGTGCATGTCCATAAGCTCAAAGGTGTAAACCTAGGTGGGATTATTTCTAAAGCCCAAGTAGTAATAACATGAAGCCCATGGTAGATTAATACAAGCCCAAAGATTAGTTAATTGAATTAAGCACTAAGCCTAAGTATGATCCATTAGTTAATGAGGATCCATGGGGCAACCCATGGATAAACTTGATGGGCAAGAACTTTAGGTATTGACCAAGGATTGAATGTGGTGATCAAGTATTATGAGTGATGAGCAAGATTACTTAATGAGCAAGCTATGAATAGTAAGGAAGTTAGCTTAAGGAGGTGGGATGACATAAAGACCATTCTGCCCTAACTTTGAATTGTCTATAAATAGCAAGCTTCAATTCATTTGTTGTTTGTTCAATTTTCATCCAACTTCTTACAAGATAAATAACTTAAGTGTTAGAGAGAATAAGTCATATAAGCACTTATAAGTCATCTCAACTTTTGGTAGATTTTCCAAAGTGAAGTGAAGTAATAGTTCATCAAAGGTAATTATCTTGTCTCTTCAATCTATATCATAATAGGATTGATAGAGAAGTGGGATGGTTTAATGATATCATGTCATAAGTCATTGATGAATGAACTTAAGCCGAATAAGTTGAATAAGCAACTTGAACTTAAATAAGTTGACGAACTTATGAAGGAATTGCCCTTTGTTGTTATAACATGAGAATTATAGTTAATAAGTGAAATAAGTCATTGACTTATGAGAATAAGTCAAAACCTACTTTGATAATAAGTTGGTGTAATAAGTAACTTGTAATGTCTACATGTTGATTAAATTCACCTAGAATGATTAGTAATGAGGTTTCGATGGAATTCACATAATTAGACGATAATCGTCGAATTCATGAAATTCTCGGAATGGAAGTCGTATTTTATGTTTGAAGTCGTAAATATTGGTTTTCGATGGAGACAAGTCATATTTGGCATTATAGAGTTGTGGACTCGAAAATGGCCGGATTCTGACTTAGAACGAAGAAACGATTGTTGAACGTTCACGAACGTTTATCGTTTTCGTTAAAATGAACTAATAGGTGAAATTTTAGCTAATAAAGTAAAATAGATAAAATTCTTGTATGATCGCATAGAGTACGTAATTTGTGAACCGTAGGCTCTTGAACGAACCAATTCGGACTTATAACAAAGAAGTTATGAGTCCGGAAGTTTCACAAAATTTTTAAAACTGTCCAAATTTTCTGGTGCACAGAGCTGGCACTGCGGCGCCAGCACAAGGTAAATTATCCCGCACCGCTGCGCCAAAGTGGCCATCAGCCCCTGGAGAGTCACACCGCAGTGCGACATTTAACAAAAAGACTTGCACCGCGGCGCCGAGTCCAGATTTTTGAGTACTAAGTGGTGACTCCACAGCGCGGCACCAAGTTCAATAGTCGTCGCTACAGCGCCAGCCTCTTAACCTAGATAGTGATGAATGTTTACAAATGAACATGAGTAGATATTGTTAATCAATTAAATGAAGATCTTAATGAAACATTGTTAAGACATAATTAAGCCTTAAGTATGAACACTTAGAGTTAAGTTAAGTCAATTACTTATGAATGAAAGAATTATCTAACGGAAAGCCGAAACCAATAATAACAAATCTAATACGTATTTAGATTGAGAAGAAGGGTAAGATTCTTTAGGAACCATGTGTTATCATTCCTGACCTAATGTTCTATGTTATACTATTATTTAATGTAGAGACCTTAAAGACGTAAAGTGCACATATTATATCAATAAGCAGACACTAAAGGCAAGTACTCTTAACCCTTGTTCCAGTTCGATCTGGACAAGTCTTTGTGATTCATGTATTCTACGCATGTGTTAGTATCTGAGGGAGTCAAAGCCAATCATTTCGGCTAGACGTATGCTATGTTATTCTATCAAGTGTTGATAAGGATTTACCAAACAAATATTGTTGTGGTTTTCAAAAGTAGATTGAGTATGCTAAAATGTTTTGTCGTTAAACGACAGGCACGTGTGGTTGCCACAACTTAAACGTATACACGTTTAATGAATGTAGTGTTGATCAATATAGAGTACTATAGGCTGATCACCTAGACGTGCTCGTAAGCTATACCGGACTTACGGACTTCGTGCCGAGATGTCCTTTTCAAAGTACTTATGAATTATTTACGGTCTTGAATCGGAATTGATGTTTTACTGAATATTGTTGTTCTAAAACATTTTGAATGAAAAGAAGTGCTATTTTGAATTCTCAATAGTACTTCGTAACTATTGTTCGGTTATCGAGGATATACGATTCCTATGTTCAAGCATGCTATTTTATTAGAATTGTTGTACTTGCTGAGCTATTTAGGCTCATTCTTGCTTGAACCATATGAATGCAGCTAAGACAGAACGGACCGATGGATCTGGTAAGGATAAAGGGAAGGCGAAAGCAAACCCGTAGATTACTTATGTAATAGTATAGATTTTGTAAGGAATAATATTGATATTATGACAAAGACAATGTATTGGTTGTAAAGAACCTAGGGAATGTATATTTCTTTTGTTATATATATAAGACATATCCGTTCTCTAGAGGTATTTCAATTGGATGTTTATATGAACTGTAGCACCATGTAACACCATCTGTCGGGTTGGAAGATACCCAGATTTGGGGGGCGTCACAGGTACCAGTTCGGCTTTTTACCGATGAGCACCCCTACTACGGGCCAAGGATATTTGTT
This sequence comes from Panax japonicus, assembly GCA_020205505.1. Classification (NCBI taxonomy): domain Eukaryota; kingdom Viridiplantae; phylum Streptophyta; class Magnoliopsida; order Apiales; family Araliaceae; genus Panax; species Panax japonicus. The sequence continues at coordinate 7,340,129 of CM035101.1, forward strand.
ATTATCATCAGTGGTCATGATCATGCCAAACAACTGTCCATCAATGCACTACAGGCCAATGAGGACTTTCACCACATCATTCTTGGTCATAATCATACCAATCAATAGTCCATCTATGCACTACGGGCCAAAGATGACTTTCACCACAATATAAGCATGAGGATGATAACAATGATATAAGAAATCAATCAAGTGAGATCAAGGATAAATATTAAAAAAAATTAATTTAATTTCTACAGAGTTTAATAATGTCCAAATTGTCAAAATGATAACTACTTTGTGGAGTAAAATTCAAAAATAATATTCATGTATCAAAAATAATTTGGACAGAAAATAAATCAATTTTTTTATGAATAGTACCCCGTGAATAGTATTTCATGAATAGTATTTCGTGAATAGTACCATTGAATAGTATCATATATATGAATAGTACCATATGAACAGTGTCGTATGTATGAATAGTACTCCGGCATGAAAAACTTCAAATTTAACAAGAAAGTTTAGAAAAATATTTCCGTGAAACGATACTAGATGAATCGCAAAATTCAAAGATAATCTACTAATTTCAAGGAGTATAGAAGCAATACTTATCAAAATAAGTATAGAATTAGGAATATGAAACGAAATAATATTACTTACATACTAAAGAGTATGAATGAAAATAATATCCCTTTCGAATATTGAACAAAAATAATACTCCTTACGAATATTGAACGAAGATAATATTCCTTACGAATATTGAACGAAGATAATATTCCTTATGAATATTGAACGAAGATAATATTCCTTACGAATATTGAACAAAATAATGTTCCTTATAAATACGAAAAATAATCTCTCATGAATATGAAATAAATAATACCCCTTACCTTAAAAGGAGAGTACTTCTGATTGGTATAGCGGAGATATTCTTTAAGAAAACTTGCATTATTTGCTACACTCAAAGTTTCCTTAAACTTAAAAGAAATACGCTCAATATTATAGAAGAAGAATTCTCTTATTCTTGTGTGATTTTCATTTCTAAACTAAGAATCCTATTTATAGGAGAATGACATAATACTATTTAGGAGAAAATCACGGGTGAACAGTAATGAATCACAGACGTTTGGCTAAAATTTCTGATTTCACTATGCAACACTATGCAATATTATGCAAACACTATGCAATACTATGCAACACTATGTAGTACTATGCAATATAAAACAAAAACTGAGATAACTTTCTACCGACGATTTTGAAAAATGAGTAAGTGGTGGTCCATGTAATAAGCCAAATTTATAATAAATACTTTATCGACATCGAGATTTTTATTTGTCCCTTTCTATTCTTGTCTTTTGGTGTTCTCATGCATGTTAGGTAAGATTTGTTTGAAAAAACAAGTTTAAAAAGGTCCGACATGTATATGTCGACGATTTGACTGTAAGAGTCGCTAGTTGGTATTTTTAAATGGTTGCAGCAACTCAACCGAGAGATGGTTTTCACATAGACCTAGTGATGTGACACTTTATAAGTGGTCTGCAAAACCTAAAATTCTTTAGGGTCCGGGGCTTGATTAAGCGGGGGGAAGGTGTTTGGCACCCCCGACTTCCGTGGTGACACGGTTATCACCACTTTTCAATTTAAACTTTTATCTGAATGTGTGTGTGGAGGTCTATGTATAGTTGTCTGGAAGTAGTGTTATGCCTCGTTTACACCTATATACAAAGGGTTTGACTTTTGTATAAAAGTTTAATTTTAACGAGATATGACAGTGATGTTTTGTAAAATAGGTTTTTCAAACCCTTGTGCTCAATAGTAATTGTGGCCTTTGATACTTCCATTTTATTATGTGTTCGGCTAGATTGCTTTTATTATTTTTGAGATGCAAAGCATCTTCAAGAAAATATGAAACACAGCAGTGTCGAACTCCTTGTGGGCATGAGAGGCATCTAAGAAAATTCAAACACCGTGAATAATTTACAAGCTGGCTGAAGCAGAAAATGTCCATTACGGGAACCAAATCTAGATTCAGGAAATGAATCTATGATCACATGATTCCTAGGCTCACATGATAAAGCAATATGTACAAAAGCTAAAACAAGAACTAGATTTTAAGAAATCTAAACCATTTCAGCTTCATCGGTTCCAGTTTAGTCACCAATGAACCAGTTAAAGTGAGAAATAACCTGATTTAGGAAAATCTAACTCGCAGGCTGATAAAAAGTTATATATATATATATATATATATATATATATATATATATATATATATATAAGCTGTAAATATATATATGAACAATCAACAACAACGAAGTAAACTCCAAGCATGACGTGAAAATGTATGTATATATATATATATATATAAAAAAAGTTGTAAACGCATCAGATGTAGTTTTGATAATATATATATATATATATATATATTATATATAAAAGCAGTATATATCCAGGCTCAATCGAATCGAATATATATAGTCCGGACGCCCGAATTTTAGTCCCGTCCGGACTTTTTTTTTTTTGCTTTTTTTTTAAAACAACTAAAAAAAATAATTAATATTTTATGGAATTAAATTTTTTTTTCATAATACAGTGTTTTGGGCGTGATTTGGGTACGTATAACAAAACATGTATGTTCAGTCTGTGCAAACTGTGCCACCATTTTTTGGTATAGGTATCCAAATCACCCCCAAAATATTGTATTATGGAAAAATTTCAGTTCCATAAAATATTAAATATTTTTTTTAGTTACTTTTTTTAAAAAAAAAAGCAAAAAAAAAAATATTTGGGGTATATATATATATACACACGACTCTCAACGTGAATAATTATGTGTGGATGGAAGTGAGAAAAGGCTTAAGAAATTTGAGATGTCTTACAGTGGGCTGCCAAATAGACTTCGGATAGCTTTTTAATGAATGAATACTCGATTTCCACTGGTTAAATATAGCAAAACACGAGCTCACAAGTGTTTGGAAAGAGAAAACACTCGGTTTAAAGTGTGTACAGAGTAAAATGGACAGGGCTTCCTCGCCTTTTTTTCTTCTTTAAAATGGGCAACCAAGTGCCTTTATTTATAGAAATGATGGTTGCGGGTCTACGCGCAGTGGCCGTGGGTCTACCTGCGGTTGCCCGAGTTTCTCCGGGCCATGCGGGTCCCATCGTCTAGAAGTACGTACACTAATGCAGCGAGCTGTCCGCTCGAACCTTCATAACTTTCAATCCGGGAGTCCGATGAAAACGTGTCATACCATTTCAGAAAACTCTTTCCGAGAGCTATGCAATGACATAGGGCTTGCCCTTTTTTGAATCCGGTAAGATGGGTCCATGACCAAAATAGCATTTATGGGTCTCCATCAGGCAATCAATTAAGCTGTTTTGCGTAGTTTGCGCTCGGAAGTTAAGATATGGTTCTTGTGGGACTTCTTTTAAAGAAATTTGAGTTAAAATGAGTTGATTTGTGTTGAGATTGAGTTGGAAAAATGACCATTTTGCCCTATCCAGGGTTATCTCCGATTTTAGCGCAGTTGTAGCAGTCTTTTTCTCAGGGTTATCTCTGATATTGGCATGATGTTGACTCTGATTGTCCTCAGGATTATTTCTGAGGTTTTCTTGACCTCCTGGGGTTGACTCCGAGCATTGAACTTGATCTCCCAGGGTTATCTCCGGGGTTGGAACTTACTTTGTCAGAGTTATCTCCGGGGTTGGAAAACTGATTTCCCAGGGTTATCTCCGGGGTTGGAACTGGATCTCCCGGTGTTATCTCTGGGGTTGGAATTGATGTTGTGGTCCTCCAGGGTCATCTCTAGAGTGTGAAAAGACGCTTTTGTCCTCCTGCATAGTTAGTAATATGAAAAAGAAATTTTGAGTGTCTACATACTTCATGACAAACCCCTTTTATTTATCACATTTCACTTGACTAATCACATTTTTAATCTTTCAACATTTATTCATCATTAATATTATAACTCATAATATTAACAACGATATCATTCCAAGGAAAGAGGAGGCTTTCCGATAAAGACTTCTCCTTATTGTCACGCAATTAAATGACCTAACCCCTTTCCTTGACAGAACTTTATAGACATTGTCAATAATGCAAATAATAATATAAATAAATTTGTCGTCTCAATTATTGATTTAATAATATAAAGTATTGTGCATATGATACTGTGACAATTGTGACAACCCGAGAATTTGGACAATTTATTAAAATCTTAAATGATTGATTTAAGGTCAAATAATAGACCTAGACAGAAAATAAGTGTATGCGTTTGATATTATTAGGGTGAAATTTTGATGATTTCAAAATTTTGTGAAGGATATAGGTGAATTATTCAGGATTAAGGATTTATGTGACTATGTTCTGTGAATATGGTTATGTATGTGTACTGAATGTGGTTAAGGGTCAAGGGTTGACCAGATTAATTATATATGTGTCAAACCCTAAGTATATATTAAGAACTTTAACGTTCGGTTAGAAAACCCTAGCAATTAATAAGAAATCCAAGAAACTGGTTCTGGAAACCCTAATGTCAGTTCTGGGAATCTAAAACCCTAATTCGGTGCATGAAACCCTAAATCGGAAACTTAATGGCATAAGTGTAAATAATTGTAGGATTAATTAGGGTTAATCTTAACAAATTGATTACAAAACCCTAATTCTGAATTTGAAACCTGATTTGATTATTAGAAAACCCTAAAACCAGATCTGAAAACCCTAGTTTCAGATCCTGATAAATTGAAGCCCTAATCTGGGAACTTAGCGAAGAATTATAATGCTTATGTGGCATTAATTATACTACTAATTAGGGCAAAGCTTAATTATTAGCAAACCCTAATTTCAAATTTAGAAAACCCTAATTTCGGGATTTGAAACCCTAATTTTATAATTAGGTAAAACGAAAGTGTTAATTTAAATACTTTTAATGTTAATTAGGATATATTAATTCTAATTTTCAAGATTGAGTAATTAAAAAACTCTAATCTAATTACGAATATTTAATTTCTATTTTAGAAAATTATTTTCTATTAGAAACCCTAAATTATTGGATTGAAAACCCTAATGACCATTTTGAACCCTAATTGTACGGTGGTGGATTTAATTGCCAAATTAGCAATATTAATTAGGAATTATAAATCCTAATTGTCAAGTTATTAGAAACCCTAATCTAATTAGGAAATCTAATTTCTAAAATTGAAATATTATTTTTTTCTACTTAAAACCCTAAAATGTGGTTTTGAAACCTAATGTATAATTGTGGCCCTAAGTGTTAAATTAGCGATTTTAATTAGGATAAATTAGTCCTAATTGGCAAAGATTGTTGTGTAATTAGGAAATTATAATATAATTAGGAAGCCCTAATTATAATTTAAAAATCAAGATATTCTATTTTAATATCTAATTAGAAAATTTTTGAAATCCAAGTAGTTAAATCTTTAAGGGTTAAACCCTAAACCCTAAAAATATTAAACCCTAAGGGTTTTACCAAATGACAAAACTAGAATTAAAATGTTGTGGAAAGTGACCATCTTGCCCTTTCTATCTCTTTAATGTGATAGCTTGCAAATCTTGGCAAATCAAAAGTTGTTCAACAACCCTAACTACTCCATGTGTCTACCAACAACTCCCATCAGCCTAATTCAGCAGCTAGGTAAGCAACATACATTGTATTCATTAAATATAAAGATTAAAGAGAGATAAATGGTCTCTTCATTTTTTATTTCTCACCTAGACATTCTCTCTCCTAACTTTCGAGATTTAGAGTGAGAGAGAGAGAGAGAGAGAGAAAGTTGAGCTAAGATTAGTTCATAGCACGCCAATATCAGATCCAGGAGTCAGAATCAAGAATCAAAGTTAGAAAGAGGTATAAACCCTAATTTTCAAAATCCTTAGATCTGATGTTAAAAGTTGTAATTGATTGGTTACAGATGTGTAATAAGGTGTCTTTTAGTGATCTGGGTTGTTAAATCCCAGATCCATAACATCAAAATGCTCGAATTTGATGATTTTTGAAATCTGGAAAAAGTTGGAAATATGGCCTGACAAGCTAATGTCAGGGCCTGTAAATCCTTCTCTGTTTTTTGATTTGTTGTATTTTAAGTTTTAAACTTGTAGTATGTCGTAAGGGCTGTGATATGAAACTTGAATCAAGTCCAGATCACGTGTAGATTGAAAGTTATAGTCAGTCAAAGGTAGTTGACCGTTCACGGGAAATAAATTATGGGTAACCCAAAATTTCCCCAGGAGGTCTGACAAGATGTTCAAAGCCCTTGATCTTGTCGGTGTTTGTTGTTTTGGTCATTGTGTTGGTTAGATATTGTAGACATGTTTAAGGACTACACAATCATGTTATTATATCACTCAGATCTTTTATAGAATCAAAGTAATGAACAGTCAAACCATCGTTGACCATCATGACCGGAAGAGGATTCTGGGTAACCCATATCTTCAACGGCTTTTTCTGCCTACCAGTTTGACCGGCTCGAATCTGTCTTGTATGATGTTTTTGTTATGATTTAGTGTTATCAAATTGTACATTTCCATCAATACTACATGAATGAATCAATCAAACACCCTAAAAAAGCCGGAGATGTGTAGATTAAAAGAACCAAAGTAGCACCCACGTCTGTTCTTCATTTTCTGGAAAACCCAGAAAATGAAGAACAGCGTTGTCAGACATTTGGCTAGCTTAGATCTTGCTCTGATGTTGTGTTATGATCGAGATGTTGTTTGTGTGTTGTAGTTTTACATATATATTACGCGATCACACTTCAAACAAACCCCAGAAATCATAAGGAACCTAGATAAAATCACGGTCAAACTAGGGACCTTGTACACTGACATGAAGGTCTCAAGAACCAAGAACACTTATAGCGACGGTTCTGTCGCTATAGGGCCTTTTAGTGACAGTTTTATTATTATTTTCTGGAAATTAGTTAAAAATAGAAAAAAAATGGTTTTTAATTATGAAAAATATATAATAAATTCTGAAAAATAGTTTTTAACTATTTTGAGTATATTTCGAAAATATTTAATATTTTTGGAATATAAAAGGTATTTATTTATTTAATTATAATATTAAATAAATGATTTAAAAATGATTTTAATTCATGAAAAATCATGAAAAATAATATTATGGTATAAGAAAATATTTTAAGTTATTTTTTGATGACTTTTAATATTTTGGGATGAATTTCATTAATTAATCAATATTAATGATAACTAGTTTATTTAATAGATATAATAAATAAATTATGGAAAATTAGAAATAATGATTTAAAAATCATATAAAAATGATTTAAGTGTTATAAAAATATTTTAAGTTTTAAAATATAACTTTTGATATTTATTCATGAAAATATTAATATTTTAATATTAATATTAATTATCGGATAATGAATTTAATGGTTTAAAAATCATATAAATATGATTTTAAGGTATTAAAAATACTTTGATATATTATAATATTATGTTGTGATTTTCATTAATATTTTATATTAAATGAATATTAATGATTAAAGGAATTATGTGGTATTTAATTCATTTAAATACAGTTTTAATGATTGAAAAATGTTGATAAATGATATTAATTATCTAAAAATTATTATAAGTCCTTAAAAATTATTTTGACTGATTAGATAATTATCTGTGATAATTGTTAAGTGTTTAAGTAAGAGTTTAATTGAACTGAAACTCGAGTGTTGACCGACTAGGCCGTCGGGATGTTAGAATTGTGTCGGTTTCAAATCAAACTGAAATAGTTTGACCTAATACCAAGTCTTATGTGTTGTATAGACTGATAGGCTTATATGCTATGTGTTTAGGTTATTCTGTGGATATGTATATATAACAGTATTATACTGTGATGATATTATTCTAATATTGGAGATCTATATTACTAATATTAGGTCTTCGGGTAAAGCGTTATAAATTGCATTGCGATAATCAACGGTTCAAGCAAGTTTCTTTTTACTAAACTCTACTAAGAGTATTTTATTCAATCTTTTGGTTAATCATTGCTGATTGCCACGAAAATTATACTATGTACATCTTGTATGTATAAGTCAGGTATGAAAGGCTGATCGCCTTCATTACCAGTTGGTTCAGAAATGTTTGTTCATGTTTAAAACTTGTTCAGTCAAAAGTTTGTTTATGCTAGTTCTCAATTATATTGATGAATTATAACCAGCTTATTATTCATACTCTTCAATCATGATATATCGTTATATTATTGTATTTAAACTTGCTGGGCAACTTTCATGCTCACCCTTGCTATATCATGATAAAACATTGCAGGTAATGCGAATGCGTTCGAATACAGGAAAAGGTTAAGGCCAAGTTCAGCTTGGGATAAAACGTGCGGCTATTTTGTAATAGTATAGTTTGATAAAGATGTTATGTGTTAGAAAAGTTATGAAATGTGTATTAAGTTAAGGTTACTCGACCTTGGGGATTATGTGTAAGTTTAATGTATAAACAATTTATGTTTATATCTTCCGCAAATAGTTATATAAATAGTATACCGAATCTGCGGTGATTTGGGGCCTGGATTCGGGGCTATCACAACAATAATTAAATCAATAATATGAGATACTATACAGCAACTACTGTGACAATAATTGAATAAACTAAGTGAATTCTTACGTAACAATAAATAATAAGAGATATTATACAATACCGTGTGCTACTGTGCAACCACGCGTATTACTGTACTTTTATCACCGAGTATTTCAGCAGTTAACGGTAAAAGCCTTGCCATTATTTTTATAAAAAGGTTATTTTTGTTGCTTTCTAAATCCAACAGTAATTCTGTTGTGGGATCCACCAATGATTATGTCGTCGTAAGATTATTCCCTGATAAAGCGAATATTCCCCGACCAAACGAATATTTTATGACAACTTGCATACTTTACAAAATTTGTAAATATTACCCACAACTATAATATTTTATCAAATCCACACCTTATTATTCAAAATAACATTTAGAGAAAATTAAATATTTATTCATAAAAGTTGGGGTTTTATGTTGCTCGATTTTGCAACCGATAAACACGCGCAAGTATACGCGGTCAACAAGTAATATAATGATAAGAGAGTTGTCAAACCCACGAGGAATTATCACTAATATCTATCAAGTACTGACTTTATATCACCTCAGTCTTATTTAAACATTTAATTGAAACGATAAATTATGATTATAATTAATCAAAATAACAAAAAAACAAAACATAGATAGATAGATAAAGAGCTAAGAACACAATATACACACAAGCATTTTGTCAAACACTCGGCGTGCATCACTTTGTTCAAATCTCTTAACTCTCTTTATGATCATGGCAGCCACTATGAATTGGCAATACATAAATTATGCATATACATAATCACATAAAGAACCAATTCGCATGACACCAATCAAAAAGAAAACAAATTAGAAGTTTAATTCATAACAAATAAATCAAACTATTCCAAATATTAGGTAATCATCCAATGGATCATACAAGTATCAAAGAAAAGCTAGAAGTTTAATTCAATTCCTTGTCTCCATAGGTGTTACAAATGTTTGCACTAGATCCCCAAGAATGAGTTCTAGCCACTAGAGGAAAAAGGAAGAAAGAAAGGATGGCTTCCCTTAGTTGTTGGTTGAAGCTCCTCCATTGATGTTGTTGAAGCTCCCACCATTGATGCTCCTTGAAGCTCTTGAAGAACCATGACCAAGAGCCATGGCCTCCCTCTTCTCCAAGCCACCACCTCTCTCTTTTTCTCCTCTAGGTTGCAAGTGGAAGTGAAGGATTATGTTTTTGGGTCATTAGGTTGAGCATTTAATAGCTAAAATCTGTCCAAAATTCGTGTCTGGCGCTGCGGCGCCATGATTTGGCTTGAACGCGGCGCTGCGGCGCAGAAGAAGGGGCTGGGTACTGCTAAGTGGCGCTGCGGCGCGACAAATACACTAGCAAGTCGCGCTGCGGCGCCGGGCCATTTTCTGCTCGGACATCTGTTGGAAAAATGGTCATAACTTCTTCATACGAACTCCGATTGAGGCGATTCAAGATGATCCGGAAAGAGGAGAAGTAGATCTACAACTTTCATTCTTTGAGTTCTTCGAAATAATGGCTAGATCAATGCTCAAATTGGCCTTTAAGTGACTGTTATGCAAATAGTAGTTGGTAGTTTCCAGATTTGACACCCGTTGGGAAAATGGCCATAACTCCCGTATCCGAACTCCGATTGAGGCGATTCAAGATGATCCGGAAAGAGGAGACGTTGATCTACAACTTCCATTCTTGAAGTTTGGACAGATAATGACCGGATCATGGCTAAAATTGGGCTTTACGGGACTGCTATGTCAATGGCAAACCGAAAATGCGAATTTGGCGATTCCAACCATCGACCCAAATGACATTCCATCTAATTCCTACAAAACAAAGTAAAAACACATAAAACTAATACAAATATACATAAAAGCAATATAAAACTATATTACACAACAATACAATGAAAACATATAAAAACCAAACAAACTAGATTAGGATTTACAAATTATCAAACTCAAAAGTACCTAATTTGTGTATATAAAACACACTCATCATTTTACACCGGAGCCAACTCCGGGAGATCAAATCTAAACCCAGAGACAACCCTGGGAGATCAAATCAAACCTTGGAGACAACCCAAGGAGATCAAGTCCAGCCCCAGAGACAACCTTGAGAGATCAAATCCAACCCTAGAGACAATCCCGGGAGATCAAGCCAAAACCCGGTGATAACCCTGGGAAATCAAACCAGCTTCAGAGATAACCCTAAAAACTGTCAAAAGTCAACAACAGTTCAATATCGGAGATAACCCCGAGGAAGACAGCTAAAACTGCATCAAGCCTGGAACGAACCCGGGAGAGGAAAATTAGTAATTTTTCCAACTCAACATCAATTCAGCCCAAATCACTTCAAAAGAAGTAATGCAGAACCATAATATCAATCCTTAGTGAAAATAGCAAAAGACAGCTCAACGGATGGACTGTGAATACTTGAAGATCTGGTCATGGACCCATCTTCGTGGATTCAGAAAATGTCAAATCGCATGTCATTGTGTAGCTCTCGTCAAGGGCTTTCCAGAAAGGTATAGCACGCCTCCATCGGATTCTGGATTAAAAGTTATGAAGGTTTGAGCGGATAATGTATTGATCCAAGTGCACGCACTTCGAGATAACAAGACCCACGGGGCCCGAGCCACCCTCGGTAGCTGCAGGTAGACCCGCGGCTACTTTGGTCTATAAATACACCCCCCCCCCCCCCCGTTAGCCAAAATAAAAGAAGAAGAAGAAAACAGAGGAAATTCCATCCATTTCAGCTCTTAATCCCTCCTATAGTGTTTAAAACTTCAATATTCTTCTTTCTAAACACTTGTATACGTATATATTACAACATATCAAAATTTAATCGGTGGAAATTGAGTTTTCAAGCTCCAAAAGCAGTCTGAAGCCTTCCATGCAGCACACTGTAAGATTTTTCAAATTTGAAGCTTTCTCTTGCTTATATATATATATCCACGACCTGCAGATTCAAACTCGAATTATACTGTTTAGTAGTGTCTGGTTGTTAATCTGTGGCCTTTTATTGCTTTATTATATATATATATATACATATATATTTACATTAAACAGTCATGCCTGGATTCTAAATTCGTGGCTATATATATATACATATATATATATATACATATATATATATATATACATATATATATATATATATTAGTTGTTTACTCTGATTAAGTATATGTTATAACTGTTTATTTAATGTAAATCTGTAATATTTGAATCTGTGGACTAAATTTATCTAAATTTAGCCATTTCTAACTTTTAACGGTTGAAGAGTTGTAAAACTAGAACCGTTATGCTAGAATGGCTAAGATTTATTTAAATCTAGTTTTGTTTATAGTTTTTTTTTGTAAATATTAATCAACCATCTGGTCGTATATCTGTATCTAGAGGGAACGTGAAGCTTGGTTACTCGCATGCAGGGATTTAACTAATGACTCATTTGTTTTGCATCTTTTAGATTAAATATCTATTTTATTTCAGTATACTCGTTATGCAGGCTATTCATATCATATTATGTGAGCCTAGGAGCTTTGGGATCTAAGATCCAGCTGACGGATCTAGATCTGGTTCCCATGATGGACTTTTTCAGTTGTACAGTTAGCTTGTAAATCATATGTGTGGTGCTTGGACATCCTTCGATGGCTTTCATGCCCATAAGGACCCCGACACTTATATGTATATTATTTTGTCGAAGATGCTTCATATCTTGAGAATAAAATCAAAACATGCCGAATACGGGATAAAATGGAAGTATCAAAGGCCTCAATTACTATGTGAGCATAATGGTTTAAAAACCTATTTTCAATACATCATCTTATATGCATTGTATTAAAATTGAACTTTTATACAAGTCAAACCCTTTGTATATAGGTACAAAAGAGGCATAGCACTACTTCCAAATAAAGCACTTAGGCCTAATTAACCACACACATACTTCAAATAAATTAGGGAATTGAAAAAATGCGGTAATCGTATTTTCACAGATGGCGGGGGGGTGCCTAACACCTTCCCCCTGTTTAATTAAGCCCACGAACTCTATAAATCTCAGTTTCTAAGGCATGTTAGACAAAGTCAAATAATTGGTCCTTTGTGTAAACCTTTTCAAACTTGGTTGAGTTGGTACAACCGTTTAATAACTACCAACTAGCGACTTTGAATTTTAAAATCGTCAATATTTTGTGTTGGACCCTTTTGTCAGACTCGCCCTTTCAAATAAAATTCAACTCATATAGAAAACATAAAGGGTAGAAAGACTAAAAGAGGAATTCCAAAAAAGGAAAATTTTCTCGACACCGACAGGTGGCGACTCTGCTGGGGACAGTAGAGGGCTTAATCCGCATTTCAATCTTTAAAAAAACCATTCTTATCTACTTGTATGTTAATGTTGTCTTTACATTGAATGGATGTGAATGAAAGATCTATTTACTGTACTTTAGTGCGTCGCAGAATCTCGGCATTTTGTATTAGTACCTCACACAATGTCATCATTTCATACGGTGAGACACGATGTATGTGAATATATGTTGTGTGATTCCTCAACCAGGAGGCGAACCCATCGGTCTTTGATTACTGGACTCAACGGAGAATATTCCCGCGAGGCTCAGGAAAGGCACCACTCAGATCCGCTCCTAAAAGATCGGATTAACTTCTCATCTAGTAAATTGCAATGATCTGGGGACCGTCGTGCCGGAAAGCCGTGAGAGTAACCGAAGATAGGTAAGCCTGTGATAAACCAAATGCGAAGGGAAGTCTTTTCATGCCTTTCCCTTTTCAATTCCATATAAAATTCAATGTAAATTACGATTCCATATAAATGTAAATATAAAGAAACGAAAAAGAAAATATAAATATACATTCCATTACCTATCAAAACCTGTCATGTTATCCTGTCATCAAAACAACTGACATTTGTTTTGCATGAAAAAAATTAAAAAATCCTAAAACAGACACATTGCATAGCATGTAAACTATTAGTGTTTATCAAGACTAAACTATATAATCTTTTTGTAGGGAAACAATTGGTGTTGTTACCCTATTAAAGTCCAAAAAGGCACTAAGCTAACCTTCGGACATGGCTGCAAGTGCCCAACCTGAATCCACCCCTATTTCTCGAGAGGATTTCGAGGGACTAAGAAACCAAATAGCAAAATTAGTTATCTTTTTGGAAAAAAAAAACAAAAGAATTTAGGGTCAACAAATACCCACTCAAACAGAGTCCTCTACACAAGAAAGAAGCCAGGATACTGACAAAAAAAAAAGGAATTAAGTACATATACCTAAACCTCAAATTCATAAAAAACCAAACAAAACTCCTGAAATCACCAATCTTAAAGAAGATTGAAAAACTGGTGATATTCAAAAGAAAGTTCAGCAAATGGAAGAAACCATCTTGTCAATCAAAAGGACTGGAGCATATGGAAGTGTGACTTATTCAGACCTTTGCATCTTTCCTGGGGTTCATTATCCAAACAAGTTTAAAACTCCTATTTTTGAGAAATATGATAGATTGGAGATCCTTACACTCATTTGAAGGTCTTTATTGGAGAACTTGGGTCATACGCCGAGGATGAAAAGTTAAAGACGCAATTATTCCAGAAAAATTTAACTGGAGAAGTCAGAGCATGGTATGCCAGATTAGACAATTCCAAAATTCATAGCTGGGAAGAACTAGCCCATGTTTTTCTAAACTAATATAGTTTCCAATCACAAATGGCTCCAGATAGGTATCAAATTTCCAAAGTTAAAATACAAAATACTGAGCCATTCAGAGAATATGCCCAAAAATGGAGACGTCTGGCTGCTCAAGTAATCCCATCAATGACAAAAACTGAGATGGTAATGACCTTCATTGACATACAAGAAACTCCATTTTACGAGAGGGTCCTAGCAGGCATAAGAAAACCATTCTTAGAAATGATTAAACACGGAGAGATGGCTGAGATGGGGTTGAAGTCTGAGAAAACCATTCTTTAGACGTCGTGGTTAAGCACATTCAAGCTAGAAATTATGGGAATAACTCTCGTAGGGTTCATAAAAAAATAAGAAGATTTATCCTTGGTACTGCAAGGACAAACTCAGAGAGGCAATCAAAACTTTCCCATTCAAAAGAAAAATTATTCCCCTTTTCAAGCATCTTCACAATCGTCAAATCCTCTGTGACACCCCCAAATCAGGGTACTCCATTCCCACAGGATTTGGTGCTCACTATCCAAAACAATTACATCTAACTACCCATAATAAAGAATAAAGACATAACTTAAATAACTTAAACAATAGTGTGACACCCTCAAATCCTGGTAATTCATTTCCTCAAGATTTGGTGTTCACTTAAGCAAAACATTCATCTATAACTACCCAATTATAATAAAATTGAATAATAAAACCTGCCCATACAGGAATAAATTTAAATAAAAATCTCCCAGATTATCTAACCTTTAACAACAATCATTCAAATGCGGAATTTAAATAAACTTCATTACAATCTTTAAACCGAAGTCTGATAATAAAACTATCGAATCTGTTACAAGTCTTCAGTACTTGTTCATCTTTCCTTTTCCTTTACTGGTGCTAGGTACGTCACCAGTTTTAATTTTAGCTGTAAGAAATTTTACAGGCAAGAGTGAGCAAACAAGGCCCACTTGAAATAACAATAAATAAATCTTTAACCTTTTACATCAATTGCCAATATTAGGCTCAATAGAACTGAACAATATATTCTATTAACTTTCTGAAAATTATAACATTCACTGAGGGTCTAATGATCACGAATCATGTCCACAATTATAAGTAATCTTTCAACTTTAACTTTAATAGTCATAAGACTATAAGGACTCCACGTACTTAGGGGGATCAACCCTTCATACAATATATTGTGCACAACCATTTCAACGCTAAGCGTAAACCTCTATAAAAAGAGTTGTTCATCTCAGTATTTAGAATTCAAGTCCACACCAAAGTAAGTTTGGTTTGGATAAGCTTTCAAGGAAATTTGGAATTTAACGAACATCAACTAAGGAGTAGTTGAATATGACCAATAACACTATACTATAGAGTAATAGTGATTAAATCAATCATAGTAAACTAAAGTCATGCATTAGGAATAATCTAATAGCATACAATTTGAATAACTATAGCATACCTTGCTTGAACAATACTAAGAAAGGTTAATTAGAATTGAATACTAAACATGCATAGCAATTTAGTTATGCATGCTAAACAACAAGTGAAATACAAGAATAACTTGTTCAACATCAAACCAAAGTTTACACAGCTTGCATCATTATAAGGTAATCGAATTAAAAATAATAATTAGTTCAATAAGATAAAGGATTAGAAAACTTGCCTTACTCGTAGGTTAAACCGAATCAATTCGAATCACAATACCCTAGATATATATATATATATATATATATATATATATATATATATATGTCATCATGACATAATTAGTCACTACCACTTTACAAACTTAACTAACTACATACATCATGTATGTTTGATTATTTAATCACATAATCAAGTTATAACACAAGTTAATCTTTAATAACATAATTATTCATAGTATAGAAATACTAAAATCAATATTTTACAGTCCTACTATCATCACATAATGTTTATCTTAAAATTTCGTGTACAAAAAGTACACTGTCAGACCATTCTGCTAACTCGCGCCGCGGCGCCACAGTTTATATTGTGGGTCGCACTGCGGCGTGGTGATGGCGCTGCGGCGCGATGAATATACTACGAAGCCGCGCTGCGGTGTGGTGATGGCGCTGCAGCACCACTAACGTACTGTTGGGCAGCACCGCGGCGCGAAACTCCAGTATCGACTGACAGCTTCGGTAACAGTACAAGAAAAAACCAATTTGGCCTACAAGCTCGTTTCTAACAGACTAATTCACATGCAATTCATTCAAAAACTTCATGTAAACATAATTCAAGAACTTCTAACATGTTTCTACTCATACAACAACATAAACAACGAATTTAAAACATCCAATTCCACTGTTTTTGACAAAAACTCTATTTTTGATATTTCAATGAAAACCAACACTGTAAATTTTGTTTTTCAACCAAAACAATTAATTCAAAGCATATTATCAATAATTATACATACTCTATCAAATTAGATGATCAATTTATCAACTAAATTATTAATTAACTCTCAATTTCTAATTTAAGCTTCACAATATTTATTCACAAAAACTCTATGTAAGAATAGTTTTTCTTCACAACCATATACATAATATAAATTCATGGACTATTCTTAATTATAGCTTAAGAAAATAGTTTAACAACACTAGATTATAATATAAAATCACATACATAAAAAAGTTCCACTTCTACGAAGCTTTCATGGAGAAAACTGGGAGAGAGAGAATACAACTATAACTTTGAAATGAACAACAATAATTTTAGATGATACCTTGTTTGAAGAAGATGATGGTCACCCTTTTTGATACTCAAGTTTCTTCTTCTCTCCAATTCTCTCTCACTTTTCTTCTTCTCTTCTTCTTCTTCTCTGAGTTTTGTTTTTCTCCCTAACTCTAACTACGTATTAGTTATCTAACGTATATAGGATATAATATATATTAAATATATAATATAATACTAACCTAACTGACATCAGTTATAATTTTTTGAAATCAAAAGCCATAAGGTTTGTTTGGTTAACTAACTAAAAATAACTCATTAATCCTTATGCCTTGTTTGGTAAAACACAATTAGATAAAATACTTCATAGGCATTAGGCCTTTGTTTGGCAAAAACTGAATTAAACTCCCTTAATTTATTTTAGTAACTCCTTTATAGCAAGATTATTTGTCACACTTCTATTTAATTAAATAATCAATTTAATCAATTCAAATACTAATCCATTAAATTACTTTAATACATAAATCATTATCACAAAATTATAATTTCTTTATAATTATAATTTTATTTAATCAACTAACACTTTATTTAATCACAAATTCCAATTAAAATACTATAATTCATTTAATCATTATTAGCTCTCTAACTTAATTATTAAATTAAATTAGTAATATATCCTCATAACAATTAATTTTCTTAGCTCCTTAATTATTTATTCAACAAATAATTAACTAAACCACATCAACTCAAATTGCCATTAAATACTTATACAATTCAATAAATATTTAATATTGCAAATAAATATTTAATATATAATATTTAATTATTTATTCAACAAATAATTAACTAAACCACATCAACTCAAATTGAAAAATTATTTATTCAACAATAAACATATCCATTAAAAAATTATATAAATCAATAAATATTTAATATTACACTTTAAATTCGGTAATGTTACGTCATTTTCTCCTTACAAGGATTATGTCCGCAGAATCACAACTCAAACAAATCATTCATTACAATCTTCCCTACTTACAAAGGTTCTGTTCCCAGAATCGAAGACACAAATTGTAATATCCTAGATTTTTCCATGTAATTAAACAATTTCAATAAACAAACTTATGTGAAATTCTTATGTGACAATTATTTTTAGATGAATTATTTATTTTATTATATGTTATGTGATAAGATGCATATTAATGGTTGTTACGGTTAGGCCAATTATTTAAATTGGTTAAGGATGAAATTAATTCTAATTAATTTTGTGGGATGACTTACAAATATGAGTTTAAGTTTGGAGCGGAATTTAGAGACGCGGTCTGCGTATTTGAGTCCGAAACGTCGAAAATAGGCAAGATAGACTGTAACCACGAAAATGTGTCACGAAAATGAGACATGCCTCATAATATTTTTATATATCCATCATTCTCTTTTACAATGCTCTTATTTATAGATATATAGACTTGGAAGTTTAATGACGTAAAACATCACATACAGTCAAATCTGTTCTCTTGGAACTTTATTAGATATAATATTATCTTAAATTTAGCCCAAACACACTTTGGAGCGACGAATTGTCAACTACGAATTTTGAAGTTGTGTTTGACGAAACGGAGAGTTCCATGATGTCCGGGACGTCGACTTTAGTAGGAATCGATATAAGTATTGACACGTTTGACTACAGAGGGCAAAATGGTCAAAATGACTGGTTAATTGATTAAATGATAAAAATAATGTTTTTATTTACATGAAGTTCAGTTGCTGGGAGTTCTTGTGACAATCTATATAGGACAAGGGAGGGAGTATACGTACTATAAGGATTATTGAGGGAGGGGGTTACTCTTGTGTTATTAAACAAAAACCTTTCATTTTCTTAACTCCTACTCATAATTAGCCTAATGAATTGTAAGAGTAATGATATCTGATCATGGGGGAGTTGTAATGGGCTGGAGATTTCAGTTTCATTACACTATATATGAGGTATATACATTCCATCTGAGCCTCTTCTTCCTTTCACAACAACTTTCTAACTAGAGAGCAAAAATAAAGAAAAGAGAAGAAAATATTGAGAGTAATAGATGTTGTTGTGATTTCTGGAGATTTTGGAGAGTCTAAGAAAGAAAAGAGTGAGCCACTAACAGATTAAATCAAGAGGAATTCGTCAAAGAGGTAAGCTATGAACCCATTCTCTATGTTCTTCCAAAACTATGAGAGAATATGCATAGGAGACCTTTATAAATGGTTTGTTTTGGAGTATGTGATGTTGTGTAATTGTGGTCTGATTGTTATGGTGTAATAAGAACATAAGTTCTGGACAAATCATGCCATGTATGCTTTAAAAATCCAAAGAGTTATGCCATGCATGCTAAGTGTTTGATATTATGCCTCTTAGTTGCTAATTTGATCAAAACATGAAAAGTTAGATAAATGAATTGTTGTAAGATGTATATATATGTTATTAGAAGTCTGGATAATAGGAATCAAACCCATGCATGCTAGAATCAAAATCATGATTTTCTCAAAAGTTGGGTTAAACTAGTTTGCATGTTTTTTTTTATGATTTTTGGTCATTCGAAATCATGTCTTAGATAATCCATTTGGTGCATGTAATAATTTTGTAAAATATTTTGTAGCATGAGGTATAACATGTCCAAATTTCGTTCGAATCGAAGCTATTTTGAGTGAGATATGAAAATCGTAAGCAATCATGTTAGAAACCGAAGAGAAAAAAAAACTGTGAACTGCTGACCCTAAAGACAAAATTCGGTACTAGCTACAGTTTCTAGAAAGTTATGGGCTTTTGGGTTATTATAGTACACTGAATAAGCTTTCCATAGACTCCGGAACGGACTAATTCCGACTTCGGAGCAAGGAGTTATGACTTTTCAAAGTAGTTGTGTCAAATCTGTCCAACAAATTCGGTGCAGTCCTCTTGCACGGATTTTCTGGAATTTTGTGCTTGGAATTTGAAGTTGGTCCATGAACGAAAGTTGTGGCCCCAGAAGTTAGCTTCGCGTGGGCGCAAGAATCGATCAAAAATGTTTTAAAACGAGTTAGTTATGCCTGTTTTAGCGAGATATGGTAAAGCTGAAAATAGTAGTCAGTGAAAATCGTAGAGTAAAAATCGTAGAGTCTCTGAAAATCGTAGAGTCAGTGAAAATCATAGAGTAAAAATCGTAGATTCTCTAAAAATCGTAGAGTCTCTGAAAATCATAGAGTCAGTGAAAATCGTAGAGTAAAAATAGTAGAGTAAACTCTGAAAATCATAGAGTCAGTAAAAATCGTAGATTAAACTCTGAAAATTATAGAGTAAAGTTTATATTATAACTACTATGCGTTGCTAATAGTTGATGTGCATGATTATACAATTGTGTGGGGCACGTGAAGTGTAGATAGCTGTAAGCTGTTAATCTATTATTGGTAAACAACGAGCAAGGCAAGTTTCCTAACCCTAATTTCTTTTGGGTATTTATTAAATCCTTACTAATATTATTGCAGTAAGGGTAAGATTTGGACTTGTGTTAGTTATTTATTCGTGCAAGTTCCTAACCTTGAACTTCTAATTATTGTGCAAGTTTCCTAACTCAACTTGAGTTGTTAATTCAAAGTAAGTTAGTGGTTAATTATTGTTGATTATTACACGTCAATAATTTATTGATTCGCACATTGTGCATGTTGTTTATGTTCATCAGGTATGAAAGGCTGATCACCTTCATTACCATAGGTTTCAGTTAAACTTGTTTATGTTAATTGTTGACATCCAATATCATTGGTTCAGTCATTCAATCGTTGAAACTTGATTCATGTTATTTCACAATTATCATATTGTTGAAAACTTGAAAGCTTATTCATTCTTTTCAATCATGATATATATCTTTATTGTATGTAAAACTTGCTGGGCAAATTTATTGCTCACCCTTGCTATATCATGATAAAATTTTCAGATTAAGGAGAAATCTTGAATAAGGTCAGAAGCAAAGTCAAAGTGCAAGATTAATTTATATTGCAGTTAAGTCTATAAATTTTCTATTGAAAATAACATTGTAAACCTTTTTAATATTGAAGGTATGTATTAAGTTAAGGTTGTAGACCTTGGGACTGATGTGTAAAGTTTAATGTATAAACAATGTATGTTTATATCTTCCGCAAATAGTGATAGAATTAGTATACCGGATCCGCGGCGATTTGGAACCCGGATAAATATTATTATTCCTTATTGTTAAGGTTTACTTAGTTAGATGATGGTGTATGTTGTATCGTGAGCACCAAGTTCTGTAATCGATGATTATACGGATTTGGGGGCGTCACAAATTGGTATCAAAGCTGTAGGTTATAAACCTTAGGTAGGTGTACTTTAGGCTATAACCGCGAAGATGATAAGTAATAAACTCGAATAGATTTTAATCGATAAGAGATGAATTTTTGGAAATTCATTATTAAAGTAAAGAGAAAGATAAAGAAGATTCAAAGAAGAATCTTGAAGAGCTATAAGGTTAAGAATCCGGAGTTACCTGACTCCAGTAATAGAGATGAAAGGTGATACTAAATAGACGGTGTCTATAAGATGAAAAGTGTAAATAAAATCATAATATAATATGATTAAAGAGAAGAATAAGAAGATCGTAAAATAAAACGATCGTAAGTATAAGGAGAAATGATTTCAAAATAAGATCATGACGTGATCAGATTAAATCATTAAATAACATATGATATGTTAAGTGATTGGTATAATATAGCTTGATGCTATAAAGAGAAGGTACTATGGAATGGTACAATGTAAACTCAGAAAAGAGTGCTAAATGTTAAGATACGGATTAAAGAAAATTCGTATTATGAAAAGAGAAAGTTAAGATTATGTGGGTTTTCAATTGAGGACTCAGATCAGTAGCTGAGTTGTATGATTCCTTGTATGGGCTGGGAATTTGTACTTGGTTTTAGAATCACTTAGCTTCCTGGTTGATAGAGTGGTTAGGTTGACAAATTCTTTGTATGGGCGGGGAATTGTCCGCTTAGCTTCCTATATTGATTAGTGGCCGAGTTTGGTTTAACAACCACTTAGTTTCTGACATTGATAATCATTGGAACCTAATGTCACGCTATTTGCTATATGTATGTTGAGAAGGTGATTCTTTTCTCATGTGTATAACGAATAGGTAGAGGATATAAGGTTAAGTTACGAGTTCTTAAAACTCATACTTATGGTAGGTTCGTGACTCATAATTATATGGTATGTTTTTGAACCCCTCAGCGAATGGACGCCTATGGTCTGACTAGGATAAGTTCTTAAACTCATATGATTGTGGCAAGTTCCTGAACTAATAACGTGTGGTAAGTTTGACGAACTGGGTATAGATAAGTGTAAATGGAGTATTGAGGATGATAAAAATAGATAGACCTATTAAGCAATGGATCATTATAGAAAGTGGAGTTGATGATGGAAGCATAGGTACTCTAAATCTACTAGCTATGCTAGACTTTCGAAATTTATTGACTTCGTGCTGATGTTTGCACTTCTATTTTCTTGAAAAACATTGGATCAAATGATGGAACCAATGAGTTTTAACAACAATACTGTTATTCATATGTCTATGCTAATTGCTTCGGCTAGACAAAAATGATTTGTAATATATCAAAATGTATTTTATATCATTAATGCATCATGTAACCTGGTTCAAAGATGATAAAAACGATGGAGTCATCAATGTGGTATTACCTAGTGCTGGATGTGATCTAAGGATCGCCAGCCCACTATGGTATGATGTAGTATGACAAAGTCACAAAATGACGGAATCCTCAACGGACTGTAAATACAGTGCGGTATTATGACGTCATAAAAAGATTTTTGAGATTTCTTTAAGATATGAGAATATATATATATACGTGTATTTGTACATTTCGATTGATGTTCGAATTGTTGTAGAAGTTTATGCTATTTGATTCAGCTAGACGAATATTGAAAGATGTTCATGAAATTCAAGTATTTCTTGAGAAGTTATGCCAAACCAAATTATTTTGGTGCGGATTCAGATGTTGAAATGCTGAGGTGAACAACCCTGTAAAAAGGGGACATGTTATTGGAGACAATGGTTTCGAAAGTAACGCATATAGTCGTTACGATGTTAAGATGTAATACGTTGTGCACGACGTAGGGGTACGATAGGCTGATCACCTAGAGTACTTACAGAGAGTGTTTTCAGTCTGTGTGATTGCTAAACATTCTGTTAAAAATGGTTTATGGTGGTGATACACTGTTAAACCTGGAGAAGAGTTCAAGGTTCATATAGTCTTATGACTGTTAAAGGTTCAAGTCGAGATACTTGATAACCTAGGGACGTAGTTCAAGGTCTTATGACCCCTCAGCATGATTTGGAAACTTTTAAATTCCTTTTATTCATATCGCTTCCCAATTATTGAGCAATTGAGGAAGATTCTTGTTATTCTGAAAGGTGAAAGTGGAAAGGATGAGACAATTAAGCAAAGCATAAAAATTTCAAGAAAGAATGAAATTTCAGAAAGAAGAGAAATGTAAAACTCTTAAAAGAGGAAGAGGTGAGGAATATGATGATCTTAGAAAGATCCGTAGAGAAAGAATTTGGTTCAGAACCTAATGGATAAATAGATATTAACATAAAATCTATTTTGATAAAAGGAATGAATGAAAATTAGTAAGTCAAAAAAATTTCGAGGACGAAATTCTTAGAAGAAGGGGTGAATGTAATGTCCCAAGAGTTTGAGAATATAGTATATGATAATGATCCTTAGGGAAAGATAATGAACGGGTCAAAGAATATGTAATACTCAAATATAATTGAGTCTAAGTAAATGTTATGAAATAAAACGTACAAAAATTTATTATCAAGAATGGTGGGAGTAGGAAATATAAAACATATATTAAGTTAATGTGTTGAAGTTATTCAACGAAGAGATTTGATGAAAACCTGGGTAAGGTAGTGTTTCGGTGATTCCGAGGACGAAATCCTTATAAGGGAGGATGAATGTAATATCCTAGATTTTTCCATGTAATTAAACAATTTCAATAAACAAACTTATGTGAAATTCTTATGTGACAATTATTTTTAGATGAATTATTTATTTTATTATATGTTATGTGATAAGATGCATATTAATGGTTGTTACGGTTAGGCCAATTATTTAAATTGGTTAAGGATGAAATTAATTCTAATTAATTTTGTGGGATGACTTACAAATATGAGTTTGAGTTTGGAGCGGAATTTAGAGACGCGGTCTGCGTATTTGAGTCCGAAACGTCGAAAATAGGCAAGATAGACTGTAACCACGAAAATGTGTCACGAAAATGAGACATGCCTCATAATATTTTTATATATCCATCATTCTCTTTTACAATGCTCTTATTTATAGATATATAGACTTGGAAGTTTAATGACGTAAAACATCACATACAGTCAAATCTGTTCTCTTGGAACTTTATTAGATATAATATTATCTTAAATTTAGCCCAAACACACTTTGGAGCGACGAATTGTCAACTACGAATTTTGAAGTTGTGTTTGACGAAACGGAGAGTTCCATGATGTCCGGGACGTCGACTTTAGTAGGAATCGATATAAGTATTGACACGTTTGACTACAGAGGGCAAAATGGTCAAAATGACTGGTTAATTGATTAAATGATAAAAATAATGTTTTTATTTACATGAAGTTCAGTTGCTGGGAGTTCTTGTGACAATCTATATGGGACAAGGGAGGGAGTATACGTACTATAAGGATTATTGAGGGAGGGGGTTACTCTTGTGTTATTAAACAAAAACCTTTCATTTTCTTAACTCCTACTCATAATTAGCCTAATGAATTGTAAGAGTAATGATATCTGATCATGGGGGAGTTGTAATGGGCTGGAGATTTCAGTTTCATTACACTATATATGAGGTATATACATTCCATCTGAGCCTCTTCTTCCTTTCACAACAACTTTCTAACTATAGAGCAAAAATAAAGAAAAGAGAAGAAAATATTGAGAGTAATAGATGTTGTTGTGATTTCTGGAGATTTTGGAGAGTCTAAGAAAGAAAAGAGTGAGCCACTAACAGATTAAATCAAGAGGAATTCGTCAAAGAGGTAAGCTATGAACCCATTCTCTATGTTCTTCCAAAACTATGAGAGAATATGCATAGGAGACCTTTATAAATGGTTTGTTTTGGAGTATGTGATGTTGTGTAATTGTGGTCTGATTGTTATGGTGTAATAAGAACATAAGTTCTGGACAAATCATGCCATGTATGCTTTAAAAATCCAAAGAGTTATGCCATGCATGCTAAGTGTTTGATATTATGCCTCTTAGTTGCTAATTTGATCAAAACATGAAAAGTTAGATAAATGAATTGTTGTAAGATGTATATATATGTTATTAGAAGTCTGGATAATAGGAATCAAACCCATGCATGCTAGAATCAAAATCATGATTTTCTCAAAAGTTGGGTTAAACTAGTTTGCATGATTTTTTTTATGATTTTTGGTCATTCGAAATCATGTCTTAGATAATCCATTTGGTGCATGTAATAATTTTGTAAAATATTTTGTAGCATGAGGTATAACATGTCCAAATTTCGTTCGAATCGAAGCTATTTTGAGTGAGATATGAAAATCGTAAGCAATCATGTTAGAAACCGAAGAGAAAAAAAAACTGTGAACTGCTGACCCTAAAGACAAAATTCGGTACTAGCTACAGTTTCTAGAAAGTTATGGGCTTTTGGGTTATTATAGTACACTGAATAAGCTTTCCATAGACTCCGGAACGGACTAATTCCGACTTCGGAGCAAGGAGTTATGACTTTTCAAAGTAGTTGTGTCAAATCTGTCCAACAAATTCGGTGCAGTCCTCTTGCACGGATTTTCTGGAATTTTGTGCTTGGAATTTGAAGTTGGTCCATGAACGAAAGTTGTGGCCCCAGAAGTTAGCTTCGCGTGGGCGCAAGAATCGATCAAAAATGTTTTAAAACGAGTTAGTTATGCCTGTTTTAGCGAGATATGGTAAAGCTGAAAATAGTAGTCAGTGAAAATCGTAGAGTAAAAATCGTAGAGTCTCTGAAAATCGTAGAGTCAGTGAAAATCATAGAGTAAAAATCGTAGAGTCTCTAAAAATCGTAGAGTCTCTGAAAATCATAGAGTCAGTGAAAATCGTAGAGTAAAAATAGTAGAGTAAACTCTGAAAATCATAGAGTCAGTAAAAATCGTAGATTAAACTCTGAAAATTATAGAGTAAAGTTTATATTATAACTACTATGCGTTGCTAATAGTTGATGTGCATGATTATACAATTGTGTGGGGCACGTGAAGTGTAGATAGCTGTAAGCTGTTAATCTATTATTGGTAAACAACGAGCAAGGCAAGTTTCCTAACCCTAATTTCTTTTGGGTATTTATTAAATCCTTACTAATATTATTGCAGTAAGGGTAAGATTTGGACTTGTGTTAGTTATTTATTCGTGCAAGTTCCTAACCTTGAACTTCTAATTATTGTGCAAGTTTCCTAACTCAACTTGAGTTGTTAATTCAAAGTATGTTAGTGGTTAATTATTGTTGATTATTACACGTCAATAATTTATTGATTCGCACATTGTGCATGTTGTTTATGTTCATCAGGTATGAAAGGCTGATCACCTTCATTACCATAGGTTTCAGTTAAACTTGTTTATGTTAATTGTTGACATCCAATATCATTGGTTCAGTCATTCAGTCGTTGAAACTTGATTCATGTTATTTCACAATTATCATATTGTTGAAAACTTGAAAGCTTATTCATTCTTTTCAATCATGATATATATCTTTATTGTATGTAAAACTTGCTGGGCAAATTTGTTGCTCACCCTTGCTATATCATGATAAAATTTTCAGATTAAGGAGAAAGCTTGAATAAGGTCAGAAGCAAAGTCAAAGTGCAAGATTAATTTATGTTGCAGTTAAGTCTATAAATTTTCTATTGAAAATAACATTGTAAACCTTTTTAATATTGAAGGTATGTATTAAGTTAAGGTTGTAGACCTTGGGACTGATGTGTAAAGTTTAATGTATAAACAATGTATGTTTATATCTTCCGCAAATAGTGATAGAATTAGTATACCGGATCCGCGGCGATTTGGAACCCGGATAAATCTTATTATTCCTTATTGTTAAGGTTTACTTAGTTAGATGATGGTGTATGTTGTATCGTGAGCACCAAGTTCTGTAATCGATGATTATACGGATTTTGGGGCGTCACACAAATTAAAAAAATAATTCAAGGTACTCTTTCAACATTTTCTCTTCGAGTTCCCGCGTAGCTTCTTCAGCGTTGTGGTTCCTCCATATCACCTTCACAGAAGGTATCACTTTATTTTTGAGCACTTGTTCTTTCCTGTAGACTATCTGGATAGGAACCTCTTCATAAGACAAATCTTTCTCGAATTGAAACGGTTCGTACTCGGTCACATATTTTTAGTC
This sequence comes from Panax japonicus, assembly GCA_020205505.1. Lineage (NCBI taxonomy): Eukaryota > Viridiplantae > Streptophyta > Magnoliopsida > Apiales > Araliaceae > Panax > Panax japonicus. The sequence continues at coordinate 7,367,537 of CM035101.1, forward strand.
GGGTTTATATGGTCGTAACACCAAAATGTAAAAAACATTGTGAATGTTTTCCAACTCTGGAGGTAGAGCTACCTTGTAAATCACTTCTCCCACTCTTCACAGCACTTCAAAGGGTCCAATAAACCTCGGGCTTAGCTTTCCCTTTTTATCAAAACGAATTTTCCCCTTCCAATGAGAAACTTTTAGGAATACAAAAGTTCCTACGTCGAATGCATGATTTTGTCTGTGTTGATCAGCATACTTTTTATGTCTGTCTTGGCCTGCTACTAATTTTTTTCTGATGAGTTTGACAACGTCAGCAGTTTGTTGTACCAGTTCTGGTCCTAACAATTGGTGTTCACCGACTTCATCCCAGCACAGTGGAGTTCTGCACTTTCTGCCATACAATGCCTCGTAAGGTGGCATACCGATGCTCACGTGATAACTGTTGTTGTAAACAAATTCCACCAACGATAATTGTTCTTCCCAGCTTCCTTTAAAGTCCATGACACATGCTCTCAGCATATCTTCCAATGTCTGAATTGTTCGTTCGCTTTGGCCATCTGTTTGTGGATGATAAGCTGTACTCATTCGCAACTGTGTCCCCATACATTCTTGTAGTCTCTTTCAGAAATTCGATGTGAATCACAGATCTCTATCGGACACAATTGATACTGGCACTCCATGCCTCGAAACGATCTCTTTAATGTACAATCTTGCCAACTGATCAAGATTGAATCTAATCTTTATTGGTAAAAAGTGAGCTGACTTCGTCAGTTTGTTCACTATCACCCAACTTGCATCGCATCCTCTCTGAGTAGTTGAAAGACCCACCACAAAATTCATCGTGATGTGTTCCCACTTCCATTCCGGTATTTCCAACGGTTGAAGTAATCTACTGGTCTTTGATGTTCGACTTTTACTCTTTGACATGTCAAGCATTTAGCTACGCATTCTGCAACGTCCCTTTTCATATTTGGCCACCAAAAATGTCAGTGCAAATCTTGATACATTTTTGTGCTTCCTAGATGAATCAAATATCTTGTGTTGTGTGCTTCATCAAGATTTCGTCTTTCAGTTCTAGCACTGCTGAAACCCAAATTCTTCCCTCGAACCGTAGTAATCCTTCGGTATCGACCTTGTATTTTACATCATCGCCTTCAATCAGATTCTCTTTGATTTTCCCACACTCTTTATCTTATAGTTGAGCATTCTTCACTTTGTCCACTAAAGTTGGACCAGCTTCTATCTGGAATAGTTGTTCGTCAGATTCTTTTGGATATTTGATTTCCAACTCCAGTTTTGTCATTGCTGAAATGAGCTCCTCCTGAGTTGTTATCTGTAGCGCCCCCGAATCCGGGTCCCGAATCGTCGCGGATCCGATTCGCTAATTCTACAACTGTTTGCGGAAGATATAAACATAAATTGTTTATACATTAAACTTTACACACATTTTCCAGTATCGAATAACCTTCACTTATACTCAATCATGAACTATCTAGCACATGAAAATACTATTCTTCAACATACTTTACAACTTAACTTCACATTCTGTACCAAGCTGAACTTGACATTATCATTTTTCTGTATCTGGCCGTATTCGCCTTATCTGCAATGTTTTATCATGATATAGCAAGGGTGAGCATGAAAGTTGCCCAGCAAGTTTAAAAACAATGTAACGATATATCATGATGGAACGAGTTTGAATAATAAGCTGGCTATCCTTCACAATGTATTTGTGAATTAGCATGAACAAATCTTTGACTGAACAAGTATTGAACATGAACAATAATATATCTGGACCAACTGGTAATGAAGGTGATCAGCCTTTCATACCCGACTTATACATGCAAGATGTACAGAGTACAATTCATAAGCATATCTGTCTGAAACCACTCTTAAAAGAGTTTAAGTAAAAAGAACTTGAAAAACTTGCCTGAACCGTTGATTACCGTAACGCAACATAATAAGCTTCTCCTGAAGACCTAATATTAATAATATAGATCTCTAATATTAGAATAATATCATCGTCGTTATAAAATAACTTAAACACATAACACATAATCCTATCAGTCTATACAACATATAATACCTATAATAGATCTTTCGGTTAGTCATAACATATAGTTAAGTATTAGACATTAGGTTTAAGTCTTAATATTATTATTATACTTTGATATTCTTTTAATCACATCATAACTTGTGCTTATAAGTTATTCATTTTTATATGTTATCCTAGTAAATTAGATAACATCTTAGTAAACCGAAATACCATTTCAGTAAGACGGATTTCATTTCAGTATCCTGAAATCACTATTCTTTTTCACGAAAAATACCAAATCAACTTATTATTTTTCTATCATTTGGTCAAACATATATACATGTATTTCATACATAAAAAATATTTTTCCGTAATTTTTCAATTTCTTTTACTATTTTTCAAAAATCATAATTAGTGCGTGACTTAAGAAAATTAGCTACCACGTGCTTAACTCCAGAGATGCCCATCTTTTGACATAACCTTATATATGTTAACTTGAGGCTCCATTTTAAATTTCGTGTCAATCGGAGTTGTAGAACTCCGGTTATAGCGATTTCCGTTGGAAAATCACAAAAATTAGAATAGTCATTACTTGGCCGTTTTAACTCGGAATTGGCTCATTTTTGGACACGAGCTACATAATACCATATATTTTCATTTCCCGAAAGCCTGGAATTTATTTCATAAATTAAATTACCGAAACAGCCCTCACAAAATATTAGCAGCTTACTTTTTGTCAAAAACAGTTTTGGAGTCCTTTACTAAATCTTAAATAAAATGAGATCTATAACTCCGATTAATGATCCGTCAATTTTGTTGGATTCGTATCTTTCCGATATACAATTTTCATCTATCACAATCCATATTTGGACATGCTAAGCTCCCGGAAAATAGCCCGGAAGTGGCTGTTACAAACTGTTACTCTAACAGTTTTTCTTACCTTTGAGTAGTTTGGGAGAAATTTCATAACTCTCTCCTCCGATGTCGGATTTAGTCCATTTCAAAGTCTATGGAAAGCTTATTGAGTGTACTATAACATACCAAAAGCCCAGAATTTTTAGAGCAAGCTAGCTAGCACCGAAAAATTCTTTTTAGGTCAGCAGTTTACTAGTTTTCACACTTTAGAAAATTAGTTTTCTTTCCCTTCCTTACTTAAGTTTTTCACTACCAAAAATGGTTAGATCTACTCATAAAACACACTAAAACTTGTAGATCTATGGTTTTAGAGTTCAAGAACATAGTTGGATATTTTATCAAAAACAACCAAAATGAAATAAACAAAAGAAAAGGAACTTACTTTTATTGTTTGCTTGAATTGGATGATAGCTACTCCAATTTAGTTGATTAAGTATTCCTTTACTACTATTTCGCCCAATCTGTCTTTCAATTGTAGAACAAACTTGAATTACTTAGTGATTAATCAAAGTTTGGTGGGGGTCTTAGAAACTCGGTGTAGGAGTAGAAGAAAATTGGGGCTTTAGCTTGAGAGTGTTTATATGCTTAGAAGCTTTGGTATGCTCATAGGGGGTTTTTTTTTTCAACGTTTAAGGCTTTTAAAATCATCAGACTTATTAGCCTCGTAGCTTTGCCTTGTTTCTTCTTATTAGCTTAAATATTTAACAGCTTATGCTTGGATACATGAATTAGTACAAAACCAATCTAACCCATTCAATTAAATCAATTATTGCTCATAGGATTCTCTAGAAAATAATTCACAATAATACATTAAAAGGACAAAAGGGTATATTAGTAATTTCCACATTAATAATTGATTTCTTTTTAATTCTTATTTATCATACCAAATGTCCAATATGTCCCTCTTTAATTGGGCTTAAATTTGGGTCACCATTTCCATCTTTTGGGCTATCAATAAATAATATATTGGACTTAAAATTTAATTCTTTGGGCCATGTAAATTAACATAGTCCAACACTATTAATTCTTTTCCAACCCAAATCATTTAATTAGGGTTTTCATTTCTTCCATTATAACTTAAATCCTTACTCATGCACATTTATTTCCTTAACCCAATTAGACTTGCTAAAATTAGGTTATAAAATTAATTAACTGAGATGTATAAAATAAATCTCTTAGAGTTAGTATATATCTAAATACTATTATTTCCCCCAACTCATAACTCTTAAGTTATTCAATCATTCATTCTTAATATATAATTAGGATTACATTAGTTTATTTTATTTGTTTATATAATAAACAAACAAACACATAATATTCATATTCATTACACACATAACTTTTAATCTCTTAGGGTTTTATACAAAACATTAGGATTTCTAATTTAACAATTAGGGTTATCCCTAATATACAATTAAAAATACTTAAGCCATTATATTTAGTCTTTGACTTCCCAAATTAGGGTTTTATAAATCGTAAAAATTTTATAACTGAACGTGGACGTTCTTAATATATACGATTAGGATTTGACACAGGTTTAATTTATCTGATCAACCCTTGACCCTTAACCACATTCTGCACACATGATACTGTAATCACAGAACTTATACTCTTATACCCTTAATCCTGAATAAATCACTAAAAGAAATTTTAAATCCTCAAAATTCCTTTCTGAAAGCATCAAACACATACACTTATTTTCTGTCTAGGTCTATTATTTGACCTTAAATCAATCATTTAAGATTTTAATAAATTTTCTAAATTCTCGGGTTGTCACATTATCAGCATCAACTTCTCTCGACATTTCCTGCTTAAAGCATCTGCCACCACATTCGCTTTGCCCGGATGATAAAAGATTTCACAATCATAATCTTTTATCAATTCCATCCACCTTCTTTGACGCATGTTCAAATCCTTCTAAGTGAAAATATACTACAGACTTTTGTGGTCTGTGTAGATCTCACATTTCTCTCTATAAAGATAGTGTCTCTATATCTTCAGACGAAATACAACTGCAGCCAATTCCAAATCATGAGTCGGATACCCTTTCTCATAATCCTTTAGTTGTCTTAATGCATACGCAATAACTTTGCCGTTCTGCATAAAAACACAACCCAACCCTTTATGTGAGGCATCACTATACACCACAAAATTTCCTGTATTATTTGGTAATGTCAACACAGGTGCCGCACTTAACTTCTTCTTCAAATCTTGGAAACTCTCTTCACATTTCTCCATCTAAACGAATTTTACACCTTTCCTTGTCAAATTTGTTAGCGGAGTGGCTATCTTAGAAAAATCTTGAATAAATCTTCTATAATAACCAGCCAGTCCTAAGAAACTCCTCACTTCTGACGGTTTTCTTGGTTGTTCCCAATTGATTACAGCTTCTACTTTTGATGGATCCACTGAAATCCCATCTTTGTCAATCACATGACCCAAAAATTGTACACGATCGAGCCAAAATTCGCACTTAGAGAATTTTGCGTACAACTTTTCCTTTCTTAACGTTTCCAATGTCAAACGTAAATATTCCACGTGTTCATCTTCGTTTTTGGATTACACCAGAATGTCATCGATAAATACCACTACAAACTTGTCTAAGAATGGTTTAAACACTCTGTTCATCAAATCCATGAATGCAGCAGGGGCATTAGTTAAACCAAAAGACATCACCAGAAACTCGTAATGTCTGTACCGAGTTTTGAATGTCGTTCTAGTTATATCCTCCTTTCTTACCTTCAATTGGTGATACCCACTTCTCAAATCAATTTTCGAGAAATATTTAGCACCCTTCAGCTGATCAAACAAGTCATCTATCCTAGGCAACGGATACCTATTCTTAATAATGACTTTGTTTAACTCTCTATAATCAATGCAAAGACGCATTGTTCCATCTTTCTTCTTAACGAATAAAACTGGCGCTCCCCACGATGATACGCTTGGTTGAATATATTTCTTGTCTAGCAACTCTTGCAACTGTACCATAAGTTCCTTCATTTCAATCAGAGCTATTCTGTATGGGGCCTTCGATATCGGTGTTGTTCCCAGAGCTAAGTTGATCACGAACTCAATTTCTCTGTCGGGCGGAAGTCCTGGCAAATCTTCTAGAAACACGTCTTCGAATTCTCTCACTACCGATATTTCTTCTAGTTTCACACCCTTCTCCTGAGTATCGACTATGTAAGCTAAATAGCCCACACAACCTTGACTCAACAATTTCTTGGCCTGCATAATCGTCAGACATTTCATTTGTCTAGGTGACTTGCTACCATAAAATATTACCTTTGACGGAGTCATAAGGTTTACACACTTCTTGAGACAATCGATTACTGCTCCATATTTGAACAGCCAATCCATTCCCAAAATTACATCAAATTCCCTAAGTCTAATCGGAATCAAATCTACCCATAAGATATTTTCCTTAATGTTCACCCTACAGTTCTTGTATATGAATCTAACAGGGATTACTTCCTTATTCGCAATTTCTATGTTCAAAGGAAAATTCAGTTCTTCTCTAGGCAATTCGAACCACTTAGCAAATTCATCCGATATAAACGAACAAGTAGCACCCGAATCAAATAATACATAAGCATTTATATCATTGATTGGGATAATACCTAACACCACATCTTTTGATTGCACAGCATCTTGCACAGTCATGTTGAAGGTTATGACTGTGGGTTTGTTTGATGCTGCAGGTCTTGCAATAGCCCATGTATCTCCATTGTTACCTCAATTGCTTCTGGTTGTCACTCCGTCTTTCTTCTTAGGACATTCACGAGCAAAGTGATCCTTGGATCCGCACTTGAAGCACGCATTCTTCTTTGGTTAAGTGCAACTTGGGACGATGTGACCCTCCTGGCCACAATTGAAGCATACTCGCTTCCCCATCAAGCACGCACCCTTATGGAATTTCCCGCATGTCGCACATACTTCAAACTTTATATTTTGCTGGTTACCCTGATGGTTTCCAGCACCCATGTTCCCATTCCACTTCTTCTTTAAGTTGTTGCTGCTATTGTTGTTGTTGTTATTATTTTTGTTTCCACCGCTACCACTTCCATTCTTAGTCTCATTCTCATTCATCTTCTTCTTTTGTTCCTGGTTGAACTTTGTCACTGCCTCGCCTCCACCTTCAGCGAGTACTTCTTTCTCCATCACTGCTGCAAATGTCTTCAACTGGAACAGGGAGACCCTACTGTACAGCCAGGGTTGCAGTCCCTGTTCAAATCTCTTCGCCTTACGCTCGTCTGTGCTGACCTGATATGGCGCAAACCTCGCCAATTCGTTGAATTTCGCGGCATACTCAGATACCGTCATCGTTCCTTGTTTTAGTTCCAGAAACTGCACTTCTAGCTGACTCTTCGAACTCTCCGGGAAATAAGTCTCGAAGAACAACTCCTTGAACCTATCCTAGGTCATCACTCCTGGCCCTTCACGAGTTTTATTGGCCTGCCACCAATAACTAGCTTCTTCTTTCTGCATGAATGTTGAGAAAACAGTCTTCTGATCATCCCCTACCCTAGCGACATCGAACACCTTTTCTATTTCCATAATCTAGGTCTGTGCTTCGACTGGATTCATAGACCCACGGAATTCAGGTGGTCCAACCGCTTTGAAATCCTTAAACGTTGTACCATGATTTTGTGATTGATTCTGCAACGCTCCTGTCAGTAGTGTCACTAGTTGTTGAATGGGGTTACTGTCAACATTGTCATTATTAATAGTTCTCTCATTGTTTCTCTGTCGGGGTGGTTCACGTCTGGGAGGCATTTTCTGTTAAAACAAAACATCTATTTGACTATTAATCAACTTCTTTAAGTATTTCTAATTAACTTACCTCCATAAAAGAGATAACCACATAACACATAACACTTTGAATAAAATAATAACTTTTATTTATTCATATTTACTTCGAAAAACATAAAAAAATAATAGCATCACTGCTATTTACATTTGTTTCCTGAACTACAAAAGTAACAGGACAACATCATTATTATCATATCTCATGGTTACTTAACACTAGGGATTTACACATTATTTAATACTTATTACATGCATTACAGGAACATTTTCTATGATGATCTATTAAGATACTTCTTAGCCCTATCACGTTCTTCCTCCATGACTCGAAACATTGTTCTGCGATCTAACACGAATGACGGCAGCGTCTCGAACTGAATCGGATATCCCATGACCCGATCTTGAGCTCGATTAATTGCGGTTTTCAAAACTTTATCCATCTCTTCCATCTTCATCCTCTTCGTCTGTGAGTCCCTTACTGCTCTTCCAGTTCGTTGATAAGCTTCCTCGTATGCATCTTCAGCTCTTACCCTCTTGGTAGCTTCTTCCTTCAAATTGTTCTTCAATTCCACGACCATCTAGATCAATTGTTCCTTCTCTCCTTCAGTTTGTACTAGTTTCTCCTCAACATTTTTCAGTCGTTCTTCATGATCCTGGATCTCGCCGTCTTTTTGTGTCATTTCAGTCTGTTGTTCAGCTACTATCTCCTGCAACTCCTCAACTGTATCCTGAAGTTCCACGTTACGGTCATGCACCTCATCGTATATACGGCCTGCTATCGAGTTAAGTGGAATCCTTTCCTCCTCGTCCTCATCATCCTTATCCTCTTGTGGTAACTCAAAGGGATCCTCCTCGTCTGTCTCCACATCATCATCCTCATCTTCAACTACTGTGACTAACGGGGCTGACTCCCGTGGCAGTAGTTGTTCCCAAACTACCTGAATGTCGCGAGGTTCCTCCTCTATAGGCACTTGAGGTCCCTCCTCCCTAGCCTGACTGGATTCTCCGACATTAGACATCCTGACAACAAAGTTTTAAAGTTTTAATTATTAATCATTACTATTCGACACTCACGAGTACATAATTTAAAATCACATAAGCACATAAGTGTTTTATTACTTCTTTCCTAAAACTCGATAAAAGTTAACTCCACTATCTTTTCAAAGGTTACTTCCTAAGGCTTTCCCACCCCACCCCCACCTAAGGTTCATAACCTAAAGCTTTGATACCAACCTGTGACACCCCCAAATCATGGTACTTTATTTCCTCAAGATTTGGTGTTCACTTACTCAAAATATTCATCTATAACTACCCAATTATAATAAAATTGAATAATAAAACATGTCCATACAGGAATAAATTTAAATAAAAATCTCCTAGATTATCTAACCTTTAACAACAATCATTCAAATACGGAATTTAAATAAACTTCATTACAATCTTTAAACCAAAGTCTGATAATAAAACTATCGAATCTATTACAAGTCTTCAGTACTTGTTCATCTTTCCTTTTCCTTTACTGGTGCTAAGTACGTCACCAGTTTCAACTTTAGCTGTAAGAAATTTTACAGGCAAGAGTGAGCAAACAAGACCCACTTGAAATAATAATAAATAAATCTTTAAACTTTTACATCAATTGCCAATATTAGGCTCAATAGAACTGAACAATATATTCTATTAACTTTCTGAAAATTATAACATTCACTGAGGGTCTAATGACCATGAATCATGTCCACAGTTATAAGTAATCTTTCAACTTTAACTTTAACAGTCATAAGACTATAAGGACTCCACGTACTTAGGGGGATCAACCCTTCATACAATGTATTGTGCACAACTATTTCAACGCTAAGCGTAAACCTCTATTAAAAGAGTTGTTCATCTCAGTATTTAGAATTCAAGTCCACACCAAAGTAAGTTTGGTTTGGATAAGCTTTCAAGGAAATTTGGAATTTAACGAACATCAACTGAGGAGTAGTTGAATAAGACCAATAACACTATACTATAGAATAATAGTAATTAAATCAATCATAGTAAACTAAAGTCATGCATTAGGAATAATATAATAGCATATAATTTGAATAACTATAGCATACCTTGCTTGAACAATACTAAGCCAAGGTTAATTAGAATTGAATACTAAACATGCATAGCAATTTAGTTATGCATGCTAAACAACAAGTGAAATACAAGAATAACTTGTTCAACATCAAACCAAATTTTAGATAGCTTGCATCATTATAAGGTAATCGAATTAAAAATAATAATTAGTTCAATAAGATAAGGGATTAGAAAACTTGCCTTGCTCGTAGGCTAAACCGAATCAATTCGAATCACAATACCCTAGATATATATATATATATATGTGTGTGTGTGTGTGTGTGTGTGTGTGTGTCATCATGACATAGTTAGTCACTACCACTTTACAAACTTAACTAACTACATACATCATGTATGTTTGATTATTTAATCACATTATCAAGTTATAACACAAGTTAATCTTTAACAACATAATTATTCATAGTATAGAAATACTAAAATCAATATTTTACAGTCCTACTATCATCACATAATGTTTATCTTAAAATTTCGTGTACAAAAAGTACACTGCCAGACCATTCTGCTAACTCGCGCCGCGGCGCCACAGTTTACATTGTGGGTCGCGCTGCGGCGTGGTGATGGCGCTGACGGCGCGATGAATATACTACGAAGCCGCGCTGCGGTGTGGTGATGGCGCTGCGGCGCCACTAACGTACTGCTGGGCCGCGCCGCGGCGCGAAACTCCAGTATCGACTGACATCTTCGGCAACAGTACAAAAAAAAGTCAATTTGGCCTACAAGCTCATTTCTAACAGACTAATTCACATGCAATTCATACAAAAACTTCATGTAAACATAATTCAAGAACTTCTAACATGTTTCTACTCATACAACAACATAAACAACGAATTTAAAACATCCAATTCACTGTTTTTGACAAAAACTCCTATTTTTGATATTTCAATGAAAACCAACACTGTAAATTTTGTTTTTCAACCAAAACAATTAATTCAAAGCATATTATCAATAATTATACATACTCTATCAAATTAGATGATCAATTTATCAACTAAATAATTAATTAACTCTCAATTTCTATTTTAAGCTTCACAATATATATTCCCAAAAACTTTATGTAAGAATAGTTTTTCTTCACAACCATATTCATAATATAAATTCATGGACTATTCTTAATTATAGCTTAAGAAAATAGTTTAACAACACTAGATTATAATATAAAACCACATACATAAAAAAGTTTCACTTCTACAAAGCTTTCATGGAGAAAATTGGGGGAGAGAGAATACAACTATAACTTTGAAATGAACAACAATAATTTTAGATGATACCTTGTTTGAAGAAGATGATGGTCACCCTTTTTGATACTCAAATTTCTTCTTCTCTCCAATTCTCTATCACTTTTCTTCTTCTCTTCTTCTTCTCTTCTTCTTCTTCTCTGAGTTTTGTTTTTCTCCCTAACTCTAACTACGTATTAGTTATCTAACGTATATAAGATATAATATATATTAAATATATAATATAATACTAACTTAACTGACATCAGTTATAATTTTTTGAAATCAAAAGCCATAAGGCTTGTTTGGTTAACTAACTAAAAATAACTCATTAATCCTTATGCCTTGTTTGGTAAAACACAATTAGATAAAAGACTTAATAGGCATTAGGCCTTGTTTGGCAAAAACTGAATTAAACTCCCTTAATTTATTTTAGTAACTCCTTTATAGCAAGGTTATTTGTCACACTTCTATTTAATTAAATAATCAATTTAATCAATTCAAATACTAATCTATTAAATTACTTTAATACATAAATCATTATCACAAAATTATAATTTCTTTATAATTATAATTTTATTTAATCAACTAACACTTTATTTAATCAAAAATTCCAATTAAAATACTATAATTCATTTAATCATTATTAGCTCTCTAACTTAATTATTAAATTAAATTAGTATATATCCTCATAACAATTAATTTTCTTAGCTCCTTAATTATTTATTCAACAAATAATTAACTAAACCACATCAACTCAAATTGTCATTAAATACTTATACAATTCAATAAATATTTAATATTGTAAATAAATATTTAATATATAATTTTTAATTATTTATTCAACAAATAATTAACTAAACCACAACAACTCAAATTGAACAATTATTTATTCAACAATAAACATATTCATTAAATACTTATATAAATCAATAAATATTTAATATTACACTTTAAAATTTGGAATGTTACAAATAGTCTTCCCCATTAAAGGGTTACATCAACTTAAAACAATCCAAGGTAATCTAACCTTAAACTATTACATAAGTCTGCGGAATACATCACACAATAACATAAGTCTTATAACATAAATTCAGTTAAGTAAATTCAATCAAGTCTTCATCACTTGGACATCTTGCCCTTTCCTTTACTTGAAGACGGCTCATCGACTTTCTCAACTGTAGCTGCAGTGTTAATTGCAAGAGTGAGCAACCAATTGCTCACTAATATAAAAAATAATAATAGCATCAATATGAGGTTAAATAATGAATACTGAATAATAGAGACCTCGTTCTACAAATCAGGAATAAAAAACAAGTTCAAGATTTATATCTGAGGGTCTTAAGACCATGAACTATGTCCCTGATAATTAGGTATTTTTACCTTAACCTTAATAGTCGTTTAGACTATACAGACCCTTCCTTGCGTACTTAGCGGGATCAGCCCTTCATACCATATATTGTGCACAAGCATCTAAACGCTAATGCGTACATAATCCCCTATATTAGGGTTGTTCATCTTAGTTTGACTTTAGGATTTCCGCACTAAAGAAAGTTTAGTTTGGAACTAGCTTATCAGTGATTCTAGAATTTTAGAACACTCGTCAATTATGGATTAGTCCAATCACTAAAAATTTATTAGTTATTCGAGGGTTCACCATAATTATATAAGATTGAACAATGATACTTAAGTCAAAGATTGAATATTAACAATATACAGCTGAATAGACATGATATGTACAAAGTAGTATATCCAAAAGAGTTAGAAAACCCATTTGAGACAATGAACTTAAACAATTTATGCTTTGAATATCAACAAACAATAGTTAGGAATGTGAAACTCGCTCAATGTAAAGAATTAGAATATAGGAGCTAGCTTAATCATAAACGAGATGGAATCAATAAACTTGCTCAACTTAAATATAAGGTTTAGGAACTTGCATAATGAAACATTAGGGTTAGAGAACTTGCTCGACAACAAAAAGTAATAAAGTTATTAAACTTAAATTCATTATAAAGAGAATGAAGTTAGAAAACTTACCTCGTGCGTAAGCTACAAAAGTTTAATAAACGTTCGTCAAATACCCTACATATACCATTGAAATCGCAATACCGATTAGCTATACTATCATTAACCTTATAGGTTTAACTCTCCATCTTAGTTAAGTTATAATCTTTAACTTAATGTCTAACCATATTGGTTAACCACACAACACGAACCTGAAAACTCACAATCATATAATATAAAGCTTTAGCATTCTATTCTCACCTCTAACTCTTACAAACATCGAATTTCAATAATTATATAACTTATTAAGTAATTACTTAAAAATCTTCATTTTTGGAATTACAATACATTACAATCTATTATTATATCTTATGATATGATTTAACATCTTATCATGCATACTAAACTAGGTTAGGTTATCATATTACAGACTGCACCTAAAAAACACTATCTCTGCTCAAGGTACGGCACAGTTGCGCTGCCCCAAGCCTTGGCACCGACGTAGATACGCTGGTGCTCGACCTCAAAAACCCAACAGGCGCAGTTGCACCGTTTCTGCCTTTGGTACCGGCGCAACAACGCCAGTACGCAGACAGAAACTGCAGCAGCTTCAGCCCTGTTACAAATCAACACACCAATTTCCCAATTTCTACTTAAATTCATATACCCAAAAGCTAGAATTTTGTTAACAATAACACCAAGCATGCATTTCATGATTCTATTAATATAAACATTATATAAAATCAACTTTTAAAGATCAAAAATAATGTTTTTTTTTTACTAATTTCTTCATATTTCAATACTTTTAGCGAATTCAATCACCAAATCCCCAATTATTAATCAAATTAAACCATTTCAGTTGCTTATTTTTGTTTTCCAATATATTAATCATAACAGTCATCAATTTACAAATTCTACCATGAACTCCTAACCAATTTTAGTCTCAAACCGAACAAAAATATACATACTATCTCATATTTCCAATTTCTTGATTTTAAATCATGATTTCTATGAATTTGAGCACTAACAATTGTTTATAGATGACAACTAACAAATTTTACAAGATTATACATACATTTAATCAATATCTTAAACAATCAATCCAACAAAAATCCCAATTACAGAGAATAAGATTACAAACCCAAAACTTGGAAATTATAAGTAAATTATACCTTTAATCCTTTGATTTAGCAATAATGATGACAAGGTTTCACAAGCCTTCTTCTTCATCTTGACCAACTTACAACAAAATCCTCAATTGTTCTCTTGTTTTCTCTCAATTTCTTCCTAACACTATGTGTTTTCCTTCCTCTCTAAACTCTCTGTATTTCTTAGCCTTAGAATATTTTTAATTCATTTATTTCCTTTTTAAATGATTTTTAAATCAATAAAACCATTTTTAAACTATTTATTTAATATAATTATTAAATAAATCAAATATAGTTTAATATTAAATTAATATCATTAATATTAAAATATTAATATTTTTCATGAAAAAATATCAAAAGTTATATTTTATAACTTAAAATATTTTTATAACTTTTAAATCATTTTTAAATGATTTTTAAATCATTAATTCTATTTTTCATAATTTATTTAATATATTTATTAAATAACTTAATTATCATTAATATTAATTTATTAATGAAATTCATCACAAAATATTAAAAGTCACTAAAAATAACTTAAAATAATTGTTTATATCATAATATAATTTTAAATGATTTTTCAAGTATTAAAATCATTTTTAAATAATTTATTTGATATAATAATTAAATAAATTAAATACCTTTAATATTTCAAAAATATTAATTATTTATGAAATATATTAAAAATTATTAAAAACTAATTTTTAGACTTTAAAATAATTTTTAATAATTAAATTTGTATTTTTAATAATTAAAAACTAATTTTCTCTAATTATTTAATATAAATATAATTTTCAGAAATTAAATGTCGCTAAAGGGCCCTATATCGTTATAGGTGTTCTTGAGCTTGTCCAGAATGTTCATGTCAACTTTCAGGGTAGGAGGTTTGACCAGTTTTAATTCTATGTTCCTGCTGCTTTCTGGGTTAAAATTTGTGTTACAGTTATAGTACATATGTAATACTTCAATATCATACCAAGTTCATGGCCATAAAACATCCGATCAGTGAGTTATAAGGCAATAAAAATCTTGTCAGGCCTATTCTTCATTTTCTGGGTTACCCAGAAATGAAGAACAGCCAAGGTACCTATTTAGCAGGCTTTAATCTTTGCTTTCAAAGCTAGGTTTGTGTGTTATGAAGGTTTAATCCTACAGTCTTGATGTTAGGGTACAACACCATGTAATTATTTCAGTTCATCAATATCAAAAACACCAGATCTGAGCCGGTCAACGTAGGTCAGAAAACTCGCACATGAAGAATCTAGGTTTTCCAGAAAATGGATTTCAGGACTGAGCAGCCTACTTTGACCGTTTACTACATGCATCCTGTTTGTTTTTAAAGTGAAATAAAAGTACTAATCTGTAGTCCCTATACCATAGTACAACATAGAAAAACAAAAACCATCAAATCATTAAACACAAGTAAGATCCGAGCTTATGAATATGTTGTCAGGACGATCTGGGAAAAATCTGGGTTACCCAGATTTGTTCATCAAGCAGTTTGGTAAACCTACTTTGACCGTCATTAAATTCGATTCAGTGTGCGATCTAGGGGTTCTAGAGGCATGTTTGTGTAGTCCTCATGTTATACTACAACATCAAAACAACAACGTGGACTAACTATAACAGATCAGCAAAATCAGAAGCTCCTAAAATGACTGTCAGAAATTCTGGGTTTCTAGGTTGCCCAGAAACTCAGAATTTCTGATCGGTCAACTCACTTTGACCACGAATATCTTTTAATCTACAAAAGAGATGAACATAATTCAAGTCCCATATTAAAGATCTCATAACCGACTACAAGATCAAAGCCTTAAACAACAAAAAATACATATTTGACAAAGATCTATGGGATCTGACATTCATTGTCAGACCCTTAATTTCAAAAATTTCCAAATTTGGAAAATCATCAAATCTAAGCCTCTAGATGTTATGGATCTATTATCTAACAACCCAGATCACTTTGTTAGACTCCATACTACATATTTAACACAAAAATTTTAACATCAAACATAAGATCAAGGTCAGATTATAAAATAGGGTTCATACCTTTAAGTGGGCAAATCTAATTTCTATGCTTCTGATTTGTTAAGTGTGATAGTGGAGCATGATTTATGACTGATCTAGTAAGGAAATTTCGGAGGTTTTAGATAGAGAAGTTCTAGGATGAGTGTTTGTGTAAATTAGCATAAATGTGACATTTTCTCTCTCTTGATCTATACAAATAACATGTATGCAATGTATTGGATGATCACATGGCTGAGATTTTTAGCTTGTAGGTTCATAGCTAGGTAGACTAGGGTGGCTTGCAAGATTTTGATAAGATTTGTCTAACAATAATTCAAGAATGGGACAAAATGGGTATTTTAGTAATTTTGCAAATAAGTCAAAGGGTATTCTTGTCCAAGGTGCTTGAATCTAGGGTTTAATCACTAGATTTTTAACCTTAAAGTTTTCCAAATAAATACTAGGGTTTGGAAACTTAAAAATTAAAGTGTAGTAAAATTTTAAATTAAAACATACTAATTAAATTAGGTTTTTTAAATAAAAATTAGGGTTTAAATAATTAGGGTTCCTTAATTATCATTAGGGTTCCTAAATTAACATTTCAATTTACTAAAATAATAATCATGCTTTATAATTTTAGCAATTAGGGTTCCTAATTAGCAATTTGGGTTTCAAATTTTAAATTAGGGCTTTTAAATATTAATTAGGGTTTTATCTAATTAACATTAATTCTATAATATGCACATAATTCATA
Organism: Panax japonicus; assembly: GCA_020205505.1. NCBI lineage: Eukaryota > Viridiplantae > Streptophyta > Magnoliopsida > Apiales > Araliaceae > Panax > Panax japonicus. Next base: position 7,384,529 of record CM035101.1, read on the forward strand.
TAACACAATTTCTGACCGATCTAAATTTCCAGTTTTAAATTTCAAATCATGGTTTATGACCGTAATACTAGGGTTTCTCGTGATACACCATAATTGACTAACCATTAACAATCTACACATATACTGTATATATTTATAACACTGAAAAATAATATTATATTTAATATAATATTATTATTTTCATTCATAGCTCAAAATCCAGAATTAGGGTTTGGATTTCATATCTGATTTATCTTTCACATATAGCATGCATTATTAATTAAGTTAAAATAATTAACTTAAAACTCTGAACTAAAATTCATATAATAAAATAATAATTATAATAATTTCAATAATCATTTCATATATTATTTAAATAATATAAAAATCATATTTTCATAAAAAAATAAATAATAAAGACATTTTTCTTATAAAATTAATTATTATAAGTATATATTTTATAATGATCAATATTTCTAAAATAAAATTGTTTGAAATTATTCATGAAATAAATAATTTTATTTATCACATATATACATACACATTACTTGACACATATTCTCATTTTTAAAATAAAAAAAATTAATATGCAAAATTTCTTATTTATTTATATAGAAAATATTCAGGTTATTACAGCTTTGGCTCTCCAATAAACTCCGGTGGTCCCGGCTCCTTGAACTGTTTAGCGATAACCGTTCGAGAGTTTTTAGTGTTTCCACCTGCATTTCGAACAGGAGTCGTTCTCGCCTAATGTTACATGAATTGTATAAAGCCTCTGAACATCCCATTGTTCATCATTTGGTCAGCGTTGTTGTTTTCCTGAGGATTATTTCCATCCTAATGGACATTATCCTGGGTATTAATCGTTGGTAACTCAACGGTCTCATGTGCTTCATTACTTATCTCAACATTTTCGGATGCTATTTTCAAATACTACCACAAAACAAATGAGGTCTATACAATATTCTCTCTAATTCTCGCATATTCTCTCTCTAAGATAAGATTTTCTCTCTCTAAAAATGATCTCCTTTCTTTCAAATGAGTTGAAAATGCCCATTTATAGGGTTGCCTAGGCAACCGTAGGTATACATATGGTTGGTTGCTTGTATAGTTGCGACTGGCCTAGGGTAGGTACCACCTGCTCGGCTTTCGTGTCGCGATGTCGATTTTTGTGCTTTCATGTCGAAACGTTCGTAACTTTTAATTCGAGAATAATTGGGAGACGTTCCATACCATTCCGGGAAGATTTTTCGAGAGTTATACAAGGGCATAAAGCTCGACCAATTCTGGATCAGGGAAGACATGGAAAAGTGTAGTAATGGTGTAAAACCCCGACTTTTATAAAATAAAAGTCTAATTTAATTTATGATTATTATTTTTAAAATTTAAAAATGTTGAATTGTTAAATGGTCAAACGAACATTTAATCGGATAAATGAGCAAATAAATAGGAAAGTGAATTAATGAAATGTTGATAATAAAGAAGAAAGAGAGTAAGTGGGAATGGTGGGGGAAATAATTGTGGGAGAAATGTTGATTTTCTATATGCTCCAAACTTTTCATAATTCATTCACCAAAGTCTTTTATGTTAGGCAAGTGTGGGGTAAATGTGTTGGCTAACTTATTAGCCTACTAAGACAATTATAAGCCTTCTCTTCATTTGATACTCCCGTAGCCCATGTTCAGAAGAAAAAAAAGAGAGAGAAAAGAGAGTAAGTGGGAGACAAAGAAAAAAAGAAGGAGAAAAGAGGGAGATAAGAAGGAAAAAAGGGAAAGGAAAAGAGAGTAATAATTATACTTTCTCCCACCTCCATTTCTCCTACAAAGAAATCAGCAGAAAGAAGAGAAAAGAGAAAAGAAAGAAGAGAGAAAATGAAGAAGAAGAAGAAGAAGAAGGAGAATGAATAAGTAGGAAATTAAAGAAAAAGGTATGTTTAAACCTTTGATTTATTTTTCTATTTAAGTTTTCATAAGTTTTATATGAAAAGATTTTTTTTATACTTGATTTAGATTATTTAAACTTATATAAACATGAATCAAACAAGAAATTAAATAAAGAACAAAATCGGGAAATTTTCAAAAAAAATTAGTTTACTACTTGATTTTGTAAAATCCATAACTCTTTGTGTATAAAGAGTTGGGAGATGAGCCATATATCAAAAGAAAGCCCTGGAAGTAAGATAAACGTAGAAATTTGAATCACCCAAAAATTCTTTGTAGATTTTTCGTGGTGACAGTTTGAGTGAAACTGGTCTGAAGGACTTATAGTCCGAAAAATCAATTTTATTAAGCTATATTGCGTGAGTTATAATTTTTAATCCGACCGTTGGATCATTGTGATTTTCGGATATGTTATACATATATAAGTTGAGTACATGTCCACAAAATTTGAACCGTTAAATATTAACGTATGATTTGTTATGAATTTTGTGAGGTGGCTGGTTCAGAAATCTTCAAGCAAAACTTTTCGGTAAGAATATCTCTCTATGTTAGAGTCAAAATTTGGAAAAACTTTCTTCTACAAAGTTGTAGAGAATTAAATTTTACATGGAAAGGTCATATGATCTGTAATTTTCTGATAAAAGGCCTAATTATTTTGAATTATTGATGTTTCTGAATATTGGTATTTATAATTAAATTATCAGAAAAATTATTTGGGTTGAAATATTTTTACAGAATGCTTATAATATCATCTTAGAATTTTTGTAAATTTTTGATGATTTATTGAAAATCAGAAGTAATTATTGTATTTTTAAACTATTATAAGTTAGTTTGAAAATAGAAGAAATTCATAGAAAATTCTATGAATGAAAAAAAATTATGAAACTTGGTGAAAAATCTTATAATGTTATTTTATAATTTCTGGTCAGTTTTGATAAATTATTGAATAATAAAAATATTTATTGTATTTTTAAGCTATTTATGGTTAGTTTAAAAATAGAGAAAATTCATAGAAAATTCTATGAATGGTGGAAAATTATGATTTTTGCTAAAAAAATATTATAATAATATAAGATTAATATTGATAATGTTTTAATGATATAAAAGTATATGAAGTTAGTATTTCTATTTTGAAGCTATTAAATGATAGTTTTTATAAATAGAAATAATTATTGAAAATTGTTGGATAATCTGAAAAATATGAAAATTATTTAGAAAGTTCATAATACTATTTTTTAAATATTTTAGAAGTTTTAGTAAGCTCATGAGGTGTCGGGATGTAAATGCGCTAGTAACGAATGAGTTATGATAAAAACAAAAATAATATTTTTGTTAAAGTAAAAATGGTGATAATACCAGAGTAGTGGATTGTCATATATGAGGTTTTAGATTTCTCAAATTTTATTATTCACTTCTAAAGTTTTGGAATATGAATAATGATTTTATGTGACAAATAAAAACTTCTTGAATGAATAATGAATTGTTAGTTGGTTTATATGTTATTCGAGATAAATATGATTTGGTGTTGATCCATACTTTTAATAGAATTTAAATTGTTTATAGTAAAGTATTGATTTGATTCTTACGTAAGAAGTCACCATGCATTTCATTCAATAATTGTCACAGTAGTTATTGCATAATGACTCATATTATTTGATATGATATAATTAAATCAGTTGGCAGTATTGCGAGTTTATGTTAATAATTATGAATTATTGTTGAAAGATTGAAGATGTGTAGATAATTGATGAATAAAAGGTGTTGATTAAAGATGAGTATGATATAGAGATGTTTGTTCAATTATTTTCTTTTTACAAAAGTAGGTTTGGCATGACTTGCCGACACTCTACTTTTTTTAAAGTAGTATGGACCACAACTCAATTATTTTAAAACGTGTACAAGTTGGTTTAATTTTCTCTGTGGGACCATAAATTCCACCACTACCATTATTATATACCTCGTTTGGTTATTTTGTCAAAGCGGGTGTGCTAGTTGTTTACTAAATTTTCAGTATAAATAGGTTGCTCGGTTGAGTAACTAAATACACACTATCACTACACTAAAAATATATAATTCTTTTACTACAATATTGTGAGTATTTCTATTGAGTATAATGTTACTCCAAGTGTAAATAAGGAATGCAAGCATTGTTTAAGTTGATCAATTTCACAGAAAGCAGAAACAAGTCACATGCTAAGGTAATGCATATCATTATTGTGGTAAGAGGGTATCATTTTTATGGTAAAAATAATATCATTTTCTTTCAGACTCCATATTATGGTAAGATATTATTATTCGTTTATTCAGTTTATCATTAAATGGTGAAAAGTCCTGAAATGATTAGAATATCCTTAATAGTTTGTGTTTCATCTATTATTATGTTATCAATTTGGACTCTGGATAATTAAGTTGAAAATCACTAAGATCTATGTTATCTTATTATTCTGATGAGTTATGTTTATTCATTATATATATCATTGTCGTCATTCTCATGCTTATATTGTGTTGAAAGTCATCTATGGCCAGAAGTGCATAGATGGACTTGGTATGATTATGACCAAGGATTATTCGGTATAATCATGACCATAATGTTATAAATGATGTGGTAAAAGTCATCTTTGGCCCGTAGTGCATAGATGGACTTGATATGATTATGACCAGGGATTATTCGGTATAATCATGACCGTAATTGAAAACACGAATATCATTGGCCCGTAGTGCATGGATAATTCGTGGTCGTGATACTATTAAGCTGAGTCTCAGCATTATTCGTTTTACAGTTGTATATCTTTGGCATGTAGTGCAAAGTTGGACTGTTGATTTACTTGATTATAAATATGAATTTTGAATTAATTATAATCTGTGGTGGTTTAGGTGAAGACAGGTAATGAGAGTTCTCTTTGTCTTGGGTATAACAAAGAACTGTTGATGAGTATTACAGGAATGAAAAATTAACGATTGACTTTTAATCTAGAGGAGATAGTAGACATTATGTTCTACTTGACTCTTCTAATGGATTGTTGATTTCCACTGCTATTATGGTTGAAAACTTTTATCTTCTACCATATGTTCTAAACATCTGAATTCTTTTGATAATTTAATTATCTTAAGTCATGATATTTGTTTACTGGGCTATTTGTGCTCACCCTTTTAATTCACCACCCCTTTCAGGTAATAAAAGTGTAGGTGGGACTAGCAGAGAGAACATAGGTATAAAGTGGTGATACAAATTAGTCACAAGCCTAATCAAATTATGAAACGGTGTGGCATAATAATTGTACTGAGAACTTAAAATGTGTGTGACATATTTTATACATCATTTGATATTTAATTTTGGTGAACAACAATAGGGTGAGGCGAATCAGAATTTGGAAACGTCGAAGGTGCACTCCATTAGAATAAGGAGAACATAAATCTTCTCGTGTCCCTTCGGGGACTTGATATATTTGTTGTTGTACTTTATATGGCATTGTAATAATTAAAATATGAATATTGTCGTATTATATACGTAAAAATATTTGTATTGAAACTCACAGTATATGAGTTGTCGTATTTTGCACGACAGTTGTATAAATAGAGTTGTAAGTAGTGTATTTTTTGGCGACCTAAGATGGGTGATGTATATCTATTTTGGGGGCGTCACAAATGGTTCCCCCCATAGATGCCAAACAATCAACTGTCATGCCTTGCATAATTTCTCGCCTCATAATAATTTCATGTACTTTGAATCTGAGCCCCAAAATCCTTTGTTTGGATATCTCCTCCTTTGGCCAAAATGATTTTTTTGCCATCCTGTTAAGGTTAGTACAGATATACAGAATTTTGGGTGTCTATATATGTGATGTTTCTATTTATTGTTATAAACTAATTAATTCTTTATTTAAGATTGCAATGGAACCCAAATGATTAACTTTAATTTAATTACTCCCTGATTGATTATTTTTTATTATTTACAAGTTTTTTTATCATATTTCGTACTTTATGATATAATTGACAGGTCAACAATTAACTTGATGTTCTAGATGAAATTGGAAAATAGAATCTAGGGTTAAGATCTGAATATGATAACATGTTTTGTGCATATTCTACTTAGGAGTGAATGGCGTGATTTGTATATAGGATAGGAATATACCTATATATTGCATGTAACATGTATGAGAATATGTGCTTGATTAACTTGACTTTAATTATTTCACATAGGGATATAGTGGATTAATTAGGTTAGTTATTTTTATCTAATTCTCGAAAGAGATTTAATAAGTAACTTGGATTCTCAGTTAACAACTTGTTATGGTTAATTAATCGAAGAAAGAGTAAGGTGATTTAGGCGAGACATTGAGGAAAATTGTATTCTTAATTATTTAATCTGATATTAATCTTTGCTAAGTAATTAGTTTAATTTAAATATTGACATTCCCTTGTTCATTATTTAAATAAAATCAAGTTGATATAAAAATTAGTAGTTAGTCAATTTTATTAGTTTATTCCTTGTGGGAGCGATATTTATCTTGTTATTATATTATTAGTTGATCACGTATACTTGCGTGTATTTCAAGGTGATAAAATAGGCAAACAATTTTTTGGCACCGTTGCCGGGGAATAAATCTAGTAATTTTTCGAATATTAATTATAATCAATTTGGTTTTAGTTTAAACATAATTTTTACTATTGTGTTTCTTATGCAGACATTCTTAAATTTTGTATGAAAAGGGTAAGATCTAAAGAACATGGTTGTAGAAGAACAGAAAGTGTTGAGAGACTATGATATGCCAATAAAGACAGAATCCAATCAAGCATTCGGAGACAAGTAATTCAAGCGAATAGTTCGAGATACAATTGGGTATGATTCAGATGATTAAAAGTTCGGTATAGTTTAGGGGTTTGCTTAACGACGATTGTAATGATCATTTGATAAGTTTTTGGAAATCTGTGATACATTTAAGTATAACGGAGTTGCTGAGGATGCAATCAGCCTCCGACTTTTCCCTTTCACAATCTATGATAAGGCGAAGAGTTCGTTACATTCACTTCCAGCAGGATCCATAACTACATGGAATGATTTAGCACAAAAATTTCTAGCCAAATTCTTTCCACCAACTAAGACTTCAAGTTGAGAAATAAAATAACATCGTTTATTCAGCATGATACCGACTCTTTATATGAAGCTTGGGAGAGATTCAAAGAACTACTCCGAAGATGCCCACATCATGGTATTCCAAAGTGGTTCTAAGTTTAGATATTTTATAATGAGTTGTTTAGTGCAATGCGAATGAATATAAATGCAGTTGCGGGTGGAGCCTTAATAGTAAAGAATGTTGACGAATCTTATGAGTTATAAGAGATGATGACAACAAATAATTACCAATGGCCATCTATAAGAATGAATCAACCTATGGCAACTGGTATTAATGGGTTTGACGCTGTCTTGGCATTGGCAGGATAGATGGTTGCACTAACGAAGAAGATGGATGCTTTAGAAGTACAGTCTACTCGGAATGTGGTGATGATGTGTGAGCCTTGTAGGGGAGATCATCCAAGTGAATAATGTGCCATTAGTTCGAAATCGGTGCAATATGTCAGAAATTATCAAAAGTAGCAAGGCAACATTAATCTCAACAATTACAATAAAAGATGGAGGAATCAACCTAATCTAGCATGGAGCAATAATAGAAAACAAAAAAAATTTCTCCTGGTCAACCAAACCCATCAGGCTTTCAGGATCAAACTCCACCTCAGCAAGAGAAAAAGTCAACTGTGGAGGAGTTATTGTCCAAGTATATAACACAATGTGACGCTAAGATAAATAGTCAGGATGAGATAATTCTCAATTAAGTTTCTAAAGATCTGATGGTTGTTGATGTATCGAATTGGATCTCCCCTGTACGATTTTGTATTTTCTAGACATGGTTCAAAGTAAGGCTTGCCTTTTATCTCCTCCAATATCTTCGCCCTATCAGAATTGAGGGGGGTATAAACCATGTTGACACCCTGTTCGGGAATGGTGGTTGTCCTCCTCCCGAACCCCCATTATTAAAGTTCATCTTCGACTGATTATTTGTCATGTTATATGACATGGGTTGTTGTTCTTATCCCTGTCTTTAGGCCTATCTTAGGGTTGTGTGCGCAGCTTCAAGCTCCCCATAGCTTCTTTGATGGCAATAAAACCTTATACCCCATTATACGCCTCTGAAAGATCATTCGGCAGATTGAACATTATATCCTTCATCAATTTTTTGGATTTTACCACATCTAACCTAGTGGTAAAAAATCCAAGTGCATGAGGGGAGTTCAATTTCGTCACTGTTCCAACTGTCTCCCGGAATCTCTTCACATATTAGCTTAAGCTCTCATTCGAACGCGTCTTAACCTACATGAGGGAAGCCATCACCTTTCCCCTCCTCTTATTACTGCCGAATATGGCATGTAATTTTTTGCAAAATTCCTTCCAAGAGCTGATTGAGTTCAGAGAAAGTGACGCCATTAATTCCCAAGCTCTCTTTCTCAACATGGCAGCAAACATATGACACTTAGCCGCATCGGAGTAACCATAATAGTTCATGAGCCAATTATATGTATGTGTGTGATCATAAGGATCACTCGAGCCATCATCATTCTCCATCGGTGGCATCTTTTTGGACGGATCGGCATAAGCCTAATCAATTTCAGGGGTGAAAGGTGATGTCGGATCGATCAACGACTCCTTTACCTGATGGACTGCCGCCAACTTTTTCTCCATCTCTACTACTTTTTTGTGAGGAGTCGATATATTCCTTCTAGGGGGATGACCTATGTATACCCCTCGTATATTTCAGAGAAGCTAATCTCTATCTGTGCTATGACCTCCCCCGATGCTCACTGCTACCTTCACTAGATCTTACCCTGCTGAGAGCGTTGCGAACTGATATGTCCTTGATCGACTCTACGTGACGTGGTCCTCTTCAAGGAAACTTCTTGTTCTCCCAATAACTTGGCCATATGTGCATACAACTCCTTTTGCTTGGAGACGAATGGCTTCCATGGCATCTTTATTCTGTTGCATCTTCCGAGACAAAATCAATTGACGCTTGTCTTGACTGTCATCCCTCCCGATTCCATTCCTGACTTGTGCGACCACTAGACTGGTTGACCTCAGCACAACTATGGTTATTAGGGGTCCGCTGGCTTGCCGAGAATAGTTCGCCATAGGGCCAAAATTGGTGGAGCCTTTAACGGGCCCACAAAGTTATTGTTGGTCTCTAGTCTATCTTTGACGTGTTTTTTGGGCCCGAACTGATCTTTGACTGAACCTTTGAGTTGCTCTGTGGGGTTGATCAAATTTCTTTCCTGGTCAGAAAAAGTATCCGCATTACTCACCATATCTTTGATTGAATATGTGCGTGATTAAAAAATTGGGTAACACTAAAGGCCCTCCTAGCGTCAATGTTAACACCAAGATTCACTCATGCATCCAATCACTAATAACGCATCAAATCCTGCACACACAAAAAGTCACACATAGGAACTTGATGGCTTGGGATGCCGAGGGATAGATCTGGTATGAGAATATGTACAAGTTAAAACATGCGTTAACAATGGAGGCTTATAGCTTTAGTGATCAAAAATAATGAAGCACCTTTGAAATAGGATTTGACCTTGTATTTATAGTTGATCATACCATCTTTAATGCCTTATCCCCGAATTGGAATGGAATTCCTTACCATAGTAATTACCATACTATGATAGGAGTCAATCTCCTTAAAGAAAGAAATCGGATTCAAGCATGACGCTTTCCATAAGAATTAGAAATCAAATGCAAGTAGGAATCATGGATTCCTTAATGCCCTAACTACTACCCATAATATATCCCTACAGTGGAAAGATTCCTCCACGTGGCATGGGGCCTACCGAACCAACCAGACCCATATAATCATGTCCCATCACTTCCCTTGGTCTGATTTAGTACAGGCAGACAACAATCTGAGATGATTTAATATTGCCAATTATTAATTTAATTCCTCAGTATTTCTTATAAGTTTTGCATATGCCCTTGGATTATGGGTATTTTTAATTAGCCCCCAAACCTTACGATTTTGCATTTGGAAAATTGTATTGTTTAGTGAATTTTAATACTCTTGCCATAGCAGAAAATGTTTCTATTCCTAAGATGCTTCGACATAATGATCCGTGACCCGAATCTACTTTTCACATATATTTGTTGCAAATCAAATATGTGTAAACTTGTTCTTGATAAGGATTAGACTTGGAAAATGGGCGGGCCCAGACCATAATGGGTTGGCCGAATGGCGGGCCGCGCCAAAAATGGGCGGGCCAAAAAGGCCCAATTTTGGATAGGCCAAAATTTTGCAGCCCAAATCCCGGCCCGTGGCGGGCGGGGCGGCCTGCGGGCCGAGACCAATTTTATGCCTATTTTATGTTTTTTTTTTGTTTGGCACAAACGGGGTGGGCCGATGGCGGGCCGGACCAAATACACCCAGATTTTACTTGGTTAAAAAACTGCAGCCCAAAGCCCGGCCCGCGGACTTGGGCCATGTTTGCCAGGTCTAATAAGGATAATAATTTTAACATAGTTTCACCCAAGCTTGTGAAATAATTAAATCTCCAACACGAACCAATTCCTTATCCTTTTTGAGATTCCTTGGCTCAATAATGCCTCAACCACAGTCTTACATTGGTGTGTTGTTCCAATCATGTTTAAAAGTATAATATTTATGTGGTTTGTCATGTTTTGCCTATGGATGTTGCACATATATTGCTAGGTTGGTTATGGTTGTATGATTTTCATGGTGAATATTTTTGTTTTGAAAATGTTTATAGCTTTTATTGTAGAAAGAAGAGAATTTGTTTATTTCCCTGCCAATTAAACATGTATACTAATGCGAGGTCTTCGAAGCTAAAATTTGAATTGGATGAGTATGAGATTTATGGTCGTGAACATGTTAAGTACTTGATTACATATTGTGAGTTTTAAAAGCCCATTGGTACACCACAAATTGAAAAAGCTCCATGTTTGGCACAAGAGTATTGTTTTGGAGGAAAGACAACCTAAGGTTGAAGCTATACAAGTGAAAAACAGAAGTCCTTATTGAGTCGCCTATTATTGAGGAGAACATGAAAATTTTTGTGACATCTAAGGATAAGGATATTATAGAAGACATAACTTGTTTAAAATTTGTTGCTATGCAGTTAATCGAGGACATTGAAATTATTGATTTTGTTATCCATGAAAATTTCTTTATCATGCAGCTTAATTGGAAGTCACTGGCATTTTCTCACTTATTTTCAGGAATATCCTTTGAGAAGAAAAGTCATGCAGTTTTGATCCCCCTAATATTGAAGATTCGTTCTTGTTGCTTGATACTCGTTTGCTTTAAAATTTGAGGATAAATTTTTTAAGGGGAGATTGATACAGTGGAAACCAACGAGAACTATTTGGATTTCATATATTTTAATATTTATGGGATTATTTAGGAAAATTTAGTAGATTAATTTTGCCCGTTTATGTTTTGGGCTTTAGTTTTTTACATTTTATTTAGTTTAGGATTTAATTATTTTCTTTTTTCTAATTAGTTGTATGAAAGTAGTTTAGCATTGTAAATATGTTATCCTAGAGTTTTATGAGATGCAATCTTTGACATTATATAAATTTCTTTTTGAGAGTTTTACCTTTCATGTGGATTCAAGGCTTATCTTACATTCTTGTTACTACATTAAACCTTCAAATTTCTTTTATATTAAAGCGTTACTATTTAACTATATTTGGTTGCGTCATAATCTAATCACTTTGCTATGCTTATATTTTATTCCTAGGTTAAAAACCAAACTCTTGTGGCTCTCACGCTAAGCCATTGAATATCATGTTTAAAAATTTAAGCCAACCATTTCAACCATATAGTGACAAATTACCTTTATTCAAATCTCTATATGTTATATTTTGTGTTATACTTTTTCTTTTGATAGAAATTATTTTAAATTTAGTGAGACAATTGAGCTTATTAACCCCAACTAGTAGTTTTATATAGGCTTAAATATGATTTACTACCCTAAACTATAGGTCATATTCCACTTCGGTGATCCACCTTTCAATTTTATCAATTAGATGATTAAACTAATAATTTTTTCCAATTTCGTTCAATTGGGCCTGCCACGTCAGAAATTGCGCCTGAGATAGCATCCTAATAGGCTAAATGAGTGCTTATGTGTAAAAAGAATATATATTTTTAATGAGATCAAAGGATAAAAAGGTAAAATAACAAATAAAACAACTAAAATTACATAAATGAGATCAAAAGACAAAAAGCTATTGACTTTTTTCTTTGCTTTTCCTTCGCATCTTCATCGTCGTCATCATCATCATCAGTATTTTGGATTTAATCATGGAAGGGTTAATGGGCGGCCTGAATTGAACAACCCTTTTGGGATTTAAGGGAATTTTTTGGTCTGGGTTTTGGGTGTAGTAACCTTCGCCGTTTTGACCACTTTCTTTGGCTTCTTTTCCACCGCCAAATTCGCCTTCGGCTTTGCGACAAGCTTCTTCACCTTCACCAGAGTACCAGCAGTGGCTTTCTTAGGCTAAACAATAACCTTTTTCTTCTCCATAGTTTTCTTCTCCAGAACCGCCTTCTTCGCCACGGCAGGGGCAACTAACGCCTTCACTGGACCAGAAAGCTTGAATGAATTCTTAACCTTGGTGAGCTTTCCGGAAGCCACAAGCTTCTTCAATTGAACGAGCAAAATCTTCTTAAAGTTTGGCGACAAATCTTTCTGTTTTTCTTCGATATACTTCGCTATTCCATACTAGCTCGATCCAGATGTGATGCCCCCAAAATAGGTATACATCACCCATTCTGAGTTGTCAAATACATGGTACATAAATCAAATACAAACTTTTTTTATACAATACGACAAAAGCGTAGCTTAGAGTTTTTACACGAATATTGTCTCATAGATTGTATTCAAACTCAAATGAAGTCCGCATTACATTTATTATCACACTATTTCATAAAATAGTGAGGACTACTATAGCCACCATCTCGGACCGTCACTCTGTTCCCTGACTAGTCCCGGCTATGTTCTCATTTTCTGAAGAGAACAATGAAAGTAAAAGGTTGAGCTCAACTAGCCCAGTAAGAAATATTATGACTAACATAATGCAGAATAAATTATCATTAACCTTCAACAGTATAACAACTGATAGAATATAATAGACAACACGTTTTAGATCAACAACTGCTAGTGTAACAAGCAATCCATTAGAAGAGTCAAGTAGAGCATGATATCTACTATCTTCTATGATTTAAAAAGTTTTTCATCCACTTTATCGCAGAGACTCAGCTTAATAAATAAATCTACATCATCGAATCATCCCTGTACTACGGGCCAAGGATATTCATTTAATCATCAATGGTCATGATTATACCGAATAATCTCTGGTCATAATCATACGAACAACTGTCCATCAATGCACTACGGGCCAATGAGGAATTTTACCACATCATTTGTAAACATTACGGGTCATGATTATACCGAATGATCCCTGGTCATAATCATACCAATCAACAGTCCATCTATGCACTTAAGCCAAAGATGACTTTCATCACAATATAGTCATCACAATATAAGCATGAGGATGATGACAATGATATAAGCATTAATCAAACGAAATCAAGGATAAATATTAAAGACTTTAAATTTATCCAGAGTTTAAAAATATCCAATTTTTTAACATGATATTGCTTTGTGGAGTAAAATTCAAGAATAATTTTCATGTATCAAAAATAATTTGGACAGAAAAGAAATATATTTTTCGGGCGAATAGTACCCCATGAATAGTTTCCTGTGAATAGTACTTTGGGAATAGTACTCCGTAAATAGTACTTTGTGAATAGTACTCATGAATAGTATTTTGTGAATAGTACCTGTGAATAGTACTTTTATGAATAGTACCGTATAAATGAATAATACTCATGGACAATACTCCGGCATGAAAAACTTAAAATTTAACAAGAATGTGCAGAAAATATCCTTGTGAAGCGATACTAGATGAAGCGTAAATTTCAAGGATATTCTATTAATTTCACGGATTATAGAAGCAATACTTTAACAGAATGATTGTATAATCAGGAATATGAGACGAAATAATATTACTCACATACTACAGAGTATGGAAGAAAATATTATTCGTATGAATACTGAACAAAATAATATCCTTTACCTCAGAAGAAGACTAGATACTGGAATACTGAGGTAACAGACTTCTCTTCTACTTTTTCTCTAAAGCTTCTCTCTCTATAAATGCTCTCTTGTGAGTCTTAGTGAATTGGTGAGAATGAAAGAAGAATGAGCTTCTATTTATAGTAAAATATAGTTTCGATAATTGCACGTTTTGGGGCTCGAAATATTACAGTATAATACCTTCATCTTTTTCTTCATTTTTAATTTAGTCCTGCAAGTATTATCAAACTTGCACCATCTCTCCTAATAGTACATCTTGTGAACCAATGATACAATCATGTGAATCAATAGTACAATCATGTGAAAAAAATAATTACAGTATAGTACCTTCATCTATACCTCTATTTTTAATTTAGTCATGCAAGTATTATCAATCTTGCACCACCTCCCCTAATATTACATACATGTGAATCAATAGTACACACATGTGAACCAGTAGTTATAAGCATGTGAATTAATAGCAATTAATTGCTTATTTATCCGATTAATTATCCGATTGATCAATATAACCTCCAAACATCAATAATTATCGAAATAAATGTCGATTTCCACTAACACTAATAATCCCAACACAGTGGAAATATTAATTTCATCTTTAATCAACACAAACTTATTAATCATTAATATTATAACTCAGAATATTTAACAACCAGATCATTCTCAGGAAAGAGGAGGCTTTTCGATAAGGATTTCTCCTTATTGGCGCGCAATTAGGTAACCAAACCTCTCCTTGACAGAACTTTCTAGACATTGTCAATATTGCAAATAATAATATAAATAACTTTGTCATCTCAATTATTGATTTAATAATATAAAATATTATGTAGATGATACTGTGACAATAATTGAATCAATAATATGAGAGATATTATGCATCAATTACTGTAGCAATAATTGAGTATAACTGAGTGACTTCTCACGTAAGCATCAATAATCAATACCGTGTGCTACTATGCAACCACGCGTATTACTGTACTTTTACTACCGGGTAGTTCAACAGTTTAACGGTAAAACTTTCGCCGATATTTTATAAAAAGATATTTCTTTCGTTTTCTAACCACGAAAATACCTCCGTTTTGGGGTCCATCAATGATTGTATCATCGTACGAATATTTTCTATTAAAACGAATATTTCTCGACCAATCGAATATTCCCCGACACAACGAATATTTTATATCAACTTGCTTACTTTACAAAATTTTTCAAATATCACCATTAACTTTAACCTTTATCAATTTAATCATTTACTAAATAACATAATAATTATAAGAAAATTGAATACCTTCATTTCATAAAATTCGGGTTCTTACAATCTCCCATCCTTATGAAATTTCACCCTTAAAATTTACGTATGTACCTGGTATACTGAAGAGGTGAGGATACCTTCTTTAGATTCTAACTCTTGAGGTATAACCTTTGAGTATCGAATATGATCCTTCTTATCCAAGATTTTAACACGTATCTCCTCATACGTTAAATCTTCTGCTATCTCGTCTAGTTCTAATTCAATTATGTGGTTCGGGTCATCCACATATTTACGTAACATCGATACGTGAA
The DNA here is from genome assembly GCA_020205505.1 of Panax japonicus. Taxonomy (NCBI): domain Eukaryota; kingdom Viridiplantae; phylum Streptophyta; class Magnoliopsida; order Apiales; family Araliaceae; genus Panax; species Panax japonicus. The sequence continues at coordinate 7,400,236 of CM035101.1, forward strand.
AAACATTATGAACACGCAACATACTTGGCGGTAAAACGACTCTATAGGCCACAGTTCCTACTCGATCGAGGATTTCAAATGTGCCAATTAAATCGAGGGTTGAGATTTTCTCTATTCATCGACTCTTGCTTCTAAAATAACGCCCTCTTGAACCTTCTTCTTCGTATTCATCAGCTCCAGATGTGTAGCTTGGGCGGATTTTAACTTTATCGATTAACGTCGGTTCTACTCGTGTATTTGATATCACCACGTAGGTCCCTAAAGTCTTTAACTCTATCTCTATCTTTTGTAAGTCATACGAAATGGGTCTTTGTGTTAACAATATCACACTCGTAAACGCATACGATCTTCTACTCAATACGTCAGCTACCACGTTCGCTTTTCTAGGATGGTATGGAATCGTATTATCGTAATCTTCAACATCTCGAGCCAACGTCTTCGGCGCATGTTACGTTCATTTTGGGTGAAAAAATATTTGAGGTTTTAAAAATGGGTTTTGTACTGGGGTCAATACAAAATTCGATTTCACCCTCTGGGGTAGGCCAGGAAGTCTTCAAGGAATAAGTTAGGAAATTTATTAACGATAGAAATATCATTCAAAATTGTGACTCTCATCCAAGACTTAAATAACACATGTAATGAAGGTTTCTCTTAACGAAGTTTCAACAGATAAGTCAAAGTCTAATTTCTCCGGAGTCAAATTTAAACATTGAGCGCAAGTAGGAGAAATAAAAGAATGGGTAGAACCGGTATCTAATAAGGTATAGACGTCGCAAGAAATTATAATTAACTAACCCGTGCTAACTTCGTTCAGGTTAATCGCTTTTTGAGAAGTCACAAAAAATGCTCTTCCTGAAACCACCGACTTTGTTTTGTCCGTATCCGCCTTTGGTGCCACCGTCCCAACTGGATTTGATTTCGCTACAGGATAAAATCGAGATATATGACCGTCTTTTCCACAACTAAAACATACCTTGGAAGGCTGTGAATAGTTTAGACTTATGTGTCCCTCCTCTCCGCATCTGTAGCATCTAACTAGCGGTCGTTCTCCTCCCCTAGAATTTGTTGCTGGTGTTGTTGCCGACGTCTTCCTATCATCGTTAAATCTTCTCTTTTTAAACTTTCCACTTGAATCATTTCTTCTATTATCTTAGCCATGATTACCACCGAAGTGGTTACCATTTGTAGCATGATAATTTCCTTCACGATGGTTATCATTGTTCCGATGATCATTGCCACCGGTACGATTATTATCGTGTTGTTGCTCGTTATCTTTTGGTTGGGCTGACTCATTATCGCGCTCTAATAATTCATCCTTATTCACAACATCTGAATATAAACAAAGTTTGTGAGAAATAAGGTATTGACGTATCTCAGGTTTCAAACCTCTTAGAAACATCCACGTCAGTCTCTCCTCATTATCAACCAAGTGGGACGCAAACCGGGACAACTCGGTAAACTTAGCTTCGTACTGCAACACGATCATATTATTTTGCTCCAGCTTGATGAACTCTACCTCCTTCATGTGACGAATACTTTCGGGAAAGTACTTGTCGTTGAATAGTTCTTGGAACTTCTCCCAAGATATCTTCAGTACGGAAGGCTGAGTACGTTTTATTGATTTCCACCAGTAATCTACCTCTCCTCACAACATAAAGGTGGCAAAGGAAACATTTTGCTCCTCGGAGCATCCCAAGACATCAAATATCTTGGTGATCTGCTTTACCCACGTCTCCGCCTTAAGTGGTTTTGGCTCTCCTAAAAACTTCGGTGGTCCCAACTCCTTGAACTGTTTAGCGGTGACCATCCGAGAGTTGCCAGTGTTTTCACCTGCATTTTAAACAGGAGTCTCTCTCGCCTGATGTTGCATGAATTACATAAAGCTTCTGAACATCCCATCGTTCATCATTTGATCGGTGTTGTTGTTTACCTGAGGATTATTGTCTTCCTAATGCACACTATCCTGGGTATTGATCGTTGGTGACTCAATGGTCTCATGTACTTCATTGTTGATCTCAACATTTTCAGATGTCATTTTCAAATACTGCCACAAAATAAGGGTTAATTGACATATCACATATTATCCCTATAATCTGACCGACCAATTAAATACAAAATAAACTTAGGTAGGTCATACTAGCGAAGGAATTCCCCGTCTCTCCCCTCCTAATTCTTGTCTCACATCTCAGCCGGAGATCATATCCCTAAGCTTTGATACCAACTGTGACGCCCCCAAAATAGGTATACATCACCCATTCTGAGTCGTCAAATATATGGTACATAAATCAAATACAAACTTCTTTTATACAATACGACAACAGCGTAGCTTAGAGTTTTTTACACGAATATTGTCTCATAGATAGTATTCAAACTCAAATGAAGTCCGTATTACAGTTATTATCACACTATTTCATAAAATAGTGAGGACTAATATAGCCACCATCTCGGACCGTCACTCTGTTTCCTGACTAGTCCCGGCTACGTTCTCATTTCCTGAAGAGAACAATGAAAGCAAAAGGGTGAGCTCAACTAGCCCAGTAAGAAATATTATGACTAACATAATGCAGAATAAATTATCATTAGCCTTCAACAGTATAACAACTGATATAATATAACAGACAACAAGTTTTAGATCAACAACTGCAGTGGAACAAGCAATCCATTAGAAGAGTCAAGTAGGGCATAATATCTACTATCTTCTATGATTTAAAAAGTTTTTCATCCACTTTATCGCTAAGACTCAGCTTAATAAATAAATCATATAATCGAATCATCCCTGCACTACGGGCTAAGGATATTCATATAATCATCAATGGTCATGATTATACGGAATAATCCCTGGTCATAATCATACCAACAACTATCCATCAATGCACTACGGGCCAATGAGGACTTTTACCACATCATTTATAACATTACGGGTCATGATTATACCGAATGATCCATGGTCATAATCATACCAATCAACAGTCCATCTATGCACGTAAGCCAAAGATGACTTTCATCACAATATAGTCATCACAATATAAGCATGAGGATGATGACAATGATATAAGCATTAATTAAACGAAATCAAGGATAAATATTAAAGACTTTAAATTTATCCTAGAGTTTAAAAATATCCAATTTTTTAACATGATATTGCTTTGTGGAGTAAAATTCAAGAATAATTTTCATGTATCAAAAATAATTTGGACAGAAAAGAAATATATTTTTCGGGCGAATAGTACCCCATGAATAGTATCCTGTGAATAGTACTTAGGGAATAGTACTCCGTAAATAGTACTTTGTGAATAGTACTCATGAATAGTACTTTGTGAATAGTACCCGTGAATAATCCTTTTTTAATAGTACCGTATAAATGAATAGTACTCATGGACATGTACTCTGGCATGAAAAACTTACAATTTAACAAGAATGTGCAGAAAACATCCTTGTGAAGCGATACTAGATGAATCGCAAATTTCAAGGATATTCTACTAATTTCAAGGAGTATAGAAGCAATACTTTAACAGAATAATGGTATAATCAGGAATACGAGATGAAATAATATTACTCACATACTACAGAGTATGGAAGAAAATATTATTCCTATGAATAAAGAATAAAATAATACCCATTGCCTCAGAAGAAGACTGGATACTAGAATAGTGAGGTAGCAGACTTCTCTTTTACTTTCTCTCTAAAGCTTCTCTCTCTATAAATGCTCTTGTGAGTCGAATGAAAGAAGAATGAGCTTCTATTTATAGAAAAATATAGTTTCAATAATTGCACGTTTTGGGGCTCGAAATATTACAGTACGGGGCTCGAAATATTACAGTATAATACATTCATCTTTTTCTTCATTTTTAATTTAGTCCTGTAAGTATTATCAAACTTGCACCACCTCCCCTAATAGTACATCTTGTGAATCAATAGTACAATCATGTGAATCAATAGTGTAATCATGTGAGTGAAAAAATAATTACAGTATAGTACATTCATCTATACCTCCATTTTTAATTTAGTCATGCAAGTATTATCAATCTTGTACTACCTCCTCTAATAGTACATGCATGTGAATCAATAGTATACACATGTGAACCAATAGTTATAAGTATGTGAATTAATAGCAATTAATTGCTCATTTATCTGATTAATTACCTGATTGATCAATATAACCTCCAGAAATCAATTATTATCGAAATAAATATCAATTTCCACTAACACTAATAATCTCAACACAATGGAAATATCAATTTCATCTTTAATCAACACGAACTTATTCATCATTAATATTATAACTCATAATATTTAACAACCATATCATTCCTAGGAAAGAGTGGGCTTTCCGATAAGGATTTTTCCTTATTGACACGTAATTAGGTGACCAAATATCTCCTTGACAGAACTTTCTAGACATTGTCAATATTACAAATAATAATATGAATAACTTTGTCGTCTTAATTATTGATTTAGTAATATAAAATATTATGCATATGATACTGTGACAATAATTGAATCAATAATATGAGAGATATTATGCAGCAATTATTGTAGCAATAATTGAGTATAAGTGAGTGACTTCTCACGTAAGCATCAATAATCAATACCGTGTGCTACTATGAAATCACGCGTATTACTGTACTTTTACTACCGGGTAGTTCAACTATTTAACGGTAAAACTTATCGCCATTATTTTATAAAAAGATATTTTTGTCATTTTCTAACCACGACAATACCTTCGTTGTGGGGTCCACCAATGATTGTGTCGTCGTACGAATATTTCTTATTAAAACGAATATTTCCCGACCAATTCGAATATTCCCCGACACAACGAATATTTTAATCAACTTGCTTACTTTTGTAAATTTTTCAAATATCACCCTTAACTTTAATCTTTATCAATTTAACCATTTACTAAATAACATAATAATTATAAGAAAAATTGAATACATTCATTTCATAAAATTCGGGGTCTTACACCAGACCTCTCCTTTAAAGCTGAGATTGCTTCGTTGATCATCTAGGGTTTCAATAAACAGATCAGATAAACTTTACATCCAAAACCAAATTGAAATAAATATAATACACATAAGTAATTCGGATTTGAAATTATACCTCAAGATAAGGAGGATGAGCCCTAGGCTTCTTGATAGCAGTTGATTTCACTTTGGCATTCTTCTTCGTCGGAGTTACAGCAGCCATTAATGGAAGTAGAGACATAGGAATTGAGTAATGCTCAGGTATTTCTAGGGAGATAAACTTGATGCCTGTAAATTATTTTGCTTGTGCTTAATTATTACAAAAATTCTACACCGACCGGGTCCTAGCGACATTGCTAGCGACCGGTCCAAATTTTTTTTTTTTTTTAAATATCTCCCAAATAATTTATAAGATTTATTGGAACTGAAATTTTTTCAGAATAAAGTGTTTTGGATGTCATTTGGATACATGTAAAAAATATGCCCGTACAGTCTGTACGGGCATATTTTTTACATGTATCCAAATGACATCCAAAATACTTTATTCTGAAAAAATTTCAGTTCCAATAAATCTTATAAATTATTTGGGAGATATTTTAAAAAAAAAAAAATTTGGACCGGTCGCTAGCAATGTCGCTAGGACCCGGTCGGTGTAGAAAAACTCTAATTATTAATGTTAATTTTATATATTTTCTAATTTATATTATTTGTGTAATTTTTAGTTGTTTTATTTGTTATTTTACCTTTTTGTCCTTTGATCTTATTAAAAATATATATTCTTTTTACACATAAGCACTCATTTGGCCTATTAGGATGCCAAGTCGGCAATTTCTGACGTGGCAGACCCAATTGAATGAAATTGAAAAAAATTAATAGTTCAATCATCTAATTGATAAAATTAAAAGATGGATCACCGAAGTAAAATATGGCTTATAATTTAAGATAATAAATTATATTTAAGCTTTTTATATAACGCAGGAGCATAAACGATCTGAAAACTTATTACACCCTTCAAAATTTGGTGGCTTGCCTTTCATGAAAGTTTATTATTTTCTATGCTATTCTTCAAAAAAATACATGTCCATGCGTATAATGTTTTGTGGGCTGTATATTAACAAGGCTTAAATATAAATTATTATTTTTTTCCCAGTTCGATGATTAATTTTTCAATTTTTTTAATTCAGTTCATTAAACTTTCTATTTTTTTTATTTCGATTCAACTGAATCTGTCACGTCATAAATTGATGACGTGGTTCGCTGTACTAAGCCAATTAAAGCTTACGTGTAAAAGAAATATATATTTTTAATGATATAAAAAGGTAAAAAGTACATAATTAACATAAAATTGAAAATTTGACACAATCAACAAAAATTAGTTAAACAATTGACATAAAAATTAAAATTAATTATACAATAAACTTAAATAAATTACATAAATAATACAATTAAGAGAGGTGAACAAAATAATGTTTCAATAAACAACAATTAATTCTATTAAAAAGTTTTATATACTAGATATAGGACAAACAAAACAGAGAAAATAAAAATGATTAAAAACGAGCAAAATCAGATAAAGAAGAAAAAAATGACGAAAAAGCACTATTGATCGGCATCAATTACAAAGGAACCAAGGCAGAACTAAAAGGTTGCATCAACGATGTCCGGCGAATGCACGGGCGCTTGATCAAGCGTTACAGATTATTCGACGAAGATATTAACGTCCTAATCGCAACCAACGATTCCTATACTAAGCTAATCGCCCAAAATGTTCGTCGTGCTCTTTTCGATCTGGTCCGATCCGATCGCCCCGGAGATATCCTTTTTGTTCATTATAGCGGCCACATCACCCGACTTTCGACGAAGACCGACGACGATGATGATGATGATGATGATGATACCGACTATGATGAGTGCATCGTTCCTACCGAAGTGGTGGATGGCAGAGATTTGGTGATGTATTTTGTGAAATAAAGATTTAAAATGGTATGAGCAATAGTTGGTGGATCTGCTTGCTCGATGGTAAGATGTTGAAGATGATGAATGATGATGGAGGTTTTTGATCTAATGGATAATTCTGAAAGTGGTGAAGAATTGTTAAGTTGTTAAATTGAATTTATTTTGCAAATTATTAATGGTGTACTTTATTTAGTTTTTGTTAATTGTGTAATTTGTTTAAATTATATTATTTGTGTAATTTATATAAGTTAATTGCATAATTAATTTTAATTTTTATGTCATTTATTTAACTAATTTTTGCTAATTGTGTAAAATTTTATGTTTTATATTAATCAGACAGGATTAAAAGTAGACCTCTTAAGTAGTAGAACTCTCTTAAATGATAGAACTTTATCAAAACGACATAGTTTTGATAAGACGCGGTGGCATTTTTGTAAATATCATGTCACCGCGTATTTACAAAAATGTCACCACGTCTTATCAAAAATACATCGTTTTGATAAAATTCTATTATTTAAGGCATTCTACTACTTAAGAATTCTATTCTTGATCATTTATGTTATATTAATTATGTAAATTATGTACTTTTTATCTTTTTATATCATTAAAAATATATTTTTCTTTTACACATAAGTTTTAATCGATTTTAGAGAGCGAGTCACGTCATCAATTTATGACGTGACATGTTTAATTGAACCAAAATAAAAAAATTGATAATTTAATGAGTTGATTAAAAAAATTGAAAGGTCAATCACCGAACTATAAAAATAGTAATAATTTAATATAAGAATTTATATTTAAGCCTATTAACAAATATCTTCAAACTAACTCGTGTTTTTATAGGTAAATTATTAAGGGTCCCTAACACTAATATACAACAATTAGAAAGTATTTACAAAATTATACATCTACAAAATAATTACAAAAATAATGTAATTCACATTAATAAAGAAACCTAAAATCAAGGAAAATTAACTGTCATAACTAATAAATAAAATTCAAATATTTGGGATCTAACAACAGAAAGAAATAAATAATTCAAAATAATAATTCAAATTCAAATCTTCATCTCTCCTTCACAGTAGCCCTCTCCTTCGTTACTCCGCCGCGAATCTCCTTCTTCACATGTTGCCCTCTCCTTCGCTACTCCGCCGCGAATCTTCGTTGTCCAAAACCTGGTGAAATCACGATAAAATGCAAATAAACATAAGATTTCTGAAAGTACAATTACTAAACAATACGATTAGACTGTTGACACTACCTAAGCGATTAATTTCTTCCAAATACAATTTATGTGTCTTGAACACCTCTTGTTTTATTGAGTTAGAACCCACCCTTAATTCTTGAGTAGTTTCATCACTTCATGTCAAAATAAATAAACCGTGAAACATATATATATACACACTCACACAAACTCACAATTCATAGACATGATAGTTGATGCAAACCTGTAGTGATCCATACTGAAAATTTAAGAAGTTCTTTTGGCTAAGTTCTTTCTTTTTCCATCTCCGATACTTAGATTCTGAAAATATCTGAAGTTCTTCCACCTTCTTCCTTGAATCAATCAGAAGACACTCTAGCTCCATTATTTTCTTCTATAGTTCAACAGTAGCTTCCTTAGCCTGTGTTTCAAGTTAGAAGCTTAAGAGCTTAGTAGACGACGCGAATCTTCATACCAGGTAACCAAACTTTTATACTAAGGTAACCAAACCTTTATACCAAGGTAACCAATCTACCTCCACACCTGCAGTATATAATGGTTACCTTGGTCTGAAAGTTTGACAACCAACTGCATGAAGGTTTGGCTACCAACTTCATCACATTCAAAATAAATTGGTAACTTAATAAAACTAAATTGGTTACCTTGGTATGAAGGTTTGGCTACCCACTGCATGAAGGTTTGGCTATCAACTGCATCACGTTCAGAATAAATTGGTAACCTAATAACACTGAATTGATTACCTTGGTATGAATGTTTGGCTACTAACTGCACTATGAAAAAACTGCAGGTGTGGATGTGGATTGGTTACCTTGATATGAAGGTTTGGTTACCTTGGTGTGAAGGTTTGGTTACCAACTACAATATGAAAAAATTGAAGGTGTGGAGGTATATTTGTTACCTTAGTATAACAGTTTGGTTACCTTGGTATGAAGGTTTGATTACCAACTGCACTATGAAAAAACTGTAGGTGTGGAGGTGGATTGGTAACCTTGGTATGAAGGTTTGGTTACCTTGTATAAAGGTTGTAAGGATATAACAATCACCTACTGGTGGTGAAAAAACATGTTTTGAATATTATCAGAAAGTAATTGATATACATCCTATATTATTATATACACCATCTAAATATTTTTAAGCTTCTATTATGTTGGACAATCAAATTCAAATCCACTTCAGAACTCTTCATTGTCATCGCCTTCATCCTCGGCGCCCTCAGCACCAACTTCCTCGTAATCCTTCTCGAATGCAACAAGATCCTCAAGAGCTTCAAAAAACTCTTATTCCTCCATTCCCTCACCCACATACCAATGCACAAAGGCTCGCTTAGAATACATGAGATCAAATTTGTGGTCAATGCAGGAGAACACCTCTACCACACTGGTTGAGTTCGAAATCATGCAGACTGCCCTCTGGAACTTGGCAAGGTCTCCAAAAGGAACAACAGTAGGGGACTAATAGTTGATACCAACGGCGAGGATCATGACTGCGCCGGTGAGCCAACCGGTCTTCATGACGGTGTAAGGGAGGCCGAGAACTCCGGCGCCGACAACGGCAATGAATACATTGGCGAACGTCTTTGGTTGGGACAAGAGAGAATCAATTTGGTCGCCGAGGAGTGGGGTGTCTTCTCTGGGTTGGACTGGTATGACATTTGAATAAGAAAATAATAATTAACGGGAAGAAATAAGGAAGATAATCGTGGGCCACGATTAAATGATACCCAAATGTATTAATTTTATAAATAAATATGAAAAATGTATTATTTTTATAATTATTTTATCTTTACACCATTATTGTAATTATTTTTAAAAATGTACTAAAATATGTAATTAATTCAATTATTAATTTCACCTTAATTTTTATTTGTAACTAAACAATAACAAAGGCCAATCCCAAGGCTAGCCCAAACCCAGGCCCATTAAGAACTATGTGGCAAGACTGGACCTAGTTAGTATAACTTAATTGAATTTTAGGGGTTTCTATCTTCTCTGCTTATTTCAGTACTACCCACTTTCTTCATCTGTTTCGATTCAATGGCGGCTAAGCGAAGGAAGGACGATAGCGATGGCAGAGAAGAAGAAATTACGCGTAAGGAGGAAGATAAGCAGAAGAAGGATGGTGGGCAGCAATTGCTTGCGTCAACGATAAAGAACAAGGAAAAGAGGTCGGCTGTCCATGCGAAGCTCAAACAACAAAAGAAGCTCGATAAACGTAAAAAGGCCAAGGCTCGTGAAGCTCTTGAGAAGAGAGCTCTTGAGCTCGGCGAAGAGGTTAATTTTTCCCTGAACTTTCTATACTCTGTTGATACTCTGTAGTATACATATGTTGATTTTGGTTTGCAAATGATTTGAAGATGAAAAATAATTTATATGTTGACTAATTTTATGCAGAATGTGAATTGCAATTAAGGTGAAACTGTAATACATAAAATAGAACAAATATAACTGTAATATGTGGGTTCCTGGAGCTGCTGTTGAAGTAGCACACGTGGGAATTAACTGGTGGGGGGTTCTTTTTTATCTTGATTAAGTATGGGTTGAGTGCTGTTTTTCAGTTAAGAAAATTTCACCTTAGCTTAGTAAATGTTGCATAATTCCATTCATGGGTTTATCTGGGCACATCAAGAACTTTGATATTGAGTGTTTTTTTATAGAAGTGATGATGACTAATTTATTGCACATCAATACTTTTGTGGCATAATAGTCGGATAGTGTTTGATGACTAATTTTAGTAACTTCTAATATTTTTGAAATAAAAATGTAATTTTTCATTTTAAATGCAATAAATTTTATATTGTCCTCAACAAATGGTTATTTATGGCTAATAGCACTGTCATTAAATTAAGAAATACATATAAAGGTAATTATTCAAATCAAAAGTTTTTTTAAGCCCATCACACCACTCTGCTAAACTAATACCGAGTGTTGTTAACTATGAGTTAATTGTTGTATTTACTATAAAACTTTCGGTACTATTTTTGTTTTTGTAGGTATTGTGGCCCGATAGATAATTCAGTAGTTGTCTCTTGTTTTAGTGTTTCAGTATTACCGTCTTTTTAGTTTTTCTTTTTGGGACATATTCCGAAATAAACTTAGTAAATTAGTTCTTATATTATTTCCCTTGACGTGTTTTATTATGGTTAAATTTTGTACTGTTTTATTATAAAAGTTTATGTCATATCAGCACAGTTTTTGTTAGGGGTATTAGTAGTAAATAACTAGAAATCCGGTAGTAGTTGGCAAATAGAGAGCATGCTATTTTCTATGGGAAGGAGAGTACTAGTTGGTAGTGAACTTCAGTCTTTTAGCCATATAGTCTATAAATATCATGATGTATACAGAAAACCCTATGCTTATTTTGATGAAATTTATATCTGAAAACCAGTGTTTGTTAATGATTCACATGGATCTTCTCCCTCCCCTTCTTTTCCAGTCTCCATTTCTTTATCTGAATTCTCCACTGAATTGCTTTGCATCTGCAAATATTTAAGCACCTCAGTCATGACCAAGTGAGGGTCATGACAACTTGGTATCAGAGCAACTTTTTTTTGCTCAAGGCTTCCTCTAATCTTCTATCCTCTTCTCAGTCCTCTAATCTTCTTATTCTCTTCTTCAAACTATCTTAAGTTCTTCTTCGTGTCCTAAAATTTACAACTGCACGCCAGGTGTTTGTTGTATTGTTGCAGTTATGATACTACTTAGTTTAGTTGTTACTTCCTTACCTTTCAAAGCAACCATGACAAGATCCTCTAGTAGGAACCAAAATACTATATTGCAGCGGGATTTCCTAAGTTTTAGAGACTATACCACTGAGAAGTTTCAAAGGATGGAGGAAAGGTTTGATTCTTTCATTGGGGTCATGACTAACTTCATGTAGCAACACAGTCCAAGCATGAACAATGAATTTGAGAATCCATTTGGAGATCCTGGAAAGGGGCCAGCCCCTAGCAATGACAGTAGCAGCCAAAGGTTGTTCAGGGACCCCCAGCCAAGCAGAGAGGGCTAGGAGGACTGACCTCAGTGATTGTGAAGATGAAACTCACAATGAACCCAAGTATACCAGAAATGGTGATGATGACAGAGATATTAAGCATCTTGAACTATCCTTCCCGGTATATAAGGATGGAGAGGATGCATTGAACTGGGTAAGAGACTAGAGTTTTTCTCCATCTATAGGGTGCAGGAATTCAGAAACACCCCTATTGCTGCCATGAACATAAGTGGAATCAAGAAATCTTGGTATAAATCCTAAAAGATGGGCAAACCTGAACATGGAAGCAGTTCTCTGAGGCTTCTGTGTTGAGATTCATTGACTCTGGCCTTGGCAACATTTTTGAGCAGTTCACAGTTCAAGTCAAAGATATTAACTCATATTATGATGAGTTTGAATGGTATAAAGGTAGACTGCTGGAAAAAATACCAATTCTCAGTGAAAAGTTCTTTGCAGGAAATTTCATTGGGGGACTTGATGAAGAGACTAAAAGGATGGTTAAGCTCTTAGATCCTCAGACCTTTGAATTAGCCTACAAACAGGCTAAGTCTTTTGAAACTCCCTTACCCAATCCATCTACTCTACACACTAAATCTATAGTTCCTTAACAATTTCCCAATACCCAAAAGAAAGAACCTCTTTCTTTATCCTCCTACAAGACTTCAGTACTTGCACTAAAACCACACCTGCAAACAAGCCCAAAGGACTGACTATGGCCCATAGGGATGAGAGAACTACTGTGATGAAAAGTTCACAGCGGGCCATCATTGTGCTAGACCTCAAGCCTTCATGATGATCAGTAGTGATGAAACTGCTTGCGAAGACTATGAGGGACCCCCAATTTTTTATGAAGAACCAGGGGAAGCAGCCTTAGAAGAGTCTCAAACTGCAGTAGCACTGGTAGAAACAAAAAGGAATAATTCCAACCAAACCATAGTTGTAAGTGGCCTCCACAATGGAAAGGAGCTCACAATGCTTATTGATGGGGGCAGTTCCTTGAGTTTCCTAAGTGAAGCAACAACTGAACTCCTACAATGTGACATCCAAACCATTAGTCCATAAGCATTACTCTCCCAAATGGATAGAAAAAATGGAGCCAAGCTTGGTGTCCTACCTTTACTTGGCAATTTGGACAAAACTCCTTCAATACACCTCCTTTATGAATTCTTCCTCTCTCACAACGTGATGTCATTTTGGGGGCCAGTTGGTTGAAACAGTTGGGGACAATACAAATGAACTTTGACAACAGAACCATGTCCTTCCGGCAAGAAGGAGCATTACTCTGTTAGGAAAGGGTGGTACACACTGATATTGCTAACATCAACTTTTCCTGTCATTACTTGACGGTAGCTCAACCTATATGGATGGTACAACTCATTGATAGCTATGAGAATGATGTGGACATAGCCCAAACTATGACTGAGTTAGCAGTCATAAAAATGGGGCCAAATGAGTGGGAGTTAGAGCAAGGACTTCTGAAGTACAGAGGCAAATGGGTGATTGGTTCCAAGGGGGACTTAAGGAGACAAATTTTTGAGGAACTGCATGAGAAAGGGGTTGGAGGACATTCAGGTTCAAGGGCTACCCTAAAAAGGGTTGAACAATATTTCTATTGGAAGGGAATAAAACAAAATATCACTAGTTGGGTTTCTGAGTGTCAAGTATGCCAAAGCTCTAAACATGAGTCTGTAAAAACCCAATGATTGTTGCAGCCTCTCTATTCCTATCATTCCGTGGAGAGACATCGCGATGGATTTCATAACAGGACTACAAAACTCCAAAGGAAATGATATTATTTGGGTAGTAACGGATAGGTGCAACAGATATTCACACTGTTTACCTCTCAACCGTCCAATAACAGCTAAAGGGTTGGCCCAGTTATTCTTTGAACAAATTTTCTAATTACATGGAATTCCAAGTTCCATAGTAAGTGATTGAGACCCCCTTTTCCTAAGTGACTTTTGGCAGGCCCTATTCAAAATAGCTGGTACAAGGTTATATACAAGCACCTCTTATCACCCTCAGAGTGATGGTTGTACAGAGAGAGCTAACCAATGTCTAGAACAATACTTGAGGTGTATGTGTAGTCAAGTTCCTAAAAAGTGGAGTGCATGGCTTCCCATTGCGGAATGGTGGTTTAACACTACCTATCAGGCTATCACACAGCTCTCAAAACTACCCCCTATCAAGTTCTATATGGGCATGAACCGGTACATTTAATCATAGCAGCAAACAGCAAGACTAGCATAGCTACAGTGGAAGAAATGATGCAAGAGAAGCAGCTTCAGCTAATAAGCATTCTCAAGGAAAACCTAGAAAAGGCACATAACAGAATGAAGACACGCTGATAAAAAAAGAATAGAAATAGAGTTTGATGTTGATGAGTTAAAGCTCCAACCCTATAGGCAAGCTTCGGTGTCAATGAGGAATATGAAATTAGCTCCCAAATTCTATGGACTCTACAAGATAATGAAGAAAGTAGGTAAAGTGGCCTACAAGTTGGAGCTGCCCAGTACTTCAAGAGTACACCCCACATTCCATGTTTCCCAACTCGAGAAACACATTGGCCTAAAGCTAGCACACAACTTCCCTGAATAACTCCAGTTGGCACATTTGGTATGGGGCCTCTTAAGAGTTTTAAAGGATGGTGTACAAAGATCAAAGGATGATTCATCAATCCCTCATACAATGGAAAAACAACAGCGTAGATGAGGCTACCTGGGAAGATGAAGGCTTGATTAGGATCAATTACCCCAAGTTTTAGTTAAATCCATAAGGACATGTATTGGTTTAAAGGGGAAGGCAATGTCATATCGCACGGTTTTTGTTTGGGGTATTAGTAGTAAATAACTAGAAATCCAGTGGTAGTTGGCAAATAGAGAACATGTTCTTTTATGTGGGAATGTGAGTAGTAGTTGGAAGGGTACTTTAGTCTTTTAGCCATATAGTCTATAAATATTATGATGTATTCAGGGAACCCTATTCTTATTTTGATAAAATGAATATCTGAAAATCAGTGCTCATTTATGAACCACATGGATCTTCTCCCTCCCCTTTTCCAGTTCCCATTTCTTAACCTCCATGGAAATCAGTGCTCATTTATGAAAATCAGTGCTCATTTATGAACCACATGGATCTTCTCCCTCCCCTTTTCCAGTTCCCACATGAACCCTATGCTTATTTTGATAAAATGAATATCTGAAAATCAGTGCTCATTTATGAACCACATGGATCTTCTCCCTCCCCTTTTCCAGTTCCCATTTCTTAACCTCCATGGAATTGCTTTGCTGCTGCAGTTATTTGAGCACTTCTGTCATGACCCTAGACATGACCAAGTGAGGGTCATGACAGTTTATCATTTATTACTTAGAGAAAAGTGTGGAAATCATTAGGAAGCTATGTATGGAATCCCTAATACTTGTACTTGCGCACATTCACACACAAAGAACTTGACTACTAACAAAACAATTTTTTTTCCTGCCAATATACCAGTCAATTTCAGTACAACTTGATGAATTTCGTTGACTATTTCTTTGAGAAAAAAGTTCTTATCAGATTATTTGTTGTCCAAAATATTTGTAACTTCTTCCACATGCTTCTTAAGAGACTCGAGGGATTCATTTATCTGATTTAGTCCATAGTAGTCTCTTTTTGTGTGTCAACTTTAGTTATCAGACTTTATTTTTTGAACAAGATAACAAATGAAATGAAGGCTAAAAGGAATAACACTTGGTATAATTATTCTTTTTTAACTTATCTTTTTTTGTTGATTCTTAAGTAGTGGTTTTATTTGAAAAGGAAAAAGACCAAGAAAAGAAAGATTTGCTAAAAGGTTTATCGCCAGTATCTTAGGATAATCTATATAAGTTAGCTCATGTAACAGAATTATCATGAAAAGAATGATACTATGACGATTTGATACATATATATATATATATATATATATATATATACGGTACGGATCTTAAGTTCACCCCTTATCTAACATACCTTGCTCACCCCCCTTTAGCAACGGACCGGACGACGATTCGGTCCGTCGCTATATTTTATCCGTCGCTAAAAGTTAAGATGACGGTTCGGTCCGTCGCTAAAGGGGGTGAGCTTAAGATCCGGACCGTATATATATATATATATATATACACACACACACACACATAGAGGAAGGATCAAGAGCACTCCCCTTATCTAGCACTCCTTTATTAAAACGATTCTTAAAAGAGAGTGGTCCCACTTGCTTTTCTTTTATTTACAAAAATGTCACCCGCGGCCCCACTTGTTTTTTAAAAGAATCTCCAAAACGACGTAGTTTTAATAAATGGGTGCTATTTAAGGAGGTGTGCTATTTAAGGAAGAGTGCTAGATAAGGGGAATGCTCTTGATGTCTATACATATTATGTGATAAAATACTACCCTGTATTTCTTCAGTTAATTTCAGTAAATTGGAATTTAGATCAAGTTTTCCTGCAATAGGAATAATCATTTTTGTCTTTTGTTATTATTATCCTCATCATCATCATTATTCTATGCAGCTTCCACCAAAGAAGGTTCCTCGCACAATCGAAAATACAAGGGAACTTGATGAGACAGTTTGCAAGCCTGATGATGAAGAGGTTTGCTGTCTAAATTAATCGCTTACAGTTATCCTCTCACACACATTGCATCAACAATGGTAATCTGACCTCTGATTTCTTGTGTTCATTTGCAGCTGTTCGCTGGTAATGATGCGGATGAGTTTAGTTCAGTTCTAAACCTTGAACACACTCCAAAGATATTAATAACCACTTGCCGATTCAATTCGACAGTATGTCTACCATTTGAAATATTCCGCTATGTTTTCTATTCTAACTATCAATAATTTTTGAAGTTGTACAACTCTTTTTACTAGAATGCATTCAACTTGGTATAAATTTGCATTGTTCATATGCTTATGGGTTATACATAATCTTTTTTGTATTATGACCTGAAATTGTATATTGAAGGTATATGTTCATGTGTTTACTTTTTTATTTTGTTTAAATATTGCTTGATGTGCAGCGTGGACCTGCATTTATTTCGGATCTACTCTCGGTCATCCCAAATGCTCATTACTATAAGAGAGGAACATATGACTTAAAGAAGGTGCTTTTGTATATTTTTCTTTCCTCTAAGTGTTCTTCTTTGGCTACTTTATTTTTGTGGCCAATATATCACATCTTTGTTAATGTATGAATTGAACGATTTTACAGATCGTAGAATATGCAAGGAACAAGGACTTTACATCTGTCATAGTTGTCCACACTAACCGCAGAGAACCAGGTTTGGGGTTTCTACTGTTGGCTTTATATTCCACACGTCTGAATTCTGATTTTACTCGACTTTTATCTGCTCCTAATTCTACTGTACTAGGTTTGGTAGTGAACCCCAAATTGTCTTTTAAAAACAATTTTTTTTTTCAGATTTCATCTTTTCCAAGATTAATATACCAAAGCTTAATATACTATGTGTTTGTGTGGGAATGCTTTCTATACCTTGTTTGTTTTTTTAACTAATATTTACTATTTTTGGCAAGTGTGCATACTATTTGTAACAAGTACGTAAAAAAGCAAAAAACGTACCTGAATAAGGTGTTCCCAAATGAGCAGTAAGCTATGTGTTCCTTTATATATCATAATGTAAGGGCACTTATTATCGGTTGTGTTTGTGCTGTAGATGCTCTCCTAGTAATTGGCTTGCCTGATGGGCCTACTGCACATTTCAAGCTCTCAAAACTCATTTTACACAAGGATATTAAGGTATGGCCGTTATTTCATGGTACAAACTCCTTGCAATTTAACTACTAGTCAAAGTACCTGCTTTCACATCTCATTTAATTCTATAATATCACTATTTTACTCTCTTCATGTTAAATTAAAGAGCATAACTTGTAATGACGAAAATTTGTGGATCATGTTTTCTTAAGCTACTACTAATACTAGTTTTGCTTAAAAAGTTTGTATTAATTGTAAAATTAACAATTATCATGGTAGAGCTCTTTCTAAGATAACTAAAGAATGTATCTTGGACCGAAGTTACTTGGACCTAAAGCAATTGGGAAGTTCGGTTATACCAGCAAGAGTTTTGTTTTAGATGATTGTATTGACAGGGGATTGCCCCTTGTGTTGAATCTTTTGTAATAGCAAAAGTTTACCAAATGAATAAGTAAAAAAATACTGTTGTCAGTATGATTCAAATTGATATTAAGCTAAAGCAGTCCTTTGGAGACATTTTTTTCCGGTACTTATGCCATCCACTTGTGGACGGAGGGAGTAACATCTAGCAGCTAAAATGTTTCTAGGGCAACGAGCTAATGAATTAATTGCACATAATGTTTAGCTACTCCATAGTACTAGTGGTTGAATCGGTCGATTGTATGCAAATGTAGATACAAAGTGTCACATATGTTATCTAAATGCATCGAAGGTCTGAACATTCTTGACAGTGTTGAAATATCGCATGCATTTTATTTGTTATTTTTTGTTCAAATTAGAGGATGCTTCATATGAGCAGAATTTGTTTATGGTATTCTTGTCCTAATTATCTTTATTTACATTTGGTTGCAGAATCATGGAAATCCAACTAGTCACAAGCCTGAGCTAGTATTAAACAATTTCACGACACGCTTGGGTCACCGCATTGGGAGGTTGCTTCTCATTCTTTGTTTATTATATTGTTATTGAAGATTCTTTCAGACATTTACTTTTATGTAACTGTAATTATGCCTCATTATTCATTGTTTTTCAATGTAGTTTTAATTTCTTTTTACCATTTCTACAATTTTATCTACATAGTATCACTATCAATCAATCAATGGTGGATGTTTGTGTGTCATCTAGGTTGATACAGTCACTTTTTCCTCAAGACCCCAATTTCCATGGTCGGCGAGTTGTAACCTTCCACAATCAGCGAGACTTTATCTTCTTCCGGCATCATCGGTGTGTGTCCTTGACAAGAAGAATGTTCTTTTTTATAGATTTGTACTTGGAAAGTTTATAACAATTTTTGATGGTGCTTTTTTTTAATTGTGTGAAGTTATATATTTGAAAACAAAGAAAGTAAACAGAGCGATTCAAAAGGTAAAAAGGGCAAGGAAAGTAAGGATGAGAAAGTTTCTCAGGAAAGAGTAATTGCCCGCCTACAGGTATGTTTTCCCTGCCTTTACCATATCTGGTGCGTTATTTCTAAGGATATAAATAATAGTGTTTAGCCAGAATTTATTTGGTTTAGATCTTTTCCTACTTGGATTTGATACTCGCATAATTTAAATTTACTGAATTTGAATATCCTGTTGATAGTGACTTTGCAATGAACTGCTTAAACTGGTTTTAATCAGCAGTGTCATTTGATGAAGTGTTATTGTATACTAAAGCTTGGTTGACGCCACCCACTAAAATAATATAGAAACTAATTACTTGTGGTCCGTTACAGATTAGTTTCTTTTGAGCATCAAACAAATCTTTGGTTATGCATGAGGCTGTTTTTTTATACTTACCATTTGGAATAATGCCTTTTAAATTTCTTTTCATTTCTACTGAACTTGGATAAAATTACTGCAGCTGGTTGGTTATTGGTCTTCATTTAACCTGTTACTATAAACTCTGGCCAAACAGAGGGATCAATGGAATAATGAAAACCCAAATTTCCAGGGACTCAAATAAAGTAACAGAAGACAGTATACAGATTCGCATCCCACCCATGTTGAGAAGTAGGTTCTAGATGAAACGTCAGAACCACTTTCTCGCTAAGGATCAGTTCCCAATTTGTCCTTCCCGTCCTCTTGTCCCAGATTAAAGGAAATGGGTCATTACATACTCTAGAAAATTGCAATTCTTACCGGAAGCTTAAACAAAGGAAGTACAGGGGATACTAGAGAGACATGGATTAAAGTAATCCTTCCTACCACCTAGAGAGAAGAAATCTCCCTTCCAACAATCTAGACTTTTCAACACTTGTTCTAACAGGGTCCTAAAAGAAAAGAGACCTAGAAGCTCCCTAAAGG
Source organism: Panax japonicus (assembly GCA_020205505.1). NCBI lineage: Eukaryota > Viridiplantae > Streptophyta > Magnoliopsida > Apiales > Araliaceae > Panax > Panax japonicus. The sequence goes on from CM035101.1 coordinate 7,420,385, forward strand.
GAGTTCCATGATGTGTCATAGGCAAGGACTGCACCTCTCAACTGACCAAAGAAGCATACATCTCTAATTTCTCCAGCTTAATCCCTACAAAACTAAATTCAAGACATCGAATTTAAGCCCAGGAACGCAATGGATGAGATACATTACACTAACCAAAATATCATCTACAACAAGTGGTCATGTGCATACTCAACATAGAGAAATTGTCAATATCCTTCTTTCAACCAAAATAAACTATGAGCTTAAAATCTTTTTCATTGAATTCAAAATATCTTCTTGGATAATGTCACGTGCATACACAAGAAAGGTAATGTCACAAATTAAGACAAAATAAAAATAAAAGAAAGGATGACCACTATGTTGTGGTACCAACCGCCAAGATCCTACCATTGAGCTATACTATTACTCCTGTTTTGGTGGTCGGTTGGCCTGGTGGTTCAAGGGCTGTGCTTAAGATTTCTGTCAAGGGAGAGGTTAAGGGTACAACTCTCACTGGCATACATGCGCGTACTACTGATAACCTTGGCTTTTGGGTGGCTGCAAGTAGTCAGAGTTATGAAGTGGTGTGGTTGGATCAGCTCCTTGTCACAAAAAAAGGAAAATGAAAAAACATGTCACAATTGAAGTTTTGTTTTCTCTTAAAAAAAATTTAGTCTACTTTTTTAAAGGGACGTTATCAGTACAAAAACACTAAACTTTATTATGGGACCTGTTGCAATAAATACTGTAGCACATCTTTTCCGGCTTTATTTGTAGTGGCATATGCCTGATGTCGTATTCTCCTTGAGGTGTGAAGTTCTGATGCAGCCAGGAGCATTAGAGACCATAATTTTACTACAAATTAAAGTCTTAGTTTCTTAGGAAGAAGAGAAAAACCAAAAGGGTGCTATTGAAGCAAAAACCCTATAAGTTCTCAAAAGAACTCAACAGCCAAAAGCGATAGTTTTCATCAATCATAAAAAATCCGCATACAAATCTGCTGCAGCTACAATTTATAAGAAAAGAAAGATCTAAACCCTAATAATATAAAATCCTGAGCTTTAAAATAATTTAAACTATAAAGACATAATTTAACCTAATACCATAATTGTCAAATTGAGAATCATATCGTGAATCAAAACCCCTGTACCGTGTTTCATGTATCGTAAATCGTATCGTAAGATACGGGAAAATAAATAAAATAATTATTATTATATTTATTTATATTGAGGACACAATTTATGACTTAAATTTCATAACAATTAAGCATATAGTCCAACAAAAATCCAAGTCCTCAATGTTTTAAGTTGTCAAGAGGCACAAACATAGAAAATTAGTAACTACAAACAAAAAAGTATATCAAATATGATTTGATATATAAAGCTGAAAATTACATAATATATTTTAATTAAAAATATATTAAGTATTTAAGTGTATAAATTGATTAATTAATTAATTTTAAATTACAAACAAATTGGAATATAAAAATTGTGTGTAATATAATAATATAAAAAGGAAACAAATAAATAAGTACTTAATGTGGGTGGATAAGCTTTAATGTTAATATAATACAATAGTATTATACATACTATAATACTCATCCGCTATTTAATGTTAATATAATATATAGTATTATACATACTATAATACTTGCCGATGTCCCAAGATAAGGAACTGAAAATAAAACACCTCAATTGATTTGGGGGAGAACATCGGTGACGGTGGCGAGAAAATTAAGGTCGACGATGATGGAGATAATTGAACCAATCGAGAGATTAAGATGATGGAGATAATCAAACCAATCCAGTGATGGACAACTGGTAAATTTTCATATTTTTTTTCTTTCAGTGTCTTCTTCCAGAATCATATCGATGTATCACACAATACATGCGATTCCCCTTCGATTCGTACGATTCTTGTACACTTTTCTATACCCATACGATTATGTATCAATTGATACCTGTGTTGTGTTGTACGATTCTTGTACACTTTTCTATACCCATACGATTATGTATCGATTGATACCTGTATTGTGTTGAATCGTACGAATGTATCGCTTATCGTACGATTTTGACAACTATGCCTAATACATAGAAGAAGAATAGACTATTCATCCCTAATATCAAAATCACTGTAGCATGAACAATAGTTTGCTACAGTACTGCTACTGTATGTAATTGTGAATGCAGCATGGTTAGTAATTTCCAAAATTTTGCAAAATTGCACCTGAGCAGATGTGATGTATATTGACAAGTGTTTAAATAAGGTCCAAGATTCTAATTTAATGCTAAGAGATTATGGAGATGTTTCAACTTGTTTACTGCCCAAGACATAATTGTGTTCGACATATGTTCAGGATGAACAATTTGTACTGTTCCTAAAACATTTGTGCAAAAGATGAACAACTTAATTTCTTGCAACTAATCCACAACATCCCACTTAAAAAAATTTTGAAAAAAAGGAGCTATTCCTTCTGACAGCTGGTAGGACTTTGATTTGAGAACTGATATCTCAAAAAGATATTGTAATTTGAGTGATGCTATTTAGGTAGAAGTCTGTTTGGTCTTGTGCTCGTCTTAATACGTGTATTTCCAAAAACTTGCAGGAATGTGGTCCTCGTTTTACATTAAAGTTGATTAGTCTGCAGCATGGAACATTTGATTCAAAAGGCGGAGAGTATGAGTGGGTCCATAAGGTAATCTAGTAACTACCTTCAAGCTTCTTAGTAAAAATGTAATACCAACTTTTTTCATCCCATAACATATTTATTTTCATGATCATGCATCTAACTAGGCTTGTTCTTTGTCTTTTGTGTTTTTTTCTTGACCCTTTCAAAAATCAGCCCGAAATGGATACTAGCAGAAGAAGATTCTTCTTATGAAGTGCTTTTGAATTGGATGTCTTGGTGGAGATGAGAAGGTTAGGACCCTTTTCAGGAACCAGGCTTAAAAGTTTTGTACCCTTACTCTAGATACACTAAATTGTTTTAATCTTTTGGGGAAGAAGGTGAGGAGTGATTTTTAAAAATTCGAGGGCAGTTTTTTTCAGTAATTTGATAATTCAATATAAAGGAAATTGTCTAAGTTTCTTGGTACAGACAGCTATGAATTCTATTATGTGATTCAGTATTAGAAATTTGACATCCTCAAACAATGACTATGCTTTCTCTATCCTTGGTCCATAATGTTGGACAATACCTCCTCCTTGCTAGGGATAGTGATGTTTCATATTTAATGGCCTATTCTTGTTCAATAGATAGTACTTCAATTTTTTTAAGATTAGAGATATAATATATCTATTTAGTCAGTTTCAAAAATGTAGTAACTTTTAAGTTTTTATATCTTGTTCTTACTTTTTTGAGTTTGTAAAGAAAAAGAAAGAAAACTTTTTCGGTTCTCCCTTTTTTTGTTTTTTGATAAGAGGAGTTCCTGGCCTTGCGACCAATTAGTCTCCCCTTCCTAAACAAGGCTTTCGAAACAGGCATAAAATTGCGGTCCGTGGCCCCTAGTGTTTTGAGCGGGAGTCGAATTCAAGATTTTCAGGTTTACGGTTGATATAAAGTCTTCCTTTAATCTACTGAAACAACTAGTAGGGTTATAAAATAGGCTTAAATATGAATTACTATCCTAAACTATAGGCCATATTCCACTTCGATGATCAAAGTTTCAATTTTTTCAATTAGGTAATTGAACTATCAATTTGTTTCAATTGCAACAAATTGAGCCGTCACGCCAGAAATTGTTGACGTGACCCTCGAAGTGGAGCCATCACCAGCTGATGTGTAAATAAAAATAATTATTTTAATATCTATTTACACATTTATTATAAATTAAGGGCAAATTCGTCAAATCACTTATATTAATCATTTAAACTAAATAAAAACAACAAAACTATCTAAAATCTATACCATCTCAGATCAAAAACAACAAAAAATCGAAAACAACAAAATCTAAAATAATCAAAAATTCCTTTTAGCCAAATATTGAAGGGTCTACATGAATGTTCAAGATCTGGGCAGGATCTACATGAATGTTCAAGATCTGATAAATGCATCCGCTCAGATCTCGTCGGAAAGCACCGTTCCCAAGCTTGAGCTTTTCTCTGGATCTGCGTTGTAGAGCTTCACTTTGGTAGCATCAATCGATTTTACCAACGGGACAACATTTTCAGGTGAGGGAAAATTAAAGCTACAGTTGATTTTGATGGATCCGAAAAATCAATGTCTTTCACAGCAAGTTTACCTTTAAAAGATCAGATCTAGCTCCTAGAAAATATACAAAAGATATATTAGAACACAAATAGACTGATGAGGCCAGAAATTTTGGATAACAGGGGCACGATTAGATTAGATACCTTTTATATAAACAATTTCTATATTGAATTGTAAATCTGGTTCATATAATGGAAATTAAGTAGGAGATTTAACCTCTTGCAGGGTAGAAGATGGAAGAAAATTTCCAAAGCGCTATTGCTCATCCTGAATTTTCAAGGAGACTAGTTCACTCTCTTGCTGTTGGCTTCTGGACTTTGCATTCTTTGGCAGCCATCTTTTGAACCTTTCTGGTAATCTGGTAAATGAGAGTTTAAACAATTAACTTCAAAATAGATGTGCTAAGAAATGATAATAGTCCTAATAATATAACACCAAAAGAGAAAGGAAAACACAGAGCAGTTAGCAGTAGTCATGGATTCCGGTTATTGCATCCACGTTCTGCCCCTCTCTCTCTCGAAGGTTATGGGTGCGGCGAGCCCCGCCCCTTAGAATCACAAGCGCAAGCATGAGGATTTGGAGCCGGATGCTCCCGAGCCACCGGAACTAACTGCCGATTCGAACGGCAACTCAGAGTCGGACTCGGTCAAGAAAGCCGAGGAGGAAGATGATTCTTCATCAATGCAGATTTGATTGAAAGGAGGAGATTTGACTTATTTTTGTTTTGTTTTGTTTTAATTGAGAATAAAAAATGATTTGCCAAATTTACCCCTACTTTAATATTTTAATTTAACAAAATGGTTAAAAAATTATTTTTTTAAGACACATCAGCTGCAGATTGCCCCACTTCAAGGATCACGTCAGCAATTTCTGACGTGGTAGGGCCAATTGAATGAAAGTGAAAAAAATTAATAGTTTAATAATCTAATTGACAAAATTGAAAGGTAAATTATCGAAGTGGAATATGGCCTATAGTTTAGGACAGTAAATTATATTTAAGCCTATAAAATACTATTCTAAACGTAACGCTCAAGTTTTCTTCCTTTTTACCTTTTCCTACAAATTTGGGGAAACAACTTTTGGGTTTAGTAAAGAAAGTTCCTCTCCTAGACTCTTCTTCCCTTTTTCTTTATTATAAATTCTCAATCAATCAAAAGGAAATTCCCCTCCCCCTCCTTCAATTCCATCCCCATGCCATTCCCTCCTCTCTTTTTCATTTTTTTGAAAAAGATTCTTACAAAGTATGACTAAATAAAAACAACCTCCTATTCGCTAGTAGCAAACTTAGCCAAAGAACTATTACCTCCCACTAAGAATCCTGCAGTCGATCAGAAAAGATAGTTGATAAAGAGCCTTGCGAATCAGAAGATTTTCATAGGGAGGGTAAAATACATCAGTAAAAAAAATTTATTTATTGACGCTTGAAGTGCTTCTTTCGGTTTTACGACTAAGAGAAGGTAACTGTATCATGCGAGTCTGTATAGTTTAAAAACGTCTCAAAATTTGCTCGTTTTCAATTGTTGGAAAAATATAATAATTCAATGTGTTTGTAAAAATTGTAGGAATATAGAAATGAGCATATTTGATTGAATCTCTTCACAAAGATTTCTTGATTACATATTAACTAAAGGTTAATTTGGAATTTTTCCGGAGAAGAATGCATTTAAAAATTGAGATGCTTATTATATCACCCATTAATTAAATTAAAGGCAACTTTGGAGTTTTTAATGCATCAAATAAGAAATAAATTGTGTTTTCATGCAACTTTTAATAGATTTTGACTATTGAGAGCATGTGCATCCTAGCATTATTATGAACTTCCAAATAAAAGGCAACTTCATTCATCCCATCCTATCTTATTCCCGTTGCTATTCCCATCCCATCCCATCCCATCCCATCCCATCCCTTCCCTACAGAAAGTCTCCCTAGAGTTGTGCTCCACTATTACTTCCCACTCCCTCCCTCCCTCCCTCCCTCCCTCCCTCCCTATGAATCCTGTTCTCTTCCAAAATATCAAGTAGATTCAGAGCATGAAGGAAAATACATTTTTTTTGAATTAATCCCAAAGACTGAAATATATTAAATTTGTAAATCTGTTACAGTTCGTGAAAAGATTACAAGTGATAAAAGAATAAAATACTTCAATGTTAAGAAAGCATATATTGAAATAAAATGAATTCTCTTAGTAAATCAATTCATTAGCTCTAATGTTATATATCAAAGTTTAATATCCAACAGTAACAAACATGCAGGTATATATGTATTTCAGATAATTAATAAACTTATGTTTCTGTAACCCAATCTGGTTTATAAATCTTACAGTCAAGAAGTCAATATATCCTGATAACTAAATGTTAATTCTGAACCACTGATGGTGCTGAGCTAGGCAGTAATTCGATTGACAGTCACTGGCACGACACATGACACTTGAAATTGACCTCCGTCATCTTCTGCTGTCGGACCAGAATCAGGCTTTATTGTCTTACAGAGCTCAGCAGCTTCATGACTTTTACCCCAGAGAAGAATATACATACCGACAATCACTAGAATAGATCCCAGGACACTGTTTTTGTTTTCCATTAAAAGAAACGTCAATTATGTTCATCATCTATAATAGTTTAGCTACGGTACACAGATATGAGTAGATCTATGTGCACAAACAGTACTATGTTTGTATATGCATGGGGGTAATAGTGTTCATGCAAAACTGTTTGTTTGTGTGTTTCTGTACGGCTTATGCACTTAGAATTACTCTAGAAATAATGAAGAAAAAGAAACAAGGCGAAATTGCCCCAAGTACCTTCCGAGGTGAATCTGTTCATGTAGGAAGGTGATATCAAATGCAGCAACAAATATCTGCATTAAGGGGCTGAAAGCTGAGGTGAACACAGGACCCCTTTCTTTGACACACCACGACATCACCACGTAGCATAGTCCTGATCCTACCATTCCCTGTACATTTACTTGAAACTCTTAACTAAGTATTGCATTCTCATTTTAGTAATTGAATGCTCATCGTGATTTGCATAATCGTTAGTACGTACAATGACAAACAAATCAAGCTTTTACATTGATAAATTCGACAAATAACTGGAGTTGTATATAATAATACCCCATGCGTGTGTGCTATATATATGTTTCGAAGGTGTTTTTAAAATTTTAAATAAACTATGTAGTTTTGGAACAAGACACACACAAGTTTGTGTGTATTTAAGATACATATTCAATTCCCATATATATATATATATATATATATATATAGCACTGAGCAATATTAATTGTAATGAAATTTAATAGACCTTTTGGATCAAACGAGACAAGATCAGATTAGACCACTATGTATAGATTTCCAACTTTCCTTAGAATCTCCAACTTTAGAGATAAGAGAAGAGATTAAATACTTACAGCATAGAGGACAATTAGAATCTCCAACTTTCCTTTAACAATCCAGGTAGAAATATTCCTGTCACCGACCATACATAAGACAACTGACTGGATGGCGCTGAAGAAGGAAATCATGGCAGTGCTCGAATATTGACATGGGTATATCTTCCCAATCTTTGCTTGTATAAGGAACCATGAAGACCACATAATGCTCCCTGCAGTTAGAAGTAGGGTACCAGTTCCCCACCTCTTTGTGCCATCTAACTGATTATTTGTTTTCGGAATCTCTCCTTGTGTTGGTAGGCCTCTTAACGGAATTCCTTTGTAAAGCGTCAGTAATAACGCACCGCCAACACAAACCAATGCTCCTAGCAACTTTGCTCGCCCACTCTTGTTTCTTATGTTAACTTTCTCCAGTCTGTAGGGGTTGAATAACATAAAAGGAGTTAGATAAACTATGCACAATAGTATTGCAGAAATATAACGAACCGTGTGCTCATCCTTCATCAAACTTACCCTAAAGGCAATGCCATCATAAATGTTATCACAGGAACCATATTGATGAAAGCACATGAAAATGTCGCCGATGTAAATTTAAGCCCGAGAAGGAAAAGGTATTGAGTGAGTGTGACCCTAGCAAGAAACACAAGATATATCATCTTACAGAAGTTACAGAAAAATTGGTAAAGGAGGTAAAGATCTACTGACTAACCCAATCAGAGCACTGACAAAATGATGAGATAAAATGGGCACTGTGTGCTTGGGCCTGCTTTTCCTGCAACAAAACTGACTATATATATATAGTTGCTTCGCTGGTAATACATATATTTAAAGGAAACATACTCTGTGATGCACGGGTTAGGGTATGCAAAAAGCAAAGAGCTCAAACTGGCTAATTAGAAAGCAGTTACACGTTCTAATATTCCTGAACAAATGGAAATGAAACATGCAACGAGTACCTTTCCCAAAAATAGGCGATGGGTGCCAAGAAAATAGCGGAGATCATTTGGCGGTATAAGATAATGAGCAAATGATTCATTCCTTCATTAAGGACCTTTTTAAGAAGTACGTTGACAATAGCCAAAGAAAAACTAGTGACCACCATTGCAAGAACCTGCTTCCACTGTTGAAAGCAATCCATATTAGCAGTATGATCTTCTTGTAAGTGGCCGGGTACTCTTCTCTTATCTAAGTTCTTGTGTTTGGAAGCCACACTGAAGATATACATGTTAGCAGCTTCAACAGATATAAATAGAATTTACCTTTCAATAGTGTGAATTTGTAAGATTATATTCTCAAGTCGCATCAAAGCTTTAAGCAATCACTTTTACAATTTCTTATTGGAAATTAGTGCTGGATCATTCTACTCTTTAGAAAATATGTGTGGATCCGGTACCTCAACTTGTATGTTTTCAATATTCTTTTTAAGCATGAACGAGGAGGTGTTGATTTCCAGCAATTTGAGCACTTCTACAGTCAATCATGCAAACAAATATATGCAGCAGTCATAAGCATCTTAAAAAGTAGTTATAGACAGGACAAAACATATATTAGCATCTTAAAAAGTAGTTATATAATGTTATTACATGTTATATTAATAATATTGTAATCAAGTACATGTTTTACATATGTAATCGGCCAAAAAAACACAAAATTATCTAAAAAAATTGACTCGAAAACGTTGGTCCCAAAGTCCCACCAAATTATTTATAGCATGACAATATTTTGAAACCACCCACTAAATATAAATTCTGCCTTCACTATACCATTAAGTATATATGCATGTGATATCAGATCAGAATTTGGATCAGTACTAGATTAATCAATCTGCCTCCATCTTTTTTGAGGATATATCCAAGGTTTACTTCAAATAAGATCAAACTTTTAATAATTCACTTAACCATCCATTTTCTATCTAGTCCGTAGGTTCTACAAAAGAGCATAAACTTTTAAATAATTTAGTTATATGTGCCAACGACTTTATAATAATAATAATAATAAACTAAAAATCATATGAGTAGTTGAAAAATAGTTATTTTACGTTGTTATAATAATTATAATAAAAGTAATCCTCAACTTTAAATCAAATACAATTTTAAACAATAATATTTTTAAGTACACTTTACATCCTTAAGATTAGATGGTTTTAGGTGAAAGGCTGAAGCCTCAAAATTACGTCATATTAAAGTGAACATAGATAAATTATCTAAGCTCAATTTTAAAAACCTTTTACCATATATCTATTCAATAGAACCCTAATTCATGTAAAAAAAATACATATTTGAGAATATGTATTAAATTAGAAATGACAATATAGTTGGTTAACAGTCGGGTTAATCCATATTAACTGGAACCAAATAAGTTGGTTAACTATATTTATTTATTTGGGTTGGTTAAAGTTTGGAACCATATTTTTAAAAAGAAATATAGTTCTAATCCGGTTAACCATTTTTCGACCCATATTTTATTTCAAATCCAAATCAAAACTTCTTTCCAACCATATTTACATATTCAAGAAGCTAAACCATCAACCCACCCCACCCCCACAAAAAAATATTATGTGATTATGTATACACCCCTTACCCCCACCCCTACCCCACCCACCTCACCCCCACCCCACCCCACCCCCACCAAAAAAAAATATTATGTGATTATGTATACATCCCTTACCCCAACCCGCCCCCACCCCTACCCCACCCACCCCCATCCCCCCACCCCCACCCCCACTCCCACCAAAAAAAATATTATATGATTATGTATACACTCCTTACCCCCACCCATACCCCACCCCACCCCTTACCTCACCCACCCACCCACCCACCCCCACTCCTCCAACCAAAAAAATATTATATGATTATGTATACATTCCTTACCCCCACCCCCACTCCACCCACCCACTCACCCACCCACTACCCTCTACCCCACCCACCCCCACCTCCACCTCAACCAAAAAAATAATATTATGTGATTATGTATACATCTCACCCCCAACCACCCACCCTACCCCCACCCCCACCACTCTCAAAAAATTTAATATTAAGCGATTATGTATACACCACCCACCCTCTACCCCTACCCACTCCACTCCACTCCACCCCACCTAACCTACCCACCCCTTATATCCGTATCTCTATTTATAGTATATATTAATTTTATTTTTTTAAATTTTTATTTAAAAGTCAAAACATCTTAATATGGTTTTTAACCATAATCATATGGTTCTAACCTACATAACCCATATTAAAAATGGTTAATATGATTTTAGTTCTTAAATGGAACCATAACTATATTTTGAAAACCAAAACCAAACCATAACCATATTTTTTCAGGCCTATATTAAATGTATGAAAAAAAATTGTAATCATTTTTTTATTGTGGCATTAGTTATGGTGTCTACTATGTTATGTAAAATTTCGTTCAAAAGTACTTAACGCCCCCAAAATAGGTCCATTTCATCCAACTCATTCTGAGTCGCCAAATACATGGTACAAAAACAAATACAATTTCAGTAATACAATCGTCATGCAAAATACGACAACACATATACTGTGAGTTTGAATACAACTATTGTTAATAGACAGTATAAAAACTCAAAAGGGGTCCTAATTATAATTATTGATACGTTATATCACAGAATAGTGAGGACTACTAATGCAACCATCTGGACCGTCAATCCATCCCCCGGCTAGTCCCAGCTATATTCTCATTTCCTGAAGAGAACAGTGAAAGAAAGGGTGAGCTCAACTAGCCCAGTAAGAAAATATTATGACTAAGATAATATACAACAAATTATCGTTAGTCTTCAATAGATAATAATCTGATAAAATATAATAGACAACAAGTTTTAGATCAACAACTGCAGCGGATTAAGCAATCCTATTAGAAGAGTCAAATAAAGAAAGAATTTTACTATCTTCTATGAATTTAAAAGTCCATCATCAATATTTTATCCCTGTAACATCAATCAATACACATCTTTAATCAAATATTCATCTTTGCACTGCGGGCCAAAAATATTCATTTGTATCACCAGTTGGTAATGTTCATCTCAACACCTGTTCATCTTTGCACTACGGGCCAAAGATATTCATTAGGTAATCATTCATCTTTGCACTACAGGCCAAAGATATTCATCAGTTAATCATTCATCTTTGCACTACAGGCCAAAGATATTCAGTAATATCATCATTTAGGACTGAGAATGATGAAAAATATATTAAAGGAACGAATCCAGTGAAACAAAATAACAAATATTAGAGATTCGTATTACAGTTTATCCAAAATCAATAATACTTCATAATAACCAATTTTGAAACAAAATTCAAGAATAAAGATCAAAACATGGATACAATCAAAGATAGTAACCATAATAGACACCTTGTATAAAAAGAAGAAAATTTCATTTTTCGGTGAATAGTGTCGTATTCGTGAATAGTATCTTATACGTGAATAGTAACCCCGACACAAAAAGTTCCAAATTTGATAAAAAGTTCATACCAATATTTCGGTATAGTGATATTAAAGAAAATATCATTTAAGAAGAAGTTAATATCCCTTACCTTGCAAAGATAGTACTTCTGACTGGAATACTAGATATAGTGCTGAAGGAACTTGCACCGCTAATTAGAAACTCACAAAGTATCTAAATACTCACAAAATACACTCGATAATTTAGAGAGAGAAAGAGAGAAAACTTGTTTCTGGTGTGATTTTCAATTCTAACTTAGCCCTCTATTTATAGGAAAATGTTAGCATGCCGAAGCAGACTTAACCTGCAACCTGATGGCTTTATCTGCTACTATTCCACCCACCACATTTGAAAATTAAATTGAGCACATTTCTCATCAACCAAAAATGGGGCCCTCCAATTCTAGAATTTTTCACCAAAATCATTATAACCTAATTTCTGAATCAGTCACCTCTTAAAATTCATAATAAATTATACGCTCATTTTTAACGGTTCAAAATTTGTGAACATATACTCAACTTATATATGTATAACATATCCAAAAATTACAACGATTCAACGGTCGGATTAAATATTATAACTCACACAATAAAGCTGTAATAACACCGATTTGATCTTTTAATACCTGTAATCCGACAAAATACAATTAAAACATCTCAACATTAATTCCTTCATTAATAACCACATAAATAAATACATCATTTATATTCACATAAAATAAATATTTCCTTATTATATGAATCAATAATTAATTATTCACAAATAATATTACAGAATCACATTTATGACAACCAGGCTGTTCCCAGGAAAGAGGGGGCTTTCCGATAAGGATTTCTCCTTAGTGGCGCGCAATTAGGTGACCAAACCTCTCCTTGACATAACTTTCTAGACATTGCCAATAATGCTATCTAATAATATTATTCAAATAATATGAATTATTGATCTGAAAATGGAGATACTGTGCAATGACAATTATTGAACAACAATAATATAAAATATCAACGCAGCAATTATTGAATCAATAAAATAAATATTGAACAGTAACTACTGTGACAATTATTGAGTAGTGCCTTCTTACGTAAGGATCAATAATTCAACAATATTGTGCAATATCGTGTGCTACTGTGCAACCACGCGTATTACTGTATTTTAACCACCGGGTATTCCAACAGTCTTAACGGTAACAACTACGCCGTTATTTATAACAACCCAAACTTTGTCATTTTCTTCATCTTACAATTATCTGTTATGGGGCCCACAAATGGCTGCGCCGTCGTACGAATATTCCTCCGACAGAAAGAATATTCCACGAACCAAACGAATATTCCCCGACAATTTAATATTTTATAACCACTTGCTTATTTTGCAAAATTTGCACATTTTACCCATAACCAAAGTATTATATCAAATTAATACCTTATTTATTCACAATAAAAAATAAAGGAAATTTGATTTTATTAATTAAAAAGTTGGGGTCTTACAACCTCCCCTCCTTATGAAATTTCGTCCTCGAAATTGACGTACGTACCTGGTGTTTCGAAAAGGTGAGGATACCTCGCTTTCATTTTTGATTCCAACTCACAGGTCATTTCTTCAATAGCATGGTTTCTCCACAAAACCTTAACTTGTGGTATAACCTTCGTGCGTAGGACATGCTCTTTCCTATCCAAGATCTTGACAGGTACCTCATCGTACGTTAAATTTTCGGCTATCTCGTCTGGTTCTAACGCAATAATGTGGTTTGGGTCGTTCACATATTTACGTAACATCGATACGTGAAAAATGTTATGAACACGCGACATACTTAGCGTTAAGGCGAGTCTATAGGCCACAGTTCCTACTTGATCGAGGATTTCAAATGAATCGAAGGCTTGAGCTTTCTTCTCTTCATCGACTCTTACTTCTAGAATAACACATTCTTGCACCTTCTTCTTTATATCCATCAGCTCCAGTGTGTATCTTGAGCGATTTTAAGTTTATCGATTAAAGTCTATTATACTCGTATATTCGTTATCTTCACGTGGGTCCCTAGAGTCTTTAACTCTATCTTCATCATTTGTAAGTCATATAAAATAGATTTTTGTGTTAACAACATCGCACTAGTAAACGCATACGATCTTCTACTCAACGCGTCAGCTACCACGTTCGCTTTCCCACGATGGTATTGAATGGTACGATCGTAATCTTCAACAGATCGAGCCAACGTCTTTGGCGCATTATATGTTCGTTTTGGATGAAGAAATATTTAAGGGTTTTAGAAATGGGTTTTGTACTGGGGTCAATACAAAATTCGATTTCACGCTCTAGGGGTAGGCTAAGAAGTCCTTCGAGAATACGTCAGGAGATTTATTAACAATAAAAATATCATTTAAAAACTGTGACTCTCAACCAAGACTTGGATAGCACATGAAATGAAGGTTTCTACTAATGAAGTTTTAATTGATAAGTCAAAGTCTAACTTCTCTAGAGTTAAATTTAAACATTGAGCGCAAGAGAGATAAAATAATGGGTAGAACCGGTATCTAATAAGGTATAGACTTCACAAGAATTTATAATTAACTAACACGTGCTAACTTTGTTCGGGTTACTCGCTATTTGAGAAGTCGCAAAAAACGTTCTTCCTGAAACCACCGACTTTGTTTTGTCCGTATCCACCTTTGGTGCCACCGTCCCAACTGGACTTGATTTCGCTACAGGATAAAATCGAGCTATGTGACCATCTTTTCCATAACTAAAACATATCTCGGAAAGCTGTGAACAGTTTAGGACTTATTTGTCCCTCCTCTTCGCATCTGTAGCATCTAACCGACGGTCGTTCTCCTCCCCTAGAATTTGTTGCTGGTGCTGGTGCTGGTGCTGACGTCTTCCCGTCATTGTTAAATCTTCTTTTCTTGAAATTTCCACTTGAATCATTTCTTCTATTATCTTGGCCATAATTACCACCGAAGTGGTTACCATTTCTGGCATGATAATTTTTTCCACGATGGTTATCATTGTTCTGATGATTGTTGTCACCAGTATGATTATTATCGTGTTGTTGCTCATTATCCTTCGGTTGGGCTGGCTCATTATCGCGCTCCACTAACTGAGCCCTATTCACAACATCTGAATATAAACAAAGTTTGTGAGAAATGAGGTATTGACGTATTTCGGGTTTCAAACCTCGCAGAAACATTCGTGTCATTCGTTCCTCATTATCAAGCAAATGGGATGCAAATCGGGACAACTCCGCAAACATAGCTTCGTACTGCGACACGTTCATATTATTTTGCTCCAGCTTAATGAACTCAACCTCCTTCATGTGACGAATACTTTCGGGAAAGTACTTGTCATTGAACTATTCTTGGAACTTCTCCCAAGACATCTTCAGTGCGACAGGTTGAGTACACTTTACCGATTCCCACAAGTAATCAGCCTCTCCTCGCAACATAAAGGTGGAAAAAGGAACCTTTTGCTCCTCGAAACATCCCAAGACATCAAATATCTTGGTGATCTACTTTATCCACGTCTCTGCCGTAAGTGGTTCTGGCTTTCCCAAAAACTTCGGTGGTCCCAGCTCCTTGAACTACTTAGCGGTGACCAAACGTGGGTTGCCATTGTTTCTACCTACATTATGAACAGGAGCCGCCTTCGCCTGATGTTGCATGAATTCTAAAAAGCTCCTAAACGTACCGTCGTTCGTCAATTGATCGGTGTTGTTTTTTACAGGAGGATTATTGCCATCCTATTGCACATTGTCCTGATTATTGATCTATGGAGAATCAACGGTCTCTTGTGCTCCATTGCTATTCTCAACATTCTCGGATGTCATTTTCAGATACTTCCACAAAACAAAGGTTAATCGACATATCACATATTATCCCTATACTCTGACCGACCAATTAAATAACAAGTAAACTTAGGTAGGTCATACTAGCGAAGGAATTCCCCGTCTCTCCCCTTCTAGTTCTATTCTCACATCTTAGCCATGGATCATATCCCTAAGCTTTGATACCAACTGTGACGCCCCCAAAATAGGTCCATTCCATCCAACCCATTCTGAGTCGCCAAATACATGGTATAAAAATAAATACAACTTCAGTAATACAATCGTCGTGCAAAATACGACAACACATATACTGTGAGTTCGAATACAACTATTGTCTAATAGACAGTATAAAAACTCAAAAGGGGTCCTCATTACAATTATTGATACGCTATTTCACAGAATAGTGAGGACTACTAATGCAACCATTTAGACCGTCAATCCATTCCCCGATTAGTCCCAGCTATATTCTCATTTCCTAAAGAGAACAGTGAAAGAAATGGTGAGCTCAACTAGCCTAGTAAGAAAATATTATGACTAAGATAATATACAACAAATTATCGTTAGTCTTCAACATGAATAATATGATAAAATATAATAGACAACAAGTTTTAGATCAACAATTGCAGCGGAATAAGAAATCCATTAGAAGAGTCAAGTAGAGAAAGAATTTTACTATCTTCTATGAATTTAAAAGTCCATCATCAATATTTTATCCCTGTAACATCAATCAATACACATCTTTAATCAAATATTCATCTTTGCACTGCGGGCCAAAGATATTCATTTGTATCACCATTTGGTCATGTTCATCTCAACACCTATTCATCTTTGCACTACGGGCTAAAGATATTCATTAGGTAATCATTCATCTTTGCACTACAGGCCAAAGATATTCATCAGTTAATCATTCATCTTTGCACTACAGGCCAAAGATATTCAGTAATATCATCATTTAGGACTGAGGATGATGAAAAATATTTTAAAGGAACGAATCCAGTGAAACAAAATAACAAATATTAGAGATTCGTATTACAGTTTATCCAAGATCAATAATACTTCATAATAACAAATTTTGAAGCAAAATTCAAGAATAAAGATCAAAACATGGATACAATCAAAGATAATAACCATAATAGACACCTTGGATAAAAAGAAGAAATTTCATTTTTCGGTGAATAGTGTCGTATACGTGAATAGTAACTCCGACACAAAAAGTTCTAAATTTGATAAAAAGTTCATACCAATATTTCGGCATAATGATATTGAAGAAAATATCATTTAAGAAGAAGTTAATATCCCTTACCTTGCAAAGACAGTACTTCTGACTGGAATACTGGATATAGTGCTGAAGGAACTTGCACCGCTAATTAGAAACTCACAAAGTATCTAAATACTCACAAAATACACTCGATAATATAGAGAGAGAAAGAAAGAAAACTTGTTTCTGGTGTGATTTTCAATTCTAACTTAGCCCTCTATTTATAGGAAAATGTTAGCACGCCGAAGCAGACTTAACCTGCAACTTGATGGCTTTACCTACTACTATTCCCACCCACCACATTTGAAAACTCAATTGAGCACATTTCTCACCAACCAAAAGTGGGGACCCACCAATTCTAGAATTTTCCACCAAAATCATTTATAACCTAATTTTCGAATCTAGTCATCTCTTAAAATTCATAACAAATTATACTGCTCATTTTTAACGGTTCAAAATTTGTGGACATATACTCAACTTATATATGTATAACATATCCAAAAATTATAATGATTCAACGGTCGGATTAAATATTATAACTCACACAATAAAGCTGTAATAACACCGATTTGATCTTTTAATACCTCCAATCCGACAAAATACTGATAAAACATCTCAAGCATTAATTCCTTCATTCATAACCACATAAATAAATCCATCATTTATATCCACATAAAATAAATATTTCCTTATCATATGAATCAATAATTAATTATTCACAAATAATATTACAAAATCACATTTATGACAACCAGGCTGTTCTCAGGAAAGAGGGGGCTTTCCGATAAGAATTTTTCCTTACTGGCGCGCAATTAGGTGACCAAACCTCTCCTTGACAGAACTTTCTAGACATTGCCAATAATGCTATCTAATAATATTATTCAAATAATATGAATTATTGATCTAATAAAGGAGATACTGTGCAGTGACAATATTGAACAACAATAATATAAAATATCAACGCAGCAATTATTGAATCAATAAAATAAAATATTGAACAGTAACTACTGTGACAATTATTGAGTAGTGCCTTCTTACGTAAGGATCAATAATTCAATAATATTGTGTAATACCGTGTGCTACTGTGCAACCACGCGTATTACTATATTTTAACCACCGGGTATTCCAACAGTCTTAACGGTAACAACTACGCCGTTATTTATAACAACCCAAACTTTGTCGTTTTCTTCATCCGACAGTTATTCGTTATGGGGCCCACAAATGGCTGCGCTGTCGTACGATTATTCCCCGAATATTCTCCGACAATTTAATATTTTATAACCACTTGCTTATTTTACAAAATTTGCACATTTCACTCATAACCAAAGTATTATATCAAATTAATACCTTATTATTCACAATAAAAAATAAAGGAAACTTGATTTTATTCATTAAAAAGTTGGGGTCTTACAACTTATATGAATTTAAAACATTTATATCTGAGCCTTCATAGAGCATAAGTTGGACTTAACTTAACTTATCTGAAAGTCAAGGCCGAACACCAAAGACCAAGTAGGTTGTTACAATCGTTAGAGATTTTGAAATGAATATATGGAAGTGCTAAGTTGGACTTAACTTAAATAATTTTTATTCAGATGTGTCACCACTTGATCATAATAATCTAAGAGGCAAAAGATAAGGAGTTACATGATGATATAATTTACAAAGAGTTGTCTACCTATTTATTTATATATAGTTTGTTGTGTCACCACAAGGCTATATATATTTGAAATGGGATCCTTATTCTCACTAACAAAAACTATAATTAGATTTTGTCAAACTATATAGATAAAGATAATATAGTTTGAAAAAAAATAGTGGGAGATACCAATATAAAATAAGACCTAATTTATTTTGGTAAAATGAATTAATTAAATGAATGTTTGCTAAAAATGTTATTTTTCACATGCAGAAATTTAAAAATGTCACTCACTAATTTCACTGTGTAGCATACTTGATGCTAATAAACTGACCAGACCGAATTAAACGGACTGGTTAAGGAATCTGAGAATAGTTCTCACTGCTGAAAAGATTGCTTATATCTTAAATTCGCATGTCCCTGTAAATGTTGCAGAAACAACCTATGAGGAAGAGATTGCTACTTTCAAAAAGTGGCAAGATGATGCATCTTTGGCTCAATGCATCATACTCGCATCTATAAGTAACGAGCTTTAGCGTCAGCATGAAACCATTGATGCTCCTACTATACTGCTGCATCTCCTAGAATTGTATGGTGAGCAAAGTAGGATTGATAGATATGAAATATCTAAGGAGCTCTTCCGATCTCGGATGACCGAGGGCATTGCTGTTGAGACTCGTGTCTTAAAGATGATCAATGTGACGCCCCCAAAATAGGTATACACAACCCATTCTAGTGTCTCCAAATACATTGTACATAATTTAAATACAAACTTAATTTACACAATTATTAATTGTCGTGCAGAATACGACTAAACATAAGCTGAGAGTTTTAACACGAATATTGTCTTGTAGACAATATCCAAACTCAAATGAAATCACCATTACAATTATTATAACACTATTTTATAGAATAGTGAGGACTACTATAGCCACTATCTTGGACCATAACACCATTCCTCGACTAGTCCCAACTATATTCTCATTTTCTGAAGAGAACAATGAAAGCAAAGGGTGAGCTCAACTAGCCCAGTAAAGAATATTATGACTAAGATAATATAGAATAAATTATCCTTAGCATTCAACAGTATAAAAACTGATAGAATATAATAGACAACAAGTTTAAATGCAACGAACAAGCAATCCATTAGAAGAGTCAAGTAGAGCATGATGTCTACTATCTTTTATGATTTAAAAGTTCATCATCAATATTTTATCTCTGTAACACATCTCAATAAATAATCCACATCACCGAATTATCCATGCATTACGGGCAAATGATATTCGTTAGTATCACATCCACGAATTATCCATGCACTACGGGCCAAGGATATTCGTTATTATCACCAGTGGTCATGATAATGTCAAACAAATGTCCATCAATGCACTACGGGCCAATGAGGACTTTTACCACATCATTTGTAACATTACAGGTCATGATTATATCGATACATAATTCCTGGTCATGATCATACCAATCAACAGTCCATCTATGCACTACGGGCCAAAGATGACTTTCATCACAATATAAGCACGAGGATGATGACAATGATATAAGAATTCAATTAAGTGAGATCAATGATAAATTTTAAAGAATTATAATTCAATTTATCCAGAGGTTAAGAATGTCCAAATTGTCAACATGATAACTGCTTTGTGGAGTAAAATTCAAGAATAATATTCATGTACCAAAAATAATTTAGACTGAAAAGAAATCAATTTTTATCGTGAATAGTGCCCGAGTGAATAGTACCCGAGTGAATAGTACCCGAGTGAATAGTATCCCGCGAATAATACCATATGTATGAATAGTACCGTATATATGAATAGTGTCGTATGTATGAATAGTACCCATGGATAGTACTCCGGCATGAAAATATTAAAATTTAACAAGAATGTTCAGAAAAATATTTCAATGAAACGATACTAGATGAAACGCAAATTTCAAGGATATTCTACTAATTTCAAGGAGTATAGAAGCAATACTTAACAAAATAAGTGTAGATTTAGGAATATGAAACGAAATAATATTACTTACATACTACAGAGTATGGAAGAAAATATTATTTCTTACGAATATCGAACAAAATAATATTCCTTACCTTAAAAGGAAAGTACTTCTGACTAGTATAGCGGGGATATTCTTGAAGAAAATTTGTACTGTTTTCTACACTCAAAGCTTCCTTAAACTCAAAAGAAATACGCTCAATATTATAGAAGAAGAATGTGACGCCCCCAAAATAGGTATACATCACCCATCTTGGGTCGCTAGATATCACACTACAGAAATCAAATACAAACTTCATTTATACAACTGTTGAACTATCGTGCATAGTACGACAACACATAAGCTGTGAGTTTTAATACAAATATATGTAACTCTCATGGTGTCTTGACCATAACACCTTACAATGGTACTTTACATAAAAGTACAGTCAATAACTGTTTTAGAAATTAAAATCTTTGGAAAATTCTCAAGGAAACCTTCGTACATGGGAGGCCATGCATCTAAGTTATGATAGATATCATATGACTCAAGAATTATCCTTGGTTGACCCAATAGAACCCAAAGAAAAACGAGAAGATTACTATCATGTTCTTTCCAATGGTGAGTCTTCTCTTGACATATATTTATCTCCATTATCTCCAATTGAGAATTATATTTCAACTAAACTCCAAGATTATATAGGTAGTGCTCATAGATATAACCAGCAAGTGCATATGCACAAACCTGTTTTATGATAACACGAAGTCGTCTGTCATTAGACATCTTGTATTATAGTGACAAAACACCCTTCCAAAGTTGGGTTCACCTCACCCTATTCGGTTGACCAAAATTAATGGTTAAAATGACGTATAAAATACGACACAATTATCTAAAATTCTCAATAAAATTATCTTCATTCTATTTTAGGGGAAACCTCAATAGCTATAGACCATCGTTCTATTCCCCTGTTACCCCCGCTCGACCCAGCTACACTCTTATTACCTGAATGGAATTGTGAAGCAAAAGGGTGAGCACAACTAGCCCAGTAAAGAATATCATGACTAAAGATAATTAAATTATCAATAGCCTTCTTCAATAATAAATTAGAGATTTAGAACATATGATAGATGATAAAAAATTTCAACCATAGTGGTAGCGGAACAAGAAATCAATTAGAAGAGTCAAATAGACCATAAAGTCTATTATCTTCTCCATGTTAAAAGTCCACCAACAATGTTTTATCCCTGTAACATCAATTAACAGTTCCTGTCCATAATCATGTGAATAACTGATAATCATAATTGTTATTCTAAATTCCTCTTTGTACCCAGGACGAAGATAATTTTCATCACATGTCTTTACCTGAAATGTAAGACCCCAACTTTTTATAAATAAAATCGAATTTTCTCTAATTATTATTGTGAATAATAAGGTGTTAATTTGATATAATGCTTTGGTTATGGGTGAAATGTGCAAATTTTGCAAAATAAACAAGAGGTTATAAAATATTCATTGTTGTCGGAGAATATTCGTTTGGTCGTAAAATATTCTTTCTGTCGGGGAATATTAGTACGAAGGCACAACCATTTGTGGGCCCAATAACGGAAAATGGTCAGATGAAGAAAACGACAAGTGGAGTTTTAATAAATAACAGCGTAATGGTTACCATTAACACTGTTAGAATACCCGGTGGTTAAAATACAGTAATACGCGTGGTTGCACAGTAGCACACGGTATTGCACAGTATTTTTAAATTATTGATTCTTACGTAAGAAGGTACTACTCAATAATTGTTACAGTAATTACTAATCAATATTTTATTTTATTGATTTAATAATTTCTACGTTGATATTTTATATTATTGTTGTTTCAATAATTGTCACTGCACAATATCTCCATTATCAGATCAATAATTCATATTATTTGAATAATATTGTTAGATAGCATTATTGGCAATGTCTAAGAAAGTTCTGTCTAGGAAAGGGGTTTGGTTACCTAATTGCGCGCCAATAAGGAGAAATCTTTATCGGAAAGCCCCATCTTTCCTGGGAACGACCTGGTTGCCATAATAGTGATTCTGTAATATTATTTGTGAATAATTAATTATTGATTTATATGATGAGGAAATATTTATTTTATGTGGATATAAATGATGTATATATTTTATGTAGACATAAATGAAGGAATTAATGCTAAGGTGTTTTATCAGTATTTTGTCAGAATGGAGGTTTTGAAAATCGTCCGTATGTGGATTTCGGTCATTTTTCGTTTGGAATTTGGAAAAACATAAATCTACAAAGTTGTAGAGAATTTAATTTCCTATGGAATGGACATTAAAATAGTATTTTTCTTATAAAATGGCTATTTATTATGAATTATTGAAGTTTCAGGAAATAAATATTTTTATTAAAAATATGGTGGGCCCCACTTTTGGTTGGTGAGAAATGAAATGTGTTGAAATTTATTTTTAAAAGTGGTGGGCGTGAATAATAGCAGGTAAAAGCCATCAGGTAGCAGGTTAGTCTGTTATGGCGTTCTAAGCATTTTCCTATAAATAGGGTGTTTAGTTAGAATTGAAAATCACACCAGAAACAAGTTTTCTCTCTTTTTCTCTCTATATTATCGAGCGTATTTTGTGAGTATTTAGATACTTTATGAGTTGTTATTCATCAGTGCAAGTTTCCTTCAGCCTTATACCTGATATTTCAGCCGGAAGTACTGTTCTTTTGAGGTAAGGGATGTTATTTTCTTCATAATGATGATATTCTTTAATTATCATTATACTGAAATATTGGTATGTATTTTATTGTGAAATTTCTACCTTTTTCATGTCGGGGTTACTATTAACGTATACGACACTATTCATGAATACGACACTATTCACAGAAAAATAAAATTTTCTTTTCTTTGTCCAAGTTGTCTATTATGGTTACTATCTTTGATTGTATCCATGTTTTGATCTTTATTTTTGAATTTTACTCCATTATGGTGATTATGGAGCATTTTTTAACTTGGATTATATAAAATATGAATCCCTGATATTTTTCCTTTTATCTCGTTGGATTGGTTTTTTTTAAAATATTTTTCATCATCCTCGGTCCAAAATGATGATATTACTGAATATCTTTGGCCTGTAGTGCAAAGATGAATGATTACCTAATGAATATCTTTGGCCCTTAGTGCAAAAGATGAACAGGTGTTGAGATTAATATGACCAACTGGTGATACAAATGAATATCTTTGGCCTGTAGTGCAAAGATGAATATTTGATTCAAGATGTATATTGATTGATGTTACAGGGATAAAATATTGATTATAGACTTTTAAATCTTAGAAGATAGTAAAACTCTTTCTCTACTTGACTCTTCTAATGGATTGTTATTTCCGCTGCAGTTGTTGATCTAAAACTTGTTGTCTATTATATTTTATCAGATTTTTCCCTGTTGAAGACTAATGATAAATTGTTATATATTATCTTAATTATAATATTCTTTACTGTGCTAGTTGAGCTCACCCTTTTCTTTTTTGTTCCATTTTTCTTCTTAAGAGGTGAGAATATAGCAGGAACTAGTCGGGGTTTGGAGTGATAGTTCAGGATAGTTGTTTTAGTAGTCCCCACTATTTTGTAAAATAGTGTATCAATAATTATAATGAGGACTCCTTTTAAGTTTGTATATTGTCTATTAGACAATATTTGTATTCAAACTCATAGTATATGTGTTGTTGTATTTTGCACGATAATTATATTACTGAAGTTGTATTTGTTTTTGTACCATGTATTTGGCGACTCAGAATGGGTGATGTATACCAATTTTGGGGTCGTCACATGAAACATTAAAGATCATGGTTATACCAAATCACAGTTCATGTTCATAATCAAAATAATAAATTCATCTTTACACTACGGGCCAAAGATATTCATTAACAGTTTATCTTTGTACTACAGTTTAAATATATTTAACAACAGGTCATCTTTGTACTACATGCAAAAGATATTCATCAATAAATCATCTTTGCACTACAGGCCAAAGATATTTAATAACAAGTCATCTTTGCACTACGGGCCAAAGATATTAATATCTCAAAGAAATATATAATCATTTCATGATTTATATAAACAATATTTATAACCATGTTAATCAATTCACATTCGTACTTAAGCTAAAGATATGCAATTATAAATTCAATGGTCATGATCATGCCTGTCAACAATTCATCATTTCACTACTGGCCAAAGAGAACTCATAGTCACGATCATACCAATAATCTACCCATCTTTACTCTCAAGTGAAAGAGAAATTTCAACACCAGGGTTATAAAAATGTTATATATGATAACAAAAACAATATAGTCAAAACATGGATTTAATTTCAAGAGTAAGATTCATAAATCAATGATAATTTGGTCAGAAAAAGAAATTAATTTTATCGTAAATAGTACCCCATGAATAGTAAATTGTGAATAGTAACTCGTGAATAGTAACCCATAGATAGTACTTCAGTATTCGTAAATAGTACCGTATGATGGTCACCGCTAAGCAGTTCAAGGAGCTGGAACCACCAGAGTTTTTGGGAGAGCCAAAACCACTTAAGGCGGAGATGTGGATAAAGCAGATCACCAAGATATTTGATGTCTTGGGATGCTCCGAGGAGCAAAAAGTTCCCTTTTCCACCTTCATGTTGCGAGGAGATGCAAATTATTGGTGGGAATCCGTAAAGCGTACGCAGCCTGCTGCACTGAAGATGTCTTGGGAGAAGTTCCAAGAACTGTTCAACGAAAAGTACTTTCCCAAAAGTATTCGTTACATGAAGGAGGTAGAGTTCATCAAGCTGAAGCAAAACAATATGACCGTGTCGCAGTACGAAGCTAAGTTTGCTGAATTGTCCCGGTTTGCTTCCCACTTGGTTGATAATGAGGAGAGAATGATGCAGATGTTTCTAAGAGGTTTGAAACCTGAGATATGTCAATACCTAATTTTGTTAAACTGTGTTTGTATTCAGATGTTGTAAATAGGGCTCAGTTATTGGAACGTGATAATGAGTCAACCCAACCAAGAGATAGCAGTCGACAAAGCGATACTACCAGTGGAAGCAGTCACCGAAGCGGTGACAATAAACGTGGAGGAAGTCAACATACCAGAAATGGTAACCACTTCGGTGGTAATCATGGCCAAGACAATAAAAGTTGAAATTTTAAGAAGAGGAGATTCAATAATAATGGAAAGACGTCATCACCAACACCCGTTGTTAAGGAAGGAGAATGATCAATGATCGTATGCTATAAATGCGGAGGGGAGGGACACATCAGTCCAAACTGTAGGTAGCAATCCAAAATATGTTATAATTACAAAAGAGAAGGTCACCTAGCTCAATTTTGTCAGTGCAGTAAAGCTGAGTCCAGCTGGGATGGAGGCACTAAAGGCCATCCCAGAGAAGTCAAAGACAGTAGTTCAAGGGAGAGCGTTTGTCGTGACCTCCCCAAAATAAAGAATCTGAACGAGGTTATCACGGGTAAGCTATTCATAAACTCTTGCGAAGTCTATACCTTATTTGATACTGGTTCTACCTATTCTTTATTTCTCCTACTTGCGCTCAACGTTAAAATTTAACTCCGGAGAAATTAGACTTTGATTTATCTGTTGAAACTGCGTTGGGAGAAACCTTCATTACATCCATTGTTTATAAGTCTTGTTTAGTTCAAATCGGTACCCTCACATTTCCTGTCGATCTTATTTCCTTAAAAATACTTGCATTTGATGTGATTTTAGGGATTGATTGGTTAACCACTCATCATGCAAAAATTGATTGTTCTCGTAATGTTGTTAGCTTTCATATTCCTAACCAACCTATTATGCGAACTCAAGCAACCAAACCACTAAAGTCAGTCACTTTCATATCAAGCCATAAAGTTATTCGTTTATTGAAAAAAGATGTCAAGCTTTCTTAGCCCATGTCACAGATTTAAACAAAAATACATCAGATTTGAATGATATTTCTATTGTTAATAAATTTTATGACGTATTCCCCGAAGAACTTCATGGCCTACCCCCGGACAGTGAAATCGAGTTTGGTATCGAGCTTGAACCCGGTACAAAACTCATTTCCAAATCCCCATATCGAATGGCTCCTATTGAACTTCAGGAGTTAAAAACTCAACTACAGGAATTGTTAGACATCGATTTCATTTGTCCTAGTACGTCTCCTTGGGGTGCTCATGTTCTATTCGTAAAGAATAAAGATGGAAGTATGCGACTTTGTATTGACTATCAGGAGTTGAATCATGTCACCATCAAAAATAGGTACCCGTTACCTCGCATTGATGACATGTTTGACCAGTTACAAGGTGCTAAATTCTTTTCAAAGATCGATCTTCGTTCTGGGTATCATCAGTTAATGATTAAAATCGATGACATTCCAAAGACTGATTTCAGAACTCGGTATGGGCATTATGAATTCCTAGTCATGTCCTTTGGATTGACTAATGCTCCTGTTGCCTTCATAAATATGATGAACTGAGTATTAAAGAAATATTTGGATCACTTTGTGGTCGTCTTTATTGATGACATCCTCATTTACTCTAAAAGTCCGTGAAGATCATAAGCAACACTTGAGGCTGATACTCCAAAAGTTTTAAAAATAAGCTATATGCCAAGTTGAAGAAATGTGTGTTCTGGATCGAAGAAGTGGCAATCCTTGGGGCACGTGATATCAAATCGCGGGATATATGTTGACCCGACAAAGATTGAAGCAATAAAAAGTTGGGAGCAACCTAAGTCAGTGACCGAAGTACGTAGCTTTCTCGGCTTAGCTGGTTATTATCGGAGATTCGTAGAAGGGTTTTCTCAAATTGCTAATCCATTAACTCAGCTGACTCGGAAAGATACAAAATTCGGTTGGAGCGAAGAATGTGAGAAGAGTTTTCAAAAACTCAAGAGAATACTCATTTTAGCACCTGTTCTGGAAATACCATCTGGCTCGGAGAGATTTTTCATCTATAACGATGCTTCAGGCAGAGGGTTAGGATGTGTTCTCATGCAACATGAGAAAGTCATAGCCTATCCCTCGTGACAACTCAAGAGAATATGAGAGGAATTATCCTACTCATGATCTAGAGTTGGCAGCTGTAGTTTTCGCACTAAAGATTTGGAGACATTACCTGTATGGAGAGAAGGTGGAGATCTATACGGATCATAAAAGCTTTAAATATTTCTTCACTCAAAAGGAACTCAAAATGCGGCAACGATGTTGGCTTGAGCTGTTGAAAGATTACGATCATACCATTCAATACCATCGTGGAAAAGCGAACGTGGTAGCTAACGCGTTGAGTAGAATATCATATGCGAGTACGAGTACGATATTGTCAACGCAAAGTCCCATTTGGTATGACTTACAAAGGATGGAGATAGAGATAAAGACTCCAGGGACCCACGTAATGATGACAAATATACGAGTAGAACCGACTTTTATCGATTAAGTTAAAAATGCTCAAGCTACAGATCTAGAGCTGATGCGTATGAAGAAGAAAGTGCAAGAAGGTGTTATTTCGGAAGCAAGAATCGATGAAGAATAAATACTTCGAGTCAACTCCTAGACTTTGTGTTCCTAACAACCTGGATTTAAAGTATAAAATCATGATGGAGGCGCACAACACACCTTTTGAAATCCATCCCGGAAGTACCAAGATGTATCGTGATCTACGACATAAATTTTGGTGGAGCAATATGAAAAGAGTTCGCGGAGTTTATCTCTAGGTGTTTTACTTGTCAACGTGTCAAGGCGGAGCATCAAGTGCCAAAAGGTTTATTGCAACCACTTGAAATTCCATAATGGAAGTGGGAGCACATTACTATGGATTTCGTTTTTGGTCTTCCCAAGGTTTATCAAGGCATAAATGTGATTTGGGTTATTGTTGATAGATTGGCCAAGTCTGCTCATTTCTTACCTATACGAGAAACTTTTACACTTGAACGTCTTTCTCAAATATACATAAATAAAATTGTAAGACTGTATGGTATGCCATTATCCATAATTTCTGATCGAGACCCAAGATTCACTTCACAATTTTGGGTCAGTTTGCAGAAAGCTATGGGCACGGACTTGCGATTTAGTTCAGCATATCATCCTCATACGAACGGACAGTCGGAGAGGACTATTCAAACTCTTGAGGATCTATTAAGACTCTGTGTCCTTTAATTCAAAGGAAGTTGGGACAAGTTCTTGTCATTGGTGGAATTCTCCTACAACAACAGTTATTAAGCAAGTATTGGCATGGCTCCATTTGAGGCGTTGTATGGACGCAAGTGTCATTCTCCAGTATGCTCGGATGAGGTGGGTGAAGCAACGTTATGCTGATCTTCATCGAAAAGACGTGGAATTCAATGTTGGTGATCATGTGTTGTTACGGGTTGCTCCATGGAAAAGAGTTACAAGATTTAGAAAGAGAGGAAAGCTCAATCCTTGATTCATTGGCCCATTTGAAATTCTTGACCGAGTAGGAACTGTGGCTTATAGACTCGCTTTACCGCCAAGTATGTCTCGTGTTCATAATGTTTTTCATATATTCATGTTACGTAAATATGTGCAAGACCCAAACCACATTATTGAGTTAGAAACGAACGAGATAGCGAAAGATTTAACCTATGAAGAGGTACCTGTTAAAATCTTGGATAAGAAGAACATATTCTACGCTACAAGGTTATACCTCAAGTCAAAGTTTTGTGAAGAAACCACGATGTTGAGGAAATGACCTGGGAGTTAGAATCTAAATGAAATCAAGGTATCCTCACCTCTTCGACATACTAGTTATTTACCCTAATTTCGAGCACGAAATTTTATAAAAAGGAGAGGTTGTAAAACCCCAACTTTCATAAATAAAGATAACTTTTTTTCGAAATATATTTTTGAATATTATGGTGTGGATTTGATATAATGTTATAGTTGTGGATAATATTTATAAATTTTTCAAAGTATGCAAGTTGTTATAAAATATTCGATTGGTCGGGGAATATTCGTTTTATCAGGGAATATTCGTACTGGTGACACAATCATTGGTGGACCCCACAACAGAATTATTGTCGGAATAAGAAAAGGACAGAAATATCTTTTTATAAAAATAACGGCGAAAGTTTTACCGTTAAACTGTTGAAATACCATGTGGTAAAAGTACAGTAATACGCGTGGTTACATAGTAGTACACGGTATTGATTATTGATGCTTACGTGAGAAGTCACTCAGTTTTATTCAATTATTGTTACAGTAATTGCTGCATAGTATCTCACGTTATTTGATTTAATTATTGTCAATATTTTTTTATATTATTAAATCAATAATTGAGATGACAAAGTTATTCCTATTATTATTGGCAAAAGGGAATAATTGCGGACCTAATTGCGCACCTAAGTTATTTATGTTTGGTCACCTAATTGTGCGCCAATAGGGAGAAATCCTTATCGAAAAGCACTCTCTTTCCTGGGAACGATCTGGTTGTTAAATATTGTGAATAATATTAATGTTGAATATATGTTGTTAAAAATATTGAGGGAATTTTTATGATATATTTATTATAAATTTGGATTATTATTTGGACCCCCCATTTACCCATTTTTTAAAATAATCGGTAAAAAGTTATTCTGTATATATATAAGGTGGCAGGGCCCACGCGTGTTAATGATTTTGGTGGAATTATGGAATGTTCACGGGTGTGGTTGCCTGATGATTCAGATAATGTAAATATATATATATATATATATATATATATATATATATTCATATATATATATTATTAGTTTTATTTTTTATGAAAAATAGAATATATTATATTTTAATATGCATAGTGCCTGCATAGTGTTTGCATAGTAAAATTAGAAGAAAAAATTCTTCAGCCGTCTGTGCCTGTGAGTTTCCTCCTGTGCAGCATGTGAGAAAAAAATTCAAATAGTATTTTTTCCATTTTCCTATAAATAAGATGCGTAGTTAGAATTAAAAATCACACCAGGAATCAAATAATTCTTCTTCTATAATATTGAGCGTATTTCTTTATAGTTTTAAGAAGCTTTGAGCGTAGAAAACAGTTCAAGTTTTCTTCAAGAATATCCCCACCCTACCAGTCGAAATACTCTTCTCTTTAAGGTAGAGGATATTTTTTTTGTTCAATACTCGTATGAAATAAATTTTCTTCCATACTCTGTAGTATGTAAATAATATAATTTCCTTTCAGATTCCGAATTCTTTACTCATTTTGTTAAGTTTTGGCTTCTATACTCCATGAAATTAGTAGAATATCTTTGATATTCGCGCTTCGTCCAGTATCTTTTTCATGAAAATATTATTTTGAGCATTCTTGATAAGTTTTAACTTTTTCATACCAGAGTACTATTCACGGGATACTATTCACTCGGGTACTATTCACGCGAGATAATATTCATGACAAAAATTGATTTTGTTTCAGTCCAAATCATTTTTGGTACAATATTATTCTTGAATTTTACTCCACAAAGCAGTATCATGTTGACAATTTGGACATTATAAATTAATTATGAATCTTTAAAAATTTATCATTTTGCTTTCTTTTAATTGAATTCTTATAGCATTATCATCATCCTCATGCTTATATTGTTATGAAAGTCGTCTTTGGCCTTGTAGTGCACAGATGAACTGTTGATTAGTATGATTATGACCAGGGATTATTCGGTATAATCATGACTGTAATGTTACAAATGATGTGGTAAAAGTCCCCATTGGCCCGTAGTGCACTGATGAACAGTTGTTGGCATGATCATTACCATTGATGAAAACACGGATATCCTTGGCCCGTAGTGCATGGATAATTCGTGGTCGTGATACTAAATGGCATGTAGTGCAGGGATGATTTGATGATGTGAATTATTTTTTAAGCTGAGTCTCAGTGATAAAATTGATTATAAACTTTTTAAATCATAGAAGATAGTAGATATCATGCTCTACATGACTCTTCTAATGGATTGCTTGTTCCGTTGCAGTTAAACTTGATGTTTATTATATTTTATCAGTTTAACACTGTTGAAGGCTAACGATAAATTATTCTGCATTATCTTAGTCATAATATTTCTTACTGGGCTAGTTGAGCTCACAATTTGCTTTCATTGTTCTCTTCAGGAAATAAGAATATAGCTGGGACTAGTCGAAGAACAGAGTGACGGTCCAGATGGTTGCATTAGTAGTCCTCATTATTCAGTGCAATAGTGTGATAATAAATGTATTGAGGATTCCATTTGAGTTTGAATACTGTCTAGAAGACAATATTCGTACTAATGCTCTTAGCTTATGTTTTGTCGTATTTTACACGACAGTTGTATAATTAAGTTGTATTTGAATTTTATACCATGTATTTCACGACTCAGAATGGGTGATGTATACCTATTTTGGGGGCGTCACAATGTATGTATGATTTGGTGGGAAATGAGCACAAGGGTCAGGAGGGAACTGATCTTGAAGGGAGTCAACTATTTTGACTGGTAAATTAGTTATTTATTTTATTAGAAAATATAAGCGTATTACTTAATCTTAGATTTTAAAATGTTTTATATAGTCAAATGTATAAAAATTAGAACAAAGCATATTTATATTGTGATTACCGGAACACGTGGCAATTCTGACCACTTTTCTGATGGTAAATAACAAAAGGGCCAATAATGGTTACTTACGGTACTTTGGATAGCACGATAAAAACTTTTAAACCTCAGAGTACAAAGTATAAAATGGTGTTTACTTCGAGGTTCAATATGTAGTTAACCTAATATTTATAACACGCTGCATATTGAAATGTATATACACTATACACACGACCGACAAGAGTTTATGGAGTCTTTTATCCTTTAGTTGTATACTATTACTGATCTCAATGTAAACCAATATAATTTTCCCAATTTCCCAAATGTCTTCAAAAATTAACCATCCCTAACATCTCATGCTCACAACAATACATTTAATTGAATGTATACACTCCAACTAACATATAAACAGTAAAACCCCAACTTATTATAAATAAAATCAAATTTCCTCTATTTATTATTGTGAATAATAAGGTGTTAATTTGATATAATGCTTTGGTTATGGGTGAAACGTGCAAATTTTGCAAAATAAGCAAGTGGTTATAAAATATTTATTGTGTCAGGGAATATTCGTTTGGTCGTGGACTATTCTTTCTGTCGAGAAATATTCGTACGACGGCGCAGCCATTTGTGGGTCCCATAAAGAAAAACGGTCGGATGAAGAAAACGACAAGTTTGAGTTTTTATAAATAACGACGTAAATGCTACCGTTAACACTGTTGGAATACTCGGTGGTTAAAATACAGTAATACGCGTGGTTGAACAGTAGCACACGGTATTGCACAATATTTTTGAATTATTAATTCTTACGTAAGAAGACTCTACTCAATAATTGTTACAGTAATTATTGTTTAATATTTTATTTTATTGATTCAATAATTGTTGCATTGATATTTTATATTATTGTTGTTTCAATAATTGTCATTGCACAATATCTCCATTATGAGATCAATAATTCATATTATTTGAATAATATTGTTAGATAATATTATTGGCATTGTGTAAGGAAGTTCTGTCTAGGAAAGGAGTTTTGTCACTTAATTGCGCGCCAATAAGTAGAAATCTTTATCGAAAAGCCCCCTCTTTCTTGGGAACGACCTAGTTGTCATAATTATGATTCTGTAATATTATTTAGTGAATAATTAATTATTAATTTATATGATGAGAAAATATTTATTCTATGTGGATATAAATGATGGATATATTTTATGTGGAAATAAATGAAGGAATTAATGTTGAGGTGTTTTATCAGTATTTTGTCGGAATGGAAGTTTTAAAAATCGCCCGTATGTGGATTTCGGTCATTTTTCGTTTGGAATTTGGAAAAACTTAAACTTACAAAGTTGTAGAGAATTTAATTTCTTATGAAATAGACATGAGATTCGAATTTTTCTGATAAAATGACTATTTATTATGAATTATTGAAGTTTCAGAAATAAATATTTTTATTAAAAATATGGTGGGCCCCACTTTTGGTTGGTGAGAAATAAATGTGCTGAAATTTATTTTCAAAAGTGGTGAGCTTGAATAGTAACAGGTAAAGCCATCAGGTAGCAGGTTAGTCTGCTATGGCGTTCTAAGCATTTTCCTATAAATAGGGTGCTTAGTTAGAATTGAAAATCACACCAGAAACAAGTTTTCTCTCTTTTTCTCTCTATATTATCGAGCGTATTTTGTGAATATTTAGATAATTTGTGATTTGCTATTCAGTAAAGTTTCCTTTAGCCTTATACCGATATTCCGATCAGAAATACTGTTATTTTGAGGTAAGGAATGTTATTTTATTCCTAATGATATTATTTTTTCAATATCATTATACCGAAATATTGGTATGGATTTTATTGTGAAATTTCTACCTTTTTGTGTCGAGATTACTATTCACGTATACGGTACTATTCACGTATACGACACTATTCACAAATACGACACTATTCACCGAAAAATAAAATTTTCTCCTTTTTGTCCAAGATGTCTATTATGATTACTATCTTTGATTATATCCATGTTTTGATTTTATTTTTGAATTCTGCTTCACAATTGGTTATTATGGAGTATTATTGAACTTGGATAAACTGTAATACGAATCCATAATATTTGTCCTTTTGTCTCACTGGATTCGTTTTCTTTAAGATATTTTTCATCATAATCAGTCCTAAATGATGATATTACTGAATATCTTTGGCCTGTAGTGCAAGGATGAATGATTATCCAATGAATATCTTTAGCCCGTAGTGCAAAGATGAATAGGTGTTGAGATGAACATGACCAACTAGTGATACAAATGAATATCTTTGGCCTGTAGTGCAAAGATGAATATTTGATTCAAGATGTATATTGATTGATGTTACAAGGATAAAATATTGATGATAGACTTTTAAATCTTAGAAGATAGTAAAATTCTTTCTCTAGTTGACTCTTCTAATGGATTGTTGTTTCCGCTGCAGTTGTTGATCTAAAACTTGTTGTTTATTATGTTCTATCAGATTTTTCAATGTTGAAGACTAATGATAAATTGTTGTATATTATCTTAGACATAATATTCTTTACTAGGTTAGTTGAGCTCACCCTTTTCCTTTTTGTTCCATTTTTTTTCTCAGGAGGTAAGAACATAGCAGGAACTAGCAGGGGTTTGGAGTGATGGTTCAGGATAGTTGTTTTAGTAGTCCTCACTATTTTGTAAAATAATGTATCAATAATTGTAATGAGGACTCCTTTTGAGTTTGTATACTGTCTATTAGACAATATTTGTATTCAAACTCACAGTATATGTGTTGTCGTATTTTGCACGACAATTGTATTACTGAGGTTGTATTTGTTTCTGTACCATGTATTTGGTGACTCAAAATGGGTGATGTATACCTATTTTGGAGGCATCACAGTTGGTATCAAAGCTTAGGGATATGATCCCTGGCTGAGATGTGAGACAAGAACTAGGAGGGGAGAGACGGAGAAATCCTTCGCTAGTATGACCTGACTAAGTTTATTTGGTATTTATTTGGTCGATCAGAGTATAGGGATAATATGTGACATGTCAATTAACCCTTGTTTTGTGGCAGTATTTGAGAATGGCAGCTGGAAATATTAACAATGGAGTGAATCAGACCGTGGAGACACCTTTAATCACCACCCAGGGGAACGTGCAACAAGAAGGCAATATTCCTCCTGTAAACAACACTACTGAACAAATGATGAATGATGGAATGTTTAGAAGCTTTCTGCATTTCATGCAAAATCAGACGAAGGAGACTCGTGTACAAAATACGGATGGAAATGATAGCAATGTGCGGCTTGTCACAACCAAGTAGTTCAAGGAGTTGTGACCACCAGAATTTGTGGGAAAGCCGAATCCGATTAAGGTGGATATGTGGGTCAAGCAAATTACCAAGATATTCGATGTCTTGGGATGCACGGAGGAACAAAAGGTTCCATTCGCAACCTTTATGTTCCGTGGTGAGGCAGACTACTGGTGGAAGTCTGTGAAGCGTACCCACCCTGCCACAATTAACATGTCTTGGGAAACATTTCAGAAACTGTTTAATGACAAGTATTTTCCTGAAAGTATTCGTCATATGAAGGAGGTAGAGTTTATCAGACTAGAATAAAATAACATGACGGTGTCCCAGTATGAGGCAAAGTTCGCGGAATTATACAGGTTTGCACCTCATTTGGGGGAGAACGAGGAACGAATGACGCGTATGTTCCTAAGAGGTCTAAAACCCAAGATTCGGCAATATCTTATCTCTCACAAAAAAAATTTTAAATTCAGATGTTGTCAACAGGGCTCAATTATTAGAGTGAGATAATGAGTATGCTCAACTGAGGGACCACAATCAGGGTCATACCGGTGACAGCAGTCATCGAAGCAATGATAACTAGCGGGGAGGAAAGAATACAGACAAAAGCGGTAACCACTCGGGTGGTAATCGTGGCCATGATAATAGGAGAGGTGAGTCAAGTGGAAATTTCAGAAAGATGAGATTCAACAACGACGGAAAGACATCAGCAGCAGCACTAACACCAACAACAAATTCTAGGGGAGGAGAACGACAGCCAGTTAGATGCTACAGATACAGAGAGGAGGGACACATAAGTCCAAATTATTCACAGCCTTCCAAGGTATGTTTCAGTTATGGAAAAGATGGTCATATTTCCCAATTTTGTATGGAAGCGAAGTCAAGTCTAGTTGGGACGGCGACACCAAATGCGATTATGGACAAAACAAAGTCAGTGGTTCAAGGGAGAGTGTTTGTCGTGACTGGCCAAAACGTTAGAAACCTGAACGAGGTGATCACGGGTAAGCTAATCATAAACTTTTGCGAAGTTTATACCTTATTAGATACCGGTTCTACCCATTCTTTTATCTCTCCTTCTTGTGCTCAACGTTTGAACTTGACTCCGGAGAAATTAGACCTTTCTATTGAGACTCTGTTAGGAGAAACTTTCATTACATCTATTGTTTATAAATCTTGCTTGATTCAAGTTAGAACCATAAAATTACCTGCTGATCTTATTCCGTTGAAAATACTTGCATTTGATGTGATTTTAGGGATTAATTGGTTAACCACTCATCATGCTAAAATTGATTATTTTCGTAAGGTTGTTAGTTTTCATATTCCTAACCAACCTGTTATGCGAATTCAAACAACAAAACCACTAAAGTCAATCACTGTCATATCAAGCCATAAAGATATTTGTTTATTGAAAAATGAATGTCAAGCTTTCTTAGCCCATGTCACAGACTTGAACAAAAACACGTCAGATTTGAATAATATTTCTATTGTTAGTAAATTTCCCGACGTATTTCATGAAGAACTTCTCGGTCTACCCCCAGAACGTGAAGTTGAATTCTTTATTGACCTTGAACCTGATACAAAGCCCATTTCTAAAACCCTATATCGAATGACTCCTATTGAACTTCAGGAGTCAAAGGTTTAACTTCAGGAGTTGTTGGACATCAGTTTCGTTCGTCCTAGTACATCTCCTTGGGGTGCTCCTGTGTTATTCGTAAAGAAGAAAGACGGGAGTATGTGACTTTGTATTGACTACCGAGATTTGAACCATGTCACCATCAAGAATATGTATCCGCTACCTCGCATTGATGACTTGTTTAACCAGTTGCAAGGAGCACAATTCTTTTCAAAGATCGATCTTTGTTCTGGATATCATCAGCTGAAGATTAAAACTGAGGATATTCCAAAGACTGCCTTCAAAACTCGGTACGGGCATTATGAATTCTTAGTCATGTCTTTTGGATTGAATAATGCTCCTGCTGCTTTTATGGATATGATGAACCGTGTGTTCAAAGAATATTTGGATCATTTCGTTGTTGTCTTTATTGATGACATCCTCATCTATACCAAAAGTCATGAAGATCATGAGCACCATTTGAAGCTGGTACTGCAAAGGCTTCGTGATAACAAGCTATATGCCAAGTTGAAGAAATGCGAGTTCTGGTTTGAGGAAGTAGCATTCCTTGGGAACCTGGTGTCAAAAGAGGGAGTATCTATCGACCCGGTGAAGATTGAAGCCATACAAAGTTGGGAGCAACCGAAGTCGGTGACCAAAGTACGTAGCTTTCTGGGCTTAGCTGGTTACTATCGGAGATTCGTGGAAGGATTTTCTCAAATCACTACTCCGTTAACTCAGCTGACTCGTAAAGATACAAAATTCGGTTGGAGCGAGGATTGTGAGAAGAGTTTTCAAGAACTCAAGAGGAGACTCATTTCGGCACCTGTTCAGACAATACCATCTGGTTCGGATGGATTTGTTATCTACAGCGATGCTTCAGGCAAAAGATTATGATGTGTTCTCATACAACATTGGAAAGTCATAGCCTATGCCTCGCGACAACTCAAAGAATATGAGAGGAATTATCCTACTCATGATTTGGAGTTGGCAGCAGTCATTTTTGCGTTGAAGATCTGGAAACACTACACGTATGGGAGAAAGTGGAGATCTATATAGATCATAAAAGCCTCAAATATTTCTTCACCCAAAAGGAACTCAACATGCGGCAACGACGTTGGTTCGATCTGTTGAAAGATTATGATCATACCATCCAATATCATCCTGGAAAAGCAAACATAGTACCTAAAGCATTGAGTAGAAGATCATATGCTGGTAAGAGTGCAATGTTGTTAACACAAAGGCCCATTTTGTATGACTTGCAAAGGATGGAGATAAAGGTAAAGGCTCCAAGTACCCACGTGATGATATGAAGCATAAAAGTAGAACCAACTTCAATTGATAAAGTTAAAGCTGCTCAAGCTACGGACTTGGAGCTGATGCATATGAAGAAGAAAGTGCAAGATGGTGCTATTCCAGAAGCAAGAATCGATGAAGAAGGAATACTTCGAGTCAACTCCAGACTTTGTATTCTTAACAATTCTGACTTGAAGCTTAGAATAATGATGGAGACACACAACACACCGTTTGCAATCCATCCTGGGAGTACCAAAATGTATCATGATCTTCGACATACATTTTGGTGGAGTAGTATGAAAAGAGAGATCGCGGAGTTTATCTCAAGGTGTTTAACTTGTCAACGTGTAAAAGCGGAGCATCAAGTGCCAAAAGGTCCCTTGCAACCACTTGAGATTCCAAAATGGAAGTGGGAACACATTACTATGGATTTTGTTATGGGTCTTCCCAAGGTTTCTCAAGGCATAGATGCGATTTGTGTCATTGTTGATAGATTAACCAAGTCTGCTCATTTCTTGCCAATACGGGAGACTTATTCCCTTGAACGTCTTGCTAGTATGTACGTAAATGAGATTGTGAGATTGCATGGCATGCCAATATCTATAGTTTTGGATCGTGACCCAAGATTCACTTCATGATTTTGGGTTAGCTTTCAGAAAGCTATGGGCACGAATTTACGATTCAGTTCGGCATATCATCCTCAAACGGACGGACAATCAGAGAGGACTATTCAAACTCTTGAATATCTATTAAGACTCTGTGTCCTAGATTTCAAAGGGAGTTGGTATAAGTACATACCATTGGTGGAATTCTCCTACAAC
The DNA here is from genome assembly GCA_020205505.1 of Panax japonicus. Taxonomy (NCBI): domain Eukaryota; kingdom Viridiplantae; phylum Streptophyta; class Magnoliopsida; order Apiales; family Araliaceae; genus Panax; species Panax japonicus. The sequence continues at coordinate 7,459,726 of CM035101.1, forward strand.
AACTGTTATCAGGCAAGTATAGGTGTGGGTCCATTTGAAGCATTGTATGGAAGAAAGTGCCGCTCTCCAGTATGCTGGGATGAGGTGGGAAAAGCAACGTTGTTGGGACCAGAGTTGGTACGAATGACTACAGAGAAGATCCAAACGATTCGATAATATATACAAACGACACATAATCGAAAAAAGAGTTATGCGAATCTTCATCGAAAGGACGTGGAATTTAATATTGGAGATCATGTATTTTTACGTATTGCTCCATGGAAGGGATTTACAAGATTTGGGAAGAGAGGAAAGCTCAATCCAAGATTTTTTGGTCCATTTGAGATTCTTGACCGAATAGGAAATGTGGCCTATAGACTCACATTACCTCCAAGTATATCTCGTGTTCATAATGTTTTTCACATATCTATGCTTCGTAAATATGTGAAAGACCCGAACCACATTATTGAGTTAGAACCAGACGAGATAGCCGAAGATTTAACGTACGAAGAGATACCTGTTAAGATCTTGGATAGGAAAGAGCATATTCTATGCACCATGGTTATACCACAAGTTAAGATTTTGTGGAGGAACCATTCCATTGAAGAAATGACCTGGGAGTTGGAATCAGAAATGAAAGTGATGTATCTTCACCTTTTCGAAACACCAGGTACGTACGTCAATTTCAAGGATGAAATTTCATAAGGAGGGGAGGTTGTAAGACCTCAAATTATTATAAATAAAATCGAATTTCCTCTACTTATTATTGTGAATAATAAGGTGTTAATTTGATATAATACTTTGGTTATGGGTGAAATGTGCAAATTTTGCAAAATAAGCAAGTGCTTATAAAATATTCATTGTGTCGGGGAATATTCGTTTGGTCGTGGAATATTCTTTCTGTCGGGGAATATTCGTACGATGATGCAGCCATTTGTGGGCCCCATAACGGAAAATGGTCGGATGAAGAAAATGAAAAGTTTGATTTTTTATAAATACCGGCGTAAATATTACCGTTAACACTTTTGGACTACCCGGTGGTTAAAATACAGTAATACGCGTGATTGCACAGTAGCACACGGTATTACACAGTATTTTTGAATTATTAATTCTTATGTAAGAAGGCACTACTCAATAATTGTTACAGTAATTAATGTTCAATATTTTATTTTATTGATTCAATAATTGCTGCATTGATATTTTATATTATTGTTGTTTTAATAATTGTCATTGCACAATATCTCCATTATGAGATCAATAATTCATATTATTTGAATAATATTGTTAGATAACATTATTGGCATTGTGTAAGGAAGTTCTGTCTAGGAAAGGGGTTTTGTCACTTAATTGCGCGCCAATAAGTAGAAATCTTTATCGGAAAGCCTCCTCTTTCCTGGGAACGACCTGGTTGTCATAATTGTGATTCTGTAATATTATTTATGAATAATTAATTATTGATTTATATGATGAGAAAATATTTATTTTATGTGGATATAAATGATGGATATATTTTATGTGGACATAAATGAAGGAATTAATGCTGAGGTGTTTTATCAGTATTTTGTCGGAATGGAGGTTTTGAAAATCGCCCGTATGTGGATTTCGATCATTTTTCATTTGAAATTTGGAAAAACTTAAACTTACAAAGTTGTAGAGAATTTAATTTCCTATGGAATAGACATGAGATTTGAATTTTTCTGATAAAAGGGTCTATTTATTATGAATTATTGAATTTTTGGAAATAAATATTTTTATAAAAAATATGGTGGGCTCCACTTTTGGTTGGTGAGAAATAAAATGTGCTGAAATTTATTTTCAAAAGTGGTGAGCTTGAATAATAGCAGGTAAAGATATCAGGTAGCAGGTTAGTCTGTTATGGCATTCTAAGCATTTTCTTATAAATAGGGTGCTTAGTTAGAATTGAAAATCACACCAGAAACAAGTTTTCTCTCTTTCTCTCTCTATATTATCGAGCGTATTTTGTGATTATTTAGATACTTTGTGAGTTGCTATTCAGTGAAAGTTTCTTTAGCCTTATATCGATATTCCGATCAGAAATACTGTTATTTTGAAGTAAGGGATGTTATTTTCTTCCTAATGATGTTATTCTTTCAATATCATTATACCAAAATATTGGTATGAATTTTATTGAGGAATTTCTATCTTTTTGTGTTGGGGTTACTATTCACGTATACGGCACTATTCACGTATACGACATTATTCACGAATATGGCACTATTCACCGAAAAATAAAATTTTCTCCTTTTTGTTCAAGATGTCTATTATGTTTACTATCTTTGATTGTATCCATGTTTTGATCTTATTTTTGAATTCTGCTTCACAATTGGTTATTATGGAGTATTATTGAACTTGAATAAACTGTAATACGAATCCCTAATATTTGTCCTTTTGTCTCACTGAATTCGTTTTCTTTAAGATATTTTTTATCATCCTCAGTCCTAAATGATGATATTACTGAATATATTTGGATTGTAGTGCAAAGATGAATGATTACCTAATGAATATCTTTGGCCTGTAGTGCAAAGATGAACAGGTGTTGAGATGAACATGACCAACTGATGATACAAATGAATATTGATGGCCTGTAGTGCAAAAATGAATATTTGATTCAAGATGTATATTGATTGATGTTACAAGGATAAAATATTGATGATGGACTTTTAAATCTTAGAAGATAGTAGAATTCTTTCTCTACTTGACTCTTCTAAAGGATTGTTGTTTCCACTGCAGTTGTTGATCTAAAACGTGTTGTCTATTATGTTCTATCAAATTTTCCCCTGTTGAAGACTAAAGATAAATTGTTGTATATTATCTTAGTCATAATATTCTTTACTGGGCTTGTTGAGCTCACCCTTTTCCTTTTTGTTCCATTTTTCTTCTCAGGAGGTGAGAACATAGCAGGAACTAGCCGAGGTTTGGAGTGATGCTTCACGATAGTTGTTTTAGTAGTCCTCGCTGTAAGACCCCGAATTTTATGAAATAAAAGTATTCAATTTTTCTATAATTATTATTCTATTTAGTAAATTCTTAAATTGATAAAAGGTTAAAGTTAAGGGGTGATATTTGAAAATTTTGAAAAGAAAGCAAGTTGATATAAAATATTCGTTGTATCGGGGAATATTCGTTTTAATAGGGAATATTCGTACGACGGCACAATCATTGGTGGACCCTACAAAGGAAGTATTGTCGTATTTAGGAAACGACAGAATTATCTTTTTATAAAAATAACGGCGAAAATTTTACTGTTAAACTGTTGAACTATCCGGTGGTAAAAGTACAGTAATACGCGTGGTTGCATAGTAGCACACGGTATTGATTATTAATGCTTACGTGAGAAGTCACTCTGTTATACTCAATTATTTCTACAGTAATTTCTGCATAATATCTCTCATATTATTGATTCAATTATTGTCATGGTATCATCCTTATAATATTTTATATTATTAAATCAATAATTGAGACGACAGAGTTTTTCATATTATTATTTTCAATATTGACAATGTCTAGAAGTTCTGTCAATGAGAGGTTTGGTCACTTAATTGCGCGCCAATAAAGAGAATTCCTTATCCGAAAGCCCCTCTTTCCTGGGAACGATCTGGTTGATAAATATTGTGAGTTATAATATTAATGATGAATAAGTTTGTGTTGATTAAAGATGCAATTGATAGTTCCATTGTGTTGGGATTATTGGTATTAGTGGAAATCGACATCTATTTCGATAATAATAGATATTTGGTAGTTATATTGACCAATCAGGTAATTAATCGGATAAATGAGCAATTAATTGCTATTAATTCACATGCTTATAACTATTTGTTCACATGTGTGTACTATTGATTCACAAGATGTACTATTAGAGGAGGTGATGCAAGATTGATAATACTTGCATGACTAAATTAAAAATGGAGGTATAGATGAAGGTACTATATTGTAATTATTATTTTTCACATGATTATACTATTGATTCACATGATTGTACTATTGATTCACAAGATGTATTATTAGGGGAGGTGGTGCAAGTTTGATAATACTTGCAGGACTAAATTAAAAATGAAGAAAAAGATGAAGGTATTATACTGTAATATTTTGTGCCCCAAAACGTGCAATTATTGAAACTATATTTTCCTATAAATAAAAGCTCATTCTTCTTTCATTCTCATCAATTCACTAAGACTCACAAGAGCATTTATAGAGAGAGAAGCTTTAGAGAGAAAGTATAAGAGAAGTCTGCTACCTCACTATTCCAGTATCCAATCTTCTTCTGAGGTAAGGGATATTATTTTGTTCAGTATTCATAGGAATAATATTTTCTTTCATACTTTGTAATATGTTAGTAATATTATTTCGTCTCGTATTCCTAATTATACCATCATTCACTTAAAGTATTACTTTTATATTCCGTGAAATTAGTAGAATATCCTTGAAATTTGCGTTTCATTTAGTATCGCTTCACAAGGATATTTTCTGCACATTCTTGTTAAATTTTAAGTTTTTCATGTTGGAGTACTGTCCATGAGTACTATTCATTTATACGGTACTATTCACAAAAGTACTATTCATGAGTAATATTCACAAAGTACTATTCACGAGTACTATTCACAAAGTACTATTCACATATTACTATTCTCGAAGTACTATTCACTCGGGTACTATTCACCCGGAGTACTATTCATAACAAAAATTAATTTCTTTTCGGTCCAAATTATTTTTGATACATTATCATTCTTGAATTTTACTCTACAAAGTAGTATCATGTTGACAATTTGGACAATATTGAATTCAAGATAAATTATATTATAAATCTTTAAAAATTTATCCTTGAACTTGTTTTATTGAATTCTTATATCATTGTCATCATCCTCATGTTTATATTATGTTGAAAGTCATCCGTGACCTGTAGTGCATAGATGGACTTTGTATGATTATGACCAGAGATTATTCGGTATAATCATGACCGTAATGTTATAAATGATGTGGTAAAAGTCCTCATTGGACCGTAGTACATTGATGGACAGTTGTTGGCATGATCATGATCATTGATGAATACACGAATATCCTTGGCCCGTAGTGCATGGATAATTTATGGTCGTGATACTAAAGAATATCCTGGGCCGTAGTGCATGGGTGATTCGATGATGTGGTTTATTTATTAAGATGAGTCTCAGCGATAAAAATGATGAAAAATCCTTTAAATCATAGAAGATAGTAGATTTTATGCTCTACTTGACTCTTCTAATGGATTACTTGTTCCGCTGCAATTAAACTTGATGTTTGTTGTATTTTATCAGTTTAACACTGTTGAAGACTAAAGATAAATTAATCTGCATTATCTTAGTCATAATATTTTTACTGGGCTAGTTGAGCTCACCCTTTTGCTTTCATTGTTCTCTTCAGGAAATGAGAACGTAGCTAGGACTAGTCGGGGAACAGAGTGACGATCCAGATGATAACATTAATAGTCCTCACTATTCTATGAAAAAGTGTGATAATAAATGTATTGAGGACTCCATTTGAGTTGAATACTGTCTAGAAGAAAATATTCGTATTAAAACTCTCAGTTTATGTTTTGTCGTATTTTACACGACAGTTGTATTATTAAGTTGTATTTGAATTTTGTTCCATGTATTTGGCGACTCAAGATGGGTGATGTATACCTATTTTGGGGGCGTCACAGTTGGTATCAAAGCTTAGGGATATGATCCCTGGCTGAGATGTGAGACAAGAACAAGGAGAGGAAAGACGGGAAATTCCTTCGCTAGTATGACTTACCTAAGTTTATTTGGTATTTATTTGGTCGGTCAGAGTATAGGGATAATATATGACATGTCAATTAACCCTTGTTTTGTGGCAGTATTTGAAAATGGCATCCAAAAATGTTAAGATAAGCAATGAAGCACATTAGACCGTTGAGTCACCAACGATCAATACCCAAGATAATGTGCATCATGATGGCAATAATCCTCGGGTAAACAACAACGCCGATCAGATGATGAACGATGGGATGTTCAGAGGTTTTATGCAATTCATGCAACATCAGGCGAAAGAGACTCCTGTTCAAAATGCAGGTGGAAACACTGGCAACTCTCAGATGGTCACTGCTAAGCAGTTCAAGGAGCTGGGACCACCGGAGTTTTTGGGAGAGCCAGAACCACTTAAACCAGAGACGTGGATAAAGCTGATCACCAAGATATTTGATGTCTTGGGATGCTCCGAGGAGCAAAAGGTTCGTTTTGCCACCTTCATGTTGCTAGGAGAAGCAGATTACTGGTGGGAATCAGTAAAACATACTCAGCCTGCCGCACTGAAGATGTCTTGGGAGAAGTTCCAAGAACTGTTCAACGACAAGTACTTTCCCGAAAGTATTCGTCATATAAAGGAGGTAGAGTTTATCAAGCTGGAGCAGAACAATATGACCGTATCGCAGTACAAAGCTAAGTTTATCGAGTTATCCCAGTTTGCCTCCCACTTGGTTGATAATGAGGAGAGAATGACGCGGATGTTTCTAAGAGGTTTGAAACCTGAGATACGTCAATACTTAATTTCTCACAAATTATGTTTGTATTCAGATGTAGTGAATAGGGCTCAGTTATTGGAGCGCGATAATGAGTCAGCCCAACCAAAAGATAACGAGCAACAACACAATAATAATCGTACCGATGGCAACGGTCATCAGAACAATGATAACTATCGTGGAGGAAATTATCATGCCAGAAATGGTAACCACTTCGGTGGTAATCATGGCCAAGATAATAGAAGAAATGATTCAAGTGGAAAATTCAAAAAGAGAAGATTTAACAATGATAGGAAGATGTCAGCAACAGCACCAGCACCAACAACAAATTCTAGGGGAAGAGAACGACCGTCAATTAGATGTTACGGATGCGGAGAGGAGGGACACATAAGTCCAAACTGTTCACAGCCTTCTAAGGTATGTTTTAGTTGTGGAAAAGACGGTCACATAGCTCAATTTTGTCCTGCAGCGAAATCAAGTTCAGCTAGAACGGTGGCACCAAAGGCGGATACAGACAAAACAAAGTCGGTAGTTTCAGGAAAAGTGTTTTTCGTGACTTCTCAAACAAGCGAGTAACCTGAACGAAGTTAGCACGGGTTAGTTAATTATAAATTCTTGCGAATTCTATACCTTATTAGATACCGAATCTACCCATTCTTTTATCTCTTTTGCTTGTGCTCAACGTTTAAATTTAACCCCACAGAAGTTAGACTTTGACTTATTGGTTGAAACTTCGTTAGTAGAAACATTCATTACCTCCACTGTTTATAAATCTTGTTGATTTAAATCGACACTTTCACGTTACTTGTAGGTCTTATCTCTTTGAAAATACTTGCCCTTGATGTGATTTTAGGAATTGATTGGTTAACTACTCATCATGCCAAAATTGATTATTTTCGTAAGGTTGTTAGCTTTCATATTCCTAACCAACCTGTTATACGAATTCAAGCAACCAAACCACTAAAGTCAATCACTGTTATATTAAGTCATAAGTAAAGAGCCCTGAGCCTTTCGCTGGTGATTTTCTTGTGTAGAATGCACCGAAGCCAGACTTTCTGTAGGGGAAGCCGTGAATAACGGTGGCAAGTTGATAGGTATCAATGTGACATGCTATCCAAGTCTTGGGATGAGAGTCACAGTTTTTTTCTATATTAATAAATTTTCTAACGTATTCCTGAAGACTTCCTGGCCTACCCCAGAGCGTGAAATCGAATTTTGTATTGACCCTAGTACAAAACCCATTTCTAAAACCCTTAAATATTTCTTCAACCAAAAGGAACGTATAATGCGCCAAAGACGTTGCCTCGAGTTGTTGAAGGTTACAATTATACCATTCAATATTATCATGGAAGAACGAACGTGGTAGCTGACGCGTTGAGTAGAAGATTGTATACGTTTACGAGTGCGATGTTGTTAACACAAAGACCCCTTTTGTATAACTTACAAATGATGAAGATAGAGTTAAAGACTCTAGGAACCCACGTGATGATGTCAAATAATACGAGAAGAATTGACGTTAATCGATAAAGTTAAGGCCGCTCAAGCTACACACCCGGAGCTGATGAATGTGAAGAAGAAGGTTAAAGAGGGCGTTATTCTAAAAGTAAGAATCGACGAAGAGGGTAAATCTCAACCCTCGATATAAGTGGGTCATTCGAAATCCTCGATCGAGTAGGAACTATGGCCTATAGACTCGTTTTATCGTCAAGTATGTTGCGTGTTCATAACGTTTTTCACGTATCAATGTTACGTAAATATGTGGACGACCCGAACCAAATTATTAAATTAGAACTAGACGAGATATCAAAAGATTTAACGTATGAAGAGGTACCTGTTAAAATCTTGAATATGAAGGATCATATTCTACGCTCCAAGGTTATACCACAAGTCAAAGTTTTGTGGAGAAACCACGATATTGAGGAAATGACCTGAGAGTTAGAATCTGAAATGAAGTCAAGGTATCATCACCTCTTCGACATACCAGGTACGCACCCTAATTTCGAGGGCGAAATTTCATAAGGAGGGGAGATTGTAAGACCCCGAATTTTATGAAATGAAAGTATTCAATTTTCCTATAATTATTATTCTATTTAGTAAATGGTTAAATTGATAAAGGGTTGAAGTTAAGGGTGATATTTAAAAATTTTGCAAAGAAAGCAAGTTGATATAAAATATTCGTTGCGTCGGGCAATATTCATTTTAACAGGGAATATTCGTACGACGACACAATAATTGGTGGACCCTACAACGAAAGTATTGTCGTATTTAGAAAACGACAGAATTTTCTTTTTATAAAATAACGGCGAAAGTTTTACCGTTAAACTGTTGAACTACCCGGTGGTAAAAGTACAGTAATACGCGTTGTTGCATAATAGCACACAGTATTGATTATTGATGCTTATGTGAGAAGTCACTCAGTTATACTCAATTATTGCTACAGTAATTGCTGCATAATATCTCTCATATTATTGATTCAATTATTATCACAGTATCATCTGCATAATATTTTATATTATTAAATTAATAATTAAGACGACAAAGTTATTCATATTATTATTTGCAATATTGACAATGTCTAGAAGTTCTGTCAATGAGAGGTTTGGTCACCTAATTGTGCGCCAATGAGGAGAAATCCTTATCGAAAAGTCCACTCTTTTCTGGGAAAGACCTGGTTGTTAAATATTGTGAGTTATAATAGTAATGATGATTTGAGTAATATTATTTCGTCTCGTATTCCTGATTATACCATCATTCAGTTAAAGTATTGCTTCTATATTCATTAAAATTAGTAGAATATCCTTGAAATTTTTGCTTCATCTAGTATCGCTTCATAATGATATTTCTGCACATTCTTGTTAAATTTTAAGTTTTTCATGTCGAAGTATTGTCCATGAATACTATTCATTTATACGGTACTATTCACAAAAATACTATTCACAGGTACTATTCACAAAGTATTATTCACGAGTACTATTCACAGAGTACTGTTCTCGAAGTACTATTCACTCAGGTACTATTCACCCGGAGTACTATTCATAACAAAAATTGATTTCTTTTCGGTCCAAATCATTTTTGATACATTATCATTCTTGAATTTTACTCCACAAAGCAGTATCATGTTGACAATTTGGACAATATTGAATTCTGGATAAATTAAATTATAAAATTTTAAAAATTTATCCTTGAACTTGTTTTATTGAATTCTTATATCATTTTCATCATCCTCATGTTTATATTATGTTGAAAGTCATCTGTGGCCTTTAATGCATAGATGGACTTGGTATGATTATGACAAGTGATTATTCGGTATAATCATGACTGTAATGTTACAAATGATATGGTAAAAGTCCTCATTGGCCGTAGTGCATTGATGGACAGTTGTTGGCATGTTCATGACCATTGATGAATACACGAATATCATTGGCCCGTAGTGCATGGATAATTTGTGGTCATGATACTAAAGAATATCTTTGGCCGTAGTGCATGGGTGATTCGATGATGTGGTTTATTTATTAAGCTGAGTCGCAGCGATAAAATTGATTAAAAAAATTTTAAATCATAGAAGATAGTAGATTTTATGCTCTACTTGACTCTTCTAATGGATTGCTTGTTCCACTGCAGTTAAACTTGATGTTTGTTATATTTTATCAGTTTAACACTGTTGAAGGCTAACGACAAATTATTCTACATTATCTTAGTCATAATATTTTTTACTGGGCTAGTTGAACTCACCTTTTTGCTTTCATTATTCTCTTCAAGAAATGAGAACGTAGCTGGACTAGTCGAGGAACGGAGTGACGGTCCAGATGATAGCATTAGTAGTTCTCACTATTCTATGAAATAGTGTGATAATAAATGTATTGAGGACTCTATTTGAGTTGAATACTGTCTAGAAGACAATATTCGTATTAAAACTCTCAGTTTATGTTTTGTCGTATTTTACACGACAGTTGTATTATTTAGTTGTATTTGAATTTTGTACCATGTATTTGGCAACTCAAGATGGGTGATATATACCTATTTTGGGGGCGTCACACTCACTATTTTGTAAAATAGCGTATCAATAATTGTAATGAGGACTCCTTTTGAGTTTGTATACTGTCTATTAGACAATATTTGTATTCAAACTCATAGTATATGTGTTGTCATTTTTTGCATGACAATTGTATTACGGAGGTTGTATTTGTTTCTGTACTATGTATTCGGCGACTCAAAATTGGAGATGTATACCTATTTTGGGGACGTCACATAAACTGCAAGCGCCTCCATATTAAATTATGAAATAGAGTTCCTCTACACTTTTCGATCTGCAAATGGATGGTTGAAATATGTTGTATGAATAATGTTATTCTTACAATGTTGACTATAGAACGGTCTCACATACATGTGTGTGTGTGTGTGTATATATATACACACACATACACTTTGGGACTACTGAGTTACCCATACTTGAACTGATGGGTTGTCTTGGGACCAACTAAAATATCGCTTAAATATATGTTATACGTAAAACTTACATAGTAATTTAATCTTAAGTTTATATGTGTTTTACACGGGTTATTATGCTTTTACTATAATTAAATAAACAAATTAGTTTTTCCTTATTTTTTGTTCGACTTTTTTCTTTTTTATGTTAGGTCTACTTTTATTATATATATATGGTCCACTTTTTCAACGAACAAAAAAAAAGAGAACCAAAGATGAACTGGCTATGGCGACGGTTCGAACCGTCGCCATAGCTATGTCGTCAGCTTTGTATGCTATAGTGACGGAAAAAATCGTCACTATAGCCGATTCGTTTTTGATCCACTCCATTAGATCACTTTTAATATAACATCATTTTGATAATATGAGATTGTGTAAAATTTTACTTGATTTGAAGTTATGAAACAAGAAGTTTATAACAATAGAAGTTACTAAAATATAAGTTGTTAATATATATATATATATATATATATATATATATATATATATATATATATTATCACATACATATTATTTACAATATTTATAAAAATAATATTTCAATGTCTTAAATTAAACAATTTTTTATACAATCTCATATTTTTACATGCTTTTTACATCCGTACAGTCAAATTATTATGTTGATGATTAAATACTGTTATATTGAAAGTGACGTAAGATAACTTATCTAAGGTCGATCTAAGATATCTTTTACTAATATATATATATATATATATATATATATATATATATATATATATATATATATATATTACTACCTCAATTCCAAATTATATGATGAATATTAACTTTTTAGAAGTCAATTTTATACATTTAGAAACTTTAAATTGCCAAGAATTTATTTTGTTTATGTAATTACAATTATGAATATCATAAGGAAATTGATATTTCCACAAGACTCTTTTCACATGAATAGTAAACGGGACCCACATTCATGTGAGTGAAACCTTACAGAAATATCAATTTTCCT